>OZ020261.1:867911-1356911 GCA_963971285.1 Astropecten irregularis | reverse complement strand
AACGAGTTGGGCCAGCACATGGTTTCTGTGACGTCACGAGCACTGCCTTGCGCATTGACCAATCAGCGCGGCGCTTGTCACAAACGGCACTGTTGTTATGGGGCCGGGAATTTTGCCGAGGCAAAGTGATCTACGTATCGACACGTCCGCATAGTATGGAAATTACCAAAATTAATATTCATGCGATGACGTAGGACCGCCATTTTGTGTGGAGCAGAGCCACACAAAATAAATTCCGTTTTTTACGTTCTCGTCTGGACATTCGTCAGAAAAGGTCGATTTTCATCAAAAGGAATAATCGTGAGTACAAATTAATATGCTGCATTTCATCTCTAACTTTCGTAGAAGCAATGGAGCGAGTTTCAATTCTGTTTGTGATGTTTTTGGTGTAATTTGGGGACATTTTCGGCGCAAGTGCCGTGAAATTTAGTTTTTCCTGTGTACGACACATCTCAACCAATATAAATCACTGGGGCGCTAGACCGACCGTCAACCCCAAAAGTCAAAAAGGGAGTTCAGCGCCCCAGTTACTGGGTCTAGTTACGGCCATAACGCTTCTCAGATTCATAATTTTTGGAGATAAAAAGTGACATGTTTTTCCATAACCGCGGTACTTCGAATTGAACGTTTCTCAATATGCATTATACTATAGCAGCTGTGTACTTCTCACCAAGTAAGTTTTTAATTGCAATAAATTTTCAGAGTCATTACCAAACGTATGCAATGCCTTTCTTCTTTCTTTCTAGCAGTAGCAAGTAGCTTTGTGTTCACATAAATTTACGGCGATTGTAAAGTTTGGACTTTGGGACCCCTACCTAAACCATGCTAACATCATGGCTAACATTTAATAGGCCTGCTACATACAGTAGGCCTATATGTTTTTCTTTTAAAATTTTCTCATAATTTCATATATGCACAGCATGCGTGACGGAACGTATTAACGGCTATTCTGTCGTGTGATAAAAACAGAGGAGGGTCCCAAACTTTACAATCGCCAGATTTACCTGCAAAATAGATTTTATCCTTGAGAAACTTAAAAAGAAAACTGAAAGTCCGAAACTGTGAAACAACTTGATTGGTTTGAGTGAAAGTTTTGAATCTCTAGACAATATCCTGCCGGGGCTAATAGTAATAATTGATCAAAAAATAATTTGGCATGTGGAGGTAGGAATGACCTGTCGTTGTCAATAAGTCTTGAAACCAACGATCAATTATTGAATTTATAAAAAGAGTTCCACTGATGACGGACATCACTTTGGCACGTACACGTACACTGCACACAAACAAGTTAAGGGGCTGAAGTTCACTGAACTGAACAACTGGTACCCGACAGAGAACATTTTGAGATGTAAAAAAAAAAAGGCTACCACTGCATTCAAAGTGTAATTTGTTGGCCAGAAACACCCCCTTAAAACTAAGTTCATCATAACTTGTATCCAGTATTAAAGGATACTAACTCTTTTTCTGTATCGTCCATCAGTGGAATTTTTCCAGAATTTATATCATTTGGGGAAGATTTTCAAGACAATTCAGAAAAAGCTTCATTTTATTGTCTCTGTATGGAACGATTTCCCTTTTCTGAAACAAAATTTAGTTTATTACTGCCAAAATTGGACTTAGACGGTAGACGTTGCTAGGGCTAATTTTCAAGTTTTGTTTGTTCTCCTACACAGGCCTGAGTCTCTTGGTGTGATAGCTGGAGCAGTATACCTTATTATCATGTTCATCTTCATACCTGTTCCATTCTGGACCTCTTGGGCTGCCAAGAACTACGAAGATTTCCCTCATCACAGGGTAAAATTGCATTTGGGATTTTTCTGGAAAGACAAGGGGTCAATTTCATGGAGCTGTTAAGCACAAAAAAATTGCTTAGCACAAAATGTCCTGTGGATCGATGGGTGGAAATGGGAAATATCATGTAAGAATTGTTTGTACTTTTGCACCTCTATTTTGTTTGCAGTTTTCGTAAGGTCTCAACGTCTCGACTAGCCTGCTCTAGTCAGGGTCTGCTGATGAGGACTAGAGCAGGCTAGTCAACAAATTTCGACCTTACGAGAAGTGTGAACGAAATAGAAGTGGGAAAGTAGAAAGAATTCTTACATGGTGTTTCCGCAAACCGATCCACATACCAATTATCACCATGCAAAGCCTCAAATCTTTCACAAAATGCCTTGCTCAATATACATGATATAAACAAACCACCTTTAAAAATTCCACTTGATATTCAAGGTCAGCGAACAACAACCAAAGAACAATCACAAGTGATACACAACACATGGACATTTGGTTGTTAAATCTGTTTTTATTATTGACAGAAATGTCATGCTTAGCAGATTTTTGTGCTAAGGAGTGCCGTGAAATTGTCCCAAGGTTTTGAAAGAATGTTGGAAGCTGGATGTCTTGAAACTTAACTATCAGTGGCCAATTTCATATTTGCTTAAGCATGAAAAGTCTTCCTTGATCAAACAGGATTACCAACCAAATGTGATGTTTACTGCTTTTGACTTGTATTGGGCCATTGTTTGCTGAGCATAACATTCACAAGGAGTTTGGCTGGCATACTGATTTTATTGACCTTTTTGGTGCTTAGGCAAATTTTGGTGCTTAAGCAGCTCTATGAAATTGGTCCCAGGCCTTTCACACCACAGTATACCTTTGACAGAGTGTCACAATTTACACTTGTCGACTTCTTTTTAACCCTTCCGCCCAGTAAGCGTCTATATAGTAGTTCACCTCATGGCGTGAGAATATTCATGATTGCTTTGTTATTTCCATTGAAGTACATTGAATGGGGGTACTGTCTAGAAGAAGAGGTTAAATGAACCGGTATTGTCCCCCAAAATGTGCTCATTGTGGTACATTCACCCTCATGATTTGCATTTGAATAGATCGTCATTTTTTTAGCAGATTGCAATCTGTGAGCACCAAACGTGAGCACGTTCAAAATTCTCTCTAAAGCCAACCTATTACACTAACAACATACATGTATTCACTAAATCAAAACACTTGCCATACACATTATGCATTGGATCTTCTTGTTGGATTGGAACCTGCAACCACTCATTATACGGTACTCAATCTAATTTTTGTTCTTATTTTTGGTCAGTTTGTAGAGTTCATCGCAGCCCTGCTGTCCATATGCTGCATGATATTCCTGGGTTTTGCGGACGACGTGTTAAACTTACGATGGCGCCACAAACTTCAGCTCCCGACGATAGCCACCCTTCCCTTACTCATGGTGTACTTCATCAATTACGGCTCCACGACCATTATCGTGCCCAAACCACTGGACCAGTTCCTAGGTCATGCCTTAAACCTCGGTAGGTGGGATTCGAACTTTGAACAAATCAATTGAAAGTGCAAGCAGTTCAACCAATAAATTCGTCCACATTTGGGACTCCACTGTAAGCCAATGTTGAACAGATACATCTTGCCTCTAATCTTTGGTTGGTGGGACTCGAACTGTGGACCAAGTAATTGGAAGTTTAAGCATTTCAACCATTAGATTTGTCAGGAGGGAAGCATCAACCAAAAGCTGGTGAATCGGGTAGACATGTTTTGCAATGTCCTTATTCTAAGTTGGTGGGATTCGAACCACAAACATTTAATTGAAGGAGCAAGCAGTTCAACCTTAAAATGTCTGATTTGAAGATCAGCCGTAGGCCTAAGAACCTGGTGTATGGTCATGCCTTTAACCTTACAAGGTGGGATTCGAACTGTAAACAAAGTAATTGAAAGTGCAGGCAGCTCAACCACTAAGATTATCAAATATTTATGAATACTTGTTCGCACATTTCTTGATATCTCTGAAATATGTCAGTAATGTTCATTTCATTTGTTCCAATTTTATTTCTTTGTAGGTTTCTTGTTCTACATTTACATGGGCATGCTGGCTGTGTTTTGCACCAATGCGATTAACATACTGGCAGGGATTAATGGGATCGAAGCTGGCCAATCTCTTGTAATCGGGATTAGCATAATCATCTATAATCTCTGTCAGCTTACTGGTAAGTAACACATGGATCATCCCTTATTATCTGGATTAGGAAAGGTGTAGATTAAGCCAATAATCAAAGCTTTATATTATGATTAGTTAATCCTGATTAAAGATGCATGACGCAATTTTTATGCCAATTTGGTTTTAAAAAATGTCAGTTAATTTATATAACTGGTAAATGTATAAGCTTTCATTTGACAACTTGGAAATTATTTTTGTTTTGTTAATTTAAATAATTTTCCATTATATTTCCATTTCATGTGCTTTTTGTTTGTTTGTTTTTTCAGGGAATTTTCAGGAAACCAATTTATTTTCACTGTACTTTATGATTCCATATTGTGCAGTTTGCGCCGCCATTTTGTACCATAATTGGTAAGTTTTGGCTTTAACTTTATTTTTTACTTGGTAACATAACCTACCCACATTTAGCAGAGAACCAGATAACAGTGCGGGCGTTTTTTGCTGGTATTAATTATTTAAAATGAGGCAGAGTACCAGCTACTAGCTGCAGGCTTTACCTGACATTTGATTTGAGCTGGTAACCTGTCACAGACAATTTGGCATCCAAAATGAGGTAGAGAACCAGCTAATAAATTGTTTTTTGCTTTGCCTTGAATTTAAATGGTAACCTTTGACCTTTGAGCTGGTAACCTGGGACATCTGAGCTGGTAACCTGTACAAATTTAGCATCTAAAATGAATCAGGGAACCAGCTAATATTGAAATGGCTTAGCCTGTAACCCAATCTCTTTCATGTGTTGATTCCAGGTACCCTTCTGCCTTATTTGTTGGTGACACGTTCTGCTATTTCTCTGGAATGGCGTTTGCCGTAGTTGGTATCCTGGGCCATTTCAGCAAGACAATGCTGCTTTTCTTCATCCCGCAAGTCCTCAACTTTCTCTACTCCGTCCCTCAGTTGTTCCACATCGTCCCTTGCCCTAGACATCGGTTACCAAGGTAACGCATCTGTAAGACTTTTCCATTCTTTTGACCCCTACCAAGCATACTCCGCTTTCAATGTTACCTAGCATATGGGATTTTGTGTACAAAACAAGTAATAAACTCAATACAAGTAATAAACCACTATTGAAAACTCCTATTGATATTCATGGTTAGCTTGTGTACAACAGCCAATGAACCTTTGCAAGTGATACACAACACATGGACATTTGGTTGTTAATCCCTGTTTTTATCAAGACAGAAATGTTGTGGTTAGCAAATTTTGGTGCTAAGCAGGGCCGTGAAATTGGCCCCCTGTTGCAGCATTGCTGTTGCTTCATGTATTTATGATCCCTGTAATGTAACAGTACTACTGTATATGAGTGCTTTTACGGCTTCTGACAGCCAAACGAATAAAGATAATTGACTATTAGGGACACCACCAACATAGGGTTGGATAGCTCAGTTGGTAGAGTGCTGGTACGGTATTCTGGGGGTCGCTGGTTTGAATCCCACTCAATTTTTCTTTCAATGCTATTTTCAATTTTCAGATATAATCCAAAAACTGACAAACTTGAGATGAGCTACACAAAGTTCAAGACCAAAGATTTGAACATCTTAGGTAAGCTAACAAAAATTTATGGTCATAATTTGGTAGAGGAAAAGGGTAGTAAGCTTTTTGACAATTCACTGCTTCCAGTTCCGCTCGGGCGTCTGTAGCAGTTAACCTCATTCCGTGAGAATAATTATTCTTGATTGGTACTGTCTGGAACAAGAGTGTTCAATGGACCTTTATTGCCCACAAAAAATGTGTTAATTTTGCGGGTACATTTACCTCCCTTCGTTTACATTTGTAAAGATCAGCATTTTTGAGCAGACTGCAATCTGTTAGCTCTGAACACAGCTGTGGTGACATAAATTACATCCTCCAGGAATTTGGGATATTGTCTGATGGTGATTAACCATTGTGTGCCCACATTGTTCACGCCATGATCCCTGCACATATTTTCAAAGGACCTGTATGCCGAAAAAAGGCAACGTCCATCAGTTTCCTTTTATGCTGGAAAAGATTGCCAAACCATTGCAATGGTTCGGAAGCCTCGTAAATTGTTTGTGGGCGTTGTTTTTTTGTTCAGTAGTAATTTCAAGAAAGTTTAAAACTGAATTGTAACAAGATGTTTGGAGAAAAATGTCTGCGAATTTTTGACTAATTGACATTTGTATCCTTCGCAGAAGGCGTGCCCCGTATAAACCCCTGTTTAGCTTCTTACCAATTTTCCATGATGAACAATTTTTTTCTAGTATAAGATCCTAGGAGTTTTCTTTCTCACCTGCTCACAGGTCGGTTGATCGTGAAGATCTTTGCCACTTTCCGGCTGATTCACATAAGAGAAGGGATCGGGGAGAACCGCGAGTACACCGAATGTAACAATTTCACCATCATTAACTTTGTCCTTCGTGTGCTTGGGCCGACTAGGGAACCAAGGCTAACGACATACATGCTCATTATCCAGGTATGTAGGTCTCATCATTTCATAGGGTACGTTTAGACTGGGTTTTAGTTAAAACCAATTGAGTTAAACTGCCCGGCAACCACGGGGGGTAAGTCGTTAAGTTAAAACTCTGTTGTGTTCATGCATTTTACTCTTTTCAGTTAAAACCGATCGGTTTTATTTTCAGTTTTAAGAGGTCACACAGTGCTCTGACCCTTACCCAAAACGTCGCTACCAGCAAGTGGGTAGTTCTAAGATTAGTACAAAGTTCTTAGCCTTTGAAAAAGATCCTGCTCGGATCAAAACGTCAGGCCCTCCTAACTCTGAGCAGCCTTTGAGAAAGATCCTGCTAGGATCGAAACATCAGGCCCTCCTAACTCTGAGCAGCCTTTGAGAAAGATCCTGCTATAGGATCAAAACGTCAGGCCCTCCTAACTCTAAGCAGCCTTTGAGAAAGATCCTGCTAGGATCGAAATGTCAGGCCCTCCTAACTCTGAGCAGCCTTTGAGAAAAATCCTGCTAGGATCGGAACATCAGGCCCTCCTAACTCTGAGCAGCCTTTGAGAAAGATCCTGCTATAGTATCGAAACGCCATGCTCTCCTAACTCTGAGCAGCCTTTGAGAAAAATCCTGCCAGGATCAAAACATCAGGCCCTCCTAGCCAAGCAATTTTTAATTCAAATCAGGAAAATGAATGTTCTTTTTATCAGACTTCTCTTCACCCAAGTTCCCATTTCTAAATAACTTACCTCTCAAAAAATCTACATGGTTTAGACTTATATATAGAGCGCCCTCTATTGATGATTTCTTTTGTGCAGGTTTTGGGAAGTCTGCTAGCATTTGGCATCCGGTATCAGCTGGCCCGGGTTTTCTACGATGTGGTCGAGTAATGTACACCACCAGGCCATTTTGTACTTGTGTATGATGTCAACACCATGATTGTTGAAATGCTCCTTCGATTATTTATGTGTATCGCAAATTTGGTGGAACGTCGCCTAAATCTTGGACAAAAATGAATGCCGTCATTGAAACGAGCTTAAAAAGAGCTTTCCAACGGTATCCAACACTTGGGGTGCTATCTTCCTCTATCTGTTGCAACCTGAGACAATTCAGGAGATTTGAATGGGATAAGTCAACAGAATGTTGCCTTTGAATAGCTGGACAGGCTGATGACACCTGGTGACTTTCGACTTACTTTGTTATGTAGAGACATAATTATACTGCAAAAGCATGTTCAGAAAGAGGTGAACTTAATAGACGACTTAGGTCTATTGCCCAACTTGCTTTTAAATTCGACTGGGGTCTGATTTTATAGTGAAGGTTTGTGAGGTCAATCCAGTGTTGTACGTCTCGAGACCTGGGGCCGATTTCATGGAGCTTCATGAAGCACAAAAAATAGCTTAGCACAAAACGTTTTGCTCAATAAAACAAACCACCAATAAAAATTCCATTTGATATTCGTGGTCAGTGAACAACAGCCAAAGAACAATCGCAATTGATACAGAGCACATGGCAATTTGGTTGTTAACCCTGTTTTTGTTAAGAACAAACTTTCATGGTTAGCAAAGTTTTGTGCTTAGCAGGGCTGTGAAATTGGCACCTGGTCGGGTTTCCTTGGTCTGTCTCAACCTGCAAAAGTATTGGTCTCGGAAGTCTTGATTTCAGTCTCTGTCTTGGTCTCGGACAAGCTGGTCTCGACTACAATACTGGGTGCATCACAAACAAAAATCATTGCACAAAAGTTTGATTAAGCTGTTTGCAAGCATCAACCTCATTTTGTGTTCTTTTGCTATTCTTATGCTACCAATATGCCACTAAATTGTCCTTTTCTTTGCTTATAACTTAAATAGCAATGCTATGAAATGGAAATTGCATAGTAAGTTCAAAAATCGACCGTGATCTGAAGTGAAGCACATGATTGACACTTTGTATTTTTCACAGATTTGTCTTTAACTTTAAAACACTATAAAGATGGTGAATTCAGGAACACATTTTTTGGGGTTAGGTTCTTTTGATTTTAAAGAACTTTGCCAGTGAAAATTGTAGCAAAGAATCAGGTAATACTCTGCTTGGCAATTCTGTTAATCAAAATACAAATGAATGTCAAGAAATGAAAATTTAATGTGAATTTTCAAATTTAAAATTTAATCATCAGTTTTGTTTCCATTTTTTTGCCACTTCATGTATTATGCGTATGAAATTATTAATTGTTCAATATTAATAACAATTTGGAAATTTCGTAAGAATTTGTCATAATCATGTACTTGTGTCCAAGTGACTCAAATAAACAATTTTATTATAAAATTCTATAATTTTCAATATGATATTCTGATATTTACGTTCATCCTTTTATGCAAATGCTTTTGGTAAAATTTACAACACAACTGGTTGTTTGCAATGAAAAAATAATTATGATCATAAAATAACCACAAGGGAAACTGACTGAATTTTGAAATCATTGCAAAGTGAACTCAGAAAAGTTTACTGGAGCGTGCAGGATTCGAACCAGCGAAAAAATTAAGATGAACACTTTTTAAGAATTGTTAAGTTTGAATATGACATCACATTTACTTCACTCTTATTCTCAATTCACGTGAAGTATAAACTGGGCTGTTTTCTGTTCTATTTTTGTCTCAATTTATTTATAAAAAGGCTCAAGTTAGCTCTCATTTTAACGATATTGGTACAAAAGCTAGGCTTAGGCCCACAGCCCAATTCTAGTTAAACCATGGAAGTAGAACTATCATCACAAACCCTACCCCTGCCCCACCCTCAGGACTATCTGGTTGCCACCCCTGCCCCACCCTCAGCCCCACCATATCTATCCCTCCATTTGTCATAATGAAGAGACAATTTCAATCAAACTAATACATTTTTTTTGTACCAAAGAATGGCAATAATAATGTAGGGTCTGGTATTAAACTTGTCTTTGAATTCACCTGAAAAAATCTGGATTTTTTTAGAGTCAATAGAGGGCGTGCTTCATAATTAACGGTGCCGGTGATTAAATCCCCCCAAAAAAGAAAACACTTTCCCCTAGTAAAATAATGCAGAGACTGATTAAATCAGGATCATTCACCCGATGAGAGTCAACAGACTTCATAATTTAAAGGAAAGTTTAGGTGATTAATTATTTTTTGATATTACCACCGTTATTTATGAAGTGCGCCCTCATTAATTTTGAAGGTTAATTATTTAATTAAAAAAATAGATTGCTTACAGAATCATCAAATGGCGCCCTCAAGATTCGTTGAGTACTGTTTCTATCTGGTTTTAATTAAGATTATTATAAGCCATTGAAAAGTGACGAAAGAAAAATTGTAAGGAGCGGGATTTGAACCCTGTACATCCGTAACACCGTACCAGTGTAAAGGTTAAATTTGTCCCCCTCTAAATTTGTCCGGGGGACAGAATCACCCAGGTAAAAGGGTCCATGTTGCATGGCCACAACCGTGTGAAAATGCATGTGTCCGGCCGGGCGGGACATGCAGAGGGGGACAGATTTAACCTTTTCATCGGCCGCGCGCGCTCTTACCAACTGAGCGATCCGTCACCCAGCACTATGTTGGTGGTGTCCCTAAAGGTCAATTCCGGAGATCGCTGGTTCGAATCCACCTCCAGTGAATTATTCTCTGTTCGCTTTTCAATGAAGTCAATAATATCTTTGTTCGTTTGACAGTGACAGTCAGAAGCCATGAAACCATTCACATACTGCTATACCCCAAGGATCATTTAATATACCCGCAGCATTATCAATGCTGCAACCTGAGAAAAAACAGTACACGGGGGATCATTGAAAGAGGATACGTTTTTTTAATAAATATAATTATTGATAATCAAAATAATAAAGTTTGTACTTTCACCTTTGAGCTATTTGGATGAAATAAATTCGCCCTACTTTTCCTCGTAAACTGGTGAAGTCGTACGAGTCAATTTGACCGTTTTAGGGGTATTTTTCTTTGCATCCATGGACTTGTTAGCCAAAAGTCATCGGTTAACCTATATCTATATCATCTATATCTAATTGAAATGAAAATGAAATTTTCAGATTTCAACTTTATTTTGATGTATCGGTTTATTGCTTTAGAAACTTGTAAGTATTTCTAATAATTTGTTTTTGAATGTCATGTTTGCGTGGGAGCCTAAGGGAAATTATTTTTTATTATTACGAGCCCGCACACTTTTACTACCGTTAAAAGTGAAGTGCGCCCTCATTGTTAGATTTGGCCGTGGCTGCAAAGTTTAAAATTCCAGTATGCAAACCAGCCAGCAAAGAGGAAGAAACTAGGGCCTAACAGTTAGAGTAGACGCAGAAAATAAATTGCAGTTCGGTTTCAACTTTAAATTACCCATCCCCTTAACATTGAGTGCTGGCAAAGCACTGCAGTCAACATCCCACCAATAAATGATTAAAGCATCCGCCACTATTTCAAGAGACGTACTAGTTTTCATTTTATAGCGTAGGCTTCCTATGGCTCCGCCTGCCCTATTCACAAAACTAATTTACATGTACTTAAGCAAGTCACAAAATTATGAGTTTGGGTTAAAAAACTGTAGTAGGCCTACTGTTTAATGTAGTTTTCACCCTTTTTTAGGCCTCGGTACACGAAACGCACACATAATGTAGTGACAGTCATTGAATAGGTCTGTGCAGTTCAATGTCCTAGATTAAACTAGACTGACACGTTATACGTTACGTTTCAAACAAAGCAGGTCAAGTTCATGAACAATTTGCATAAAATTGATACAAATTAAATAATTTCATACACAAGAAGGTACTCAGTGCGCGCATGTAGTGTCGGAGCCATTCAAATAATATTGTAGAGTTTTCCTCTGCGGGTCCTCGGTAATATTTATGTGAAATACAGTAGGCCTAGCTACAATACCACGGGTTGACAGCCAAATAAGTACACATGTCACAATCTCAGTTTTTATTGAAACACAAGGTAAACTAACCTTTATTTAGCCGGTCTTTCTCTTCCTTTTTTAGCTTAACTCAGAAACCCGTCCTTCCTGTAGCTTATCGCTATATCGTCTCCCTAAATCTCACATGTGCTTTTCACGTGCGAGTCTCATGCCACCAACCGGCGGCTGTTGTCTGCTACTTACAAACGGCGCCACCTTGTGGCAAACATTACATCATCCCCTCCCATGGGGAAAGAATGCGTCTCGCATTCGTTTAAACAAATTTCTTACAGAACAACATCTCAACATTTTAAACAAGCAACTTTAAACAAAGCTTTAACAAAGTTTAGAAAAGTTCGCAACAGGGCGGAAAAGGTGGTCATGAAAGTCATCCCGGGTAGTCAATGCTCCAGACCTTTGTCCAGGAAGTCTTCCGTGGTGGTCTTCATCACCAGACTACCCTCGTTGTATATCTCTACGGTTCTACGCCGCAACACCCGACCTTCGCTGACTCGCCCCTCCATTGTTGTCTCTGTCGTGACGCGTCTCAGTGGTGACGTCCGTGAAGAACCTCTTGTTGGTACATCAAAATCCATGTCCTCAGCCGTTGGATGCAAGGACAATGCAGGAGTACAAGTAGTGTGTATCTCCGGTGTTTTCGGCACCTCCACACTCTGAGCTCTCTCCGGGGATGCACGCGGTGTCTTCTCCTTCTCTGTTGCTGGAGGTGTTCCTTTCATAGAGGAGTGGCAATTGGTGAGGTGTCGTCCCAAGTCGTTCTTTCTAGTGTAGCTTGTGCCCTCACAAAATGGGCATTCGAATTTAGTTTTCACCCCATGCTGCTCGGTGACGTGACGGTTCAGGGCTGACTGCGAGCTGAAGATCAGGGTGCACTCTCGACATTGTAGTCGTGGAGCTGGACTGCATGATCGGTGAGGTGGGGTCGGTGATCTTGCTTTCCCGTGTGATCTCCATTGCCGATCCATGGAGTGGTGTCTTTTCGGCATCTGGAGGAGTCAATAACAAATAAACAAAACGAGGGTTACTGCCTGATAACAAAGCTGCTTAATGTTGGTTGAGCGATTTGACCCATTCTCCGAAACGTTTCGGTGGATTCCGCTGTCTTGGTCTATCTACGCCATCCTGTGGCAGAGTGGGACACTTTACGTTGTCAGAAGCTGTATCATCTTCAGCTGCTTCCTCATGCCGTATGGGCTCTGGTGCCTGATTACCGTCGCCTGGTAGTTGTTTTTCAAGGCATCGTTCTCCGCTGCTAGGAGATTGTGGCGTAACCTCTTTATCACAGTGAACTGGAGGGGTTTGGGGCTGTGGTAGCCCATCAGCAGTGTCAAAGGTGTCCGGTTCATGGCAATCGGCAGCGTGTACTGGAAGTGGGACCTGAATTAACTTGTCCCACCAGGCCTTGTCCACATCCCCTTCGAAGCGTTTGAGGCGATCTATGTGCACAATTTTGCACTTATACCGCTTCCCCTTCTGGATCCTCACGTTGACATCGTTTACAGCTTCAGTTACGATGTATGGTCCGTCCCACCTGGGCTGGAGTTTAGGGGATAACCCTACAGTTTTTGCCTCTACAGATAGCATCACTGCTGTGCCGGGGGCAAACCGTTTCTGTTGGCTGGGCACATCATAGTTCCGCTTTTGCTGTACTGCAGCCTTTTTGAGGCTAGTCCTTGCCCGTTCGTGTGCAGCGCACATCCTTTCACGGAGCTCAAAAGCGTAGTTTGTGATCTCGGTTGGCTCCTCTGGACAGCCGAAGATGAGGTCAACCGGCAACTCTACCTCTCTCCCCAAAGTAAGATTGTTTGGCGTTTCACCAGTGCTACTGTGCTGAGACGCCCGGTACGCCATCATAACTAACGGTATATGCAAATCCCAGTCCCGTTGGTTTTCAGCCACATAGACACTTAGCATATCTTTGAGGGTGCGGTTGAATCGCTCAACCTGGCCGTCACTTTGGGGGTGATATGGACTTGTTCGTGTTTTCTTGATGCCCAATAATGTGCACATTTCCTGAAACAGATGACTTTCAAACTGCCGACCCTGGTCTGTGTGTAACTGCCTGGGGACACCGAATCGACAGATGAACTCCCTGACGAATACATTGGCAACCGTTTGTGCAGTTATGTCTTGTAACGGGAAAGCTTCAGTCCACTTGGTGAAGTAGTCTGAGATGACCAAAATCCATCTGTTCCCGGCTCCTTCCGTAGCTGGAAATGGTCCAGTGATGTCCATGGCGATCCTTTCCATTGGGACCCCAGAAATTTCTTGTTGAAGCGGAGCTTTACCCTTCCGTGCTGGAGACTTACGTCTTGCACATTCCAGGCATTGCCTGCACCATCTAGTCACCCACTCTTTCATATTTTCCCAGTAGAATCGTGATTTGACCTTAGCATACATCTTGTTGATTCCCAGGTGTCCGGCTGTAGGACAGTCGTGTAGATGCCGCAGCACATCTTCTCTTAGTGCCGGGGGAACCACCAGAAGCCATCGTGATTTTGAAGAGTCCTCTTCCCATCTCCTATACAGTACCCCATCCCGAAGACACAGTTGCTGCCAAGAACCCCACAATGCTTTGAGGCGCGTACCCTCGACTGACACCTCTGCCCACGATGGTCTTTGGGTACTGTTTTCCAGCCAGCTTATCACTTTTTGTAGAGTCGTATCTTCTAGTTGTTTCTCTCTCAGATCCTTAGGGGTGTAGCCATGTAACCAGTAAAATGATGAGACCTCTCGTATACGGTAGCTCCAGTTCGCTTGTGTGCTTGATGATTCTTTCTGTTCTTCTGACGTCTGGCTGGACGTGATTGGAGTGCAGCAGCATAGACGCTCTTGCCCCTTTTCGGCAGCTTCCTTGGTTGTCTCGGGCTGAATGCAAGGGATTCGAGACATACCGTCTGCATTTCCGTGCCTTTGTCCTGGGCGGTGCTCGATGTCAAAGTCGTATTCAGCGAGGACTTGCAGCCATCTAGCAATTTGGCCTTCGGGTTCCTTGAAATGGAAGAGCCAACGGAGGGACCCATGGTCTGTTCTAAGGAGGAACTGCTGGCCATACAGATACGGTCGAAAGTGTTTGATGAAGTGCACTACTGCAAGGAGTTCCCTTCTTGTGACACAATAATTCCGTTCTGGTTTCGACAAGGCACGGCTAGCATATGCGATGACGTGCTCTTTGCCATCTTGCATTTGGCTGAGTACTGCACCGATTCCGAAGTTACTTGCGTCAGTGTCAAGTATAAACTTGCCATGAAGAGTCGGATAAGCAAGAATAGGCGCAGAGGTTAGACGATGCTTTAGTTGCTGAAAGGCCGATTGACATTCTGTTGTCCACTGGAAGGTCTTCTCCTTTTCCGTAAGTCTATGTAGTGGCCTTGCGAGGTCGGCAAACCCGGAAACAAACCTCCTGTAGTAAGAAGACAGACCAAGGAAGCTTCGGACCTCTTGCGCATTTTGCGGAACCGGCCACTCTCGGATTTGTTTCGTCTTACTTGGGTCTGTTCTCACACCTTTGTCGGAGACAATATGCCCCAGATACAGCACCTCCTGTTGCAATAGGTGACATTTTTCTGGCTTAAGCTTCAAACTCGCCATCTGGATGCGACTGAAAACCAATTGGAGCCTTTCCATGTGTTCTTCGAAGGTCTTGGAGAAGATTATGATGTCGTCCAAATATACCAGACAGATTTGCCACTGCAGTCCATGTAGAATTTTCTCCATCAAGCGCTCAAAAGTTGAAGGAGCATTGCATAGCCCAAAGGGCATGACACGGAACTGGAAGAGTCCCCGGTGGCTGGTGAAGGCTGTTTTTTCTTTATCTGCTTCACTCATTGGCACCTGCCAATACCCCGATGCTAAGTCTAATGTTGTGAAGTACTTGGAGCCCGCCAAAGTGTCGATGGAGTCATCGATACGAGGTATTGGATACGCATCCTTCCTAGTGATAGAGTTGAGCCGTCGATAATCGACGCAAAAGCGAACAGAACCATCTTTCTTTCTGACGAGTACTATCGGCGAGGCCCACGGTCCAGATGCTGGCTCTATGATGTTGGCCTTCTCCATCCTCTCGATTTCCTTCTCGGCGACTTCTTTCTGGAATATTGGCAATCGCCGCGGTGACTGTCTTATTGGACTGGCGTCACCGGTATCGATGGAGTGTTGTACAAGCGTAGTGAGGCCGATATCTCCTTTTCCTTGAGAAAACAGACTACGGTTTTTCCGTATAAGGTGTGACAACTGTTCCCTTTCCTCGGTGCTTAGATGAGTTGATCCTCGCTCCACCATCTTCTGGACGCTGTCTGTGGGCTCTTTAACTTGGTCATCTTCACGTTCTCTCCCCATCATCTGGTTAAGCCGTCCCTCCGTGGGGTGATCAAAATCGCCTCGACCTGCAATATATGGGCCAACTGCATCTATGGTCTGAAATACGCCCGCCGACACTCCTTTATAGAGGACAACTGTTTCGTCAGTTGGATTCATGACCCGCAAGGGCACCTCCGATGAATTTGACTTAGTGAGAGTCGGTGCGAGTAACACCGCACTCTTTGAGAGAAAACTTTGAACTGGTTCCACTATGCCATAGCTTGAAGAAAAATCACTTTTGCTCATACTACCCTCAATAATCATCTCAGAGGTAGGTGGGATAGCTACTGTATCTTTAATTGTTACTCTGCAGCTCTGCTCTCTCTCCTTCGTTTTTCTCAGGGGAACCTCCAGGCCTCCTATATGTAGACTCTTATTCCCGATGTCTATCGCACAGCCCTGCAAGTCCAAGAAATCCAATCCCAGTAAGACATCATTGTGAATATCAGCTACCATAACCTCTTGTTGAACTAACTTCCCACCGAGTTGTAGCTCCACTGTAGCGTTTCCATAAACTTTCAGTCGTTCGTCATTTGCTAAGAATACTTGCACGGTCGACGGTGTGATCTTCGGCCTGTCCAGTGCACTCATTGTATCAACCAACGCTTGGGATATAATTGATATCGTTGCCCCTGTATCTACTAGCATCTCTACATCTACGCCGTTCATCTTCCCAAGTATGTGGATTCCTGCTCCAATGTGTGCAACCGTGCCATGAAAATACAATTTCTGGGTGGGCCCCGTTTTCTGAGCTGATCCCTGGCCCTCGGACTCAGCCCTTAAATGTTTTCCTGGTTCCCGTTGTTCGACCGAGATTGTTTCTTCTCTTTCTCTTTCGGGCAGTCCCGTTTGAAGTGGCCTTGTTCGCCGCATGAGAAACATCCTCTCCTCTTCTTGGTTAACTCTGCGTTCTGTGTGGCTAGTGTTTTGATTTGCTGGCTTATTTCGTGCAGGCATTTTTCTAGGTTCGTCACTCTGTCGCTTGACACGAAGTCTTCGGTCTTTGCGCCATTTGTATCATCGCTTTCTAGAAATCTTACCCTACGAAGGCCCTGGCCCTTCTCTGCTGACATAATGGCATCAAATTCAGTGGCGGCCGTTACAGCTTCCTCCAAACTATGAGGTCGCACTTGCAAAACACGTGTTCGTGTGTCGCTGTCTGCAAGGGCATCCAAGAAATAGTCCCTGGCCATTGTCTCTTGTGCATCTGCAGACAAATCACCGAATGTCTTGTCTACCAGAAGACGAATTGCTTGGGCCAGTTCTGAAAGGGACTCGTTGGCCTGTTGGCGTCTATTCTTCAGTTGAACTCTGTAAAATTCTTTACGCCCATCCGGTTCAAATCTACTTTTTAATGCTCTGACCAAGCTCTCATATGTTGTCGTGCCATCTCTCGGTAAGCTCTGCAGTACTTGTTGTGCCGGTCCTGCCAGGGATACTGCTAAATACTCTGTTTTCTCATAGTCTTGCCATTTATTGATGCTGGCGCACATCTCAAAATGTCTCTGGTACGCCGACCATGACGACGTACCAGAATACCGATCTGGTCGCATAATGGGCCGTTCACGCGCAGTATGCGGTGGTCGAACGTCCGGTGTACCGACGGGATAACCGTACTGCCCTTTTATTCCCAGTGGAGAAACTACTGGTGTGCCCCGGCGCACCGTCGCTGGTGAACCTCCCGCGGTCACCGGTGCCCCGGCAACGCTGCCCCATTGCTGCCGTGCTGGCACAGATCTGTGTGTTGTTCCTCGGTATCCCGGAACCGCCGGCGGCCCTTGGCTGGCCACATTCCCACCTGCCATTGCCAGCTGCGGTGCACCGGTCGGAGCCCCGGCAACGCTGCTCCATTGCTGCCGCGGTGGCGCCAACCTGTGTGTCATTTCCCTGCAATCCGGCACCGACGTTGGCCCTTGTCTGGTCACATACCCATATGCCGTGCCCATCGGTGCACCGGTCGGTGCACCGACCAAACTTGTCCAATCCTGCTGTCCCAGCATCGGCCTGTGTGTCGTCTCCTGATATTCCGGCGCTGACTGCGGCCCTTGTCCGGCCACATCCCCACCTGTCGTGTTCATCGGTGCCCCGGTTGGTGCACCGACAAAGCTAACCCAATCCTGCTGTCCCGGTATCTGCTTATGTGTCATATCCTTGTAGTTCGGCACCGATGGCGGCCCCTGTCCGGCTATATCCCCATATACCGTGGCCATCGGTGCGCCGGTCGGTGCACCGACAAAGCAAGGCAATTGCTGCTGTCCAGGGGTCGGCTGGCGCGTCATCTCCCGGTACTCCAGTACCGACGGCTGCACCACCGCATCCTCCGTAGCCATGAGTCGTGTACAGGTCGGTCCACCGACAAGGCTATGCTGCAGCCGGTGTGCATGTGCCGAGCGTATACCCATCGCCCGGTTCTCCTGCACCGACGGTAGTTGTCCCGCCGGCGCCGCATGCACAGTGTCTGTGGTTGACGGTGCCCCGGCAGGTGCACCGGCGAATAGGCCCCGTGCCAGCGTCCCAGGTGGCGACCCGCCCGCTGGCCATCGGTATGCAGGCGTCGATGATCTAACGGTGGCCGGTTGTCCATCGACGAGATAGCTGTCAGACCCATGAGCTCCACCACCCTCGGCCGGTACCGGCGTGTACGCCGCGGTTGGGCAACTGAAATCCGCTGCCGGACCTACGGCGCCCGTGCCGGGGACGTCAGCCATATCTACAACACAGTGAAGCCAGTCATTTGGGGGCCCGGACGCCGGCAAAGGCGGGAGCGTATGAAACCAAGGGGGCGAGTGGCAACCGTCTAGCGGAGGCCAGTGGGAACTCCCAGCATCAGACATAGCGGCGGAAGCAAAGCAGCGGAAAATGCACTAGAAACAACTAAAATGGACAACTCCTGTACAACGTAAAATGTATTACCGGAAACCGCTGCCACCAATGTAGAGTTTTCCTCTGCGGGTCCTCGGTAATATTTATGTGAAATACAGTAGGCCTAGCTACAATACCACGGGTTGACAGCCAAATAAGTACACATGTCACAATCTCAGTTTTTATTGAAACACAAGGTAAACTAACCTTTATTTAGCCGGTCTTTCTCTTCCTTTTTTAGCTTAACTCAGAAACCCGTCCTTCCTGTAGCTTATCGCTATATCGTCTCCCTAAATCTCACATGTGCTTTTCACGTGCGAGTCTCATGCCACCAACCGGCGGCTGTTGTCTGCTACTTACAAACGGCGCCACCTTGTGGCAAACATTACAATATTGTCAATAAATAAAACTTCAAAGACGCCTGTGGGGATCTGAAGTTTCCCTACAAATTGCTGGAAAAGTATTGGGCCATATATTGAAAGGTTAATTTACCTGTATTCACAAACATGACTAAAACATGAAGACGATGAGTAATGTCAACATTTTTTCATTTTTTTATTCCAGGAATAAACTATTTCTTCCATCCTTCAAATAGTGTACATACAGACTAACAGTGTATTAGGATTGATACAAAACGGAAAGATCTACGACATTATGTGAACATAATCAAAGAAAAATGCTAGGCAAGCATCCCATTTACGGTAGAAAGACCCGATTTTAAAAACATATTTTTCAGTGCAGAAATAACATTTAAGTTCTTTTGTCAAGACAGGAAAGGAAAGCACCTTCCCGGCCACACATTTTCTTTAGATATGCAAAGGCAAATTAATAAAATAAGATTTAGTACATCATCTAACACGTCATTATGACCAAACAGTAATGTTTTTTTATCCAGATTGAAACACAAATTTGTTTTTTTCCTTAAAGGTAGTATCATACTTTGGTAAGAGATGAGACCTAAACAGACATTTTCACAGATTTACGTATAACTTTCAGGGTATGAAGATGATACTGGTAGAAACCTACCGTTATAATTTTTCCACCTGAAATGCTGTATTTGTCCAGAAATTCGTAAAACAACGACCGAAAATCTTTTTTATCTTTTAAAAGATCGAAAATAAAAGAGAAAAAACCGTTAAAAAATACTGTGGTTGTTTTTCACCATTTTCTCAAAAAGTGGGCACCGTATGGGACTAAATTTTCACAGATGACTGTTACTGTATCTGTCTTTAATTTTAATCTGTATTTCTTTGATAAAAACCAAAGGATGATATTACCTTTAATCCAGTTAAACATTGCTGACTAAAAAGTATTATTTACATAAGCAATAAATGTGGATTAGAGATTCCTCTTCAAATTCACCAAAGCATATGTTCCATGTTAACCTTTTGACTTTGAACAAAAAACTATTAGTTCCCAAAATGCTATGAAATGTGAAAACCTTTACCAACCATAAACTTATCACAGGAGAACATTTGTGAGGAATGTTACAAGAAATGACAAGCTCTTTGTCAGACATGTTTCCTCCTACTGGAGGTGAGATGTATGAGATTGAACCCCCTGGTGTGCAAGCTAGCAATAACTTAGTAGTTGTTCTTTTCTTATATAATGAGAATATCTGTGTGTATTAGCTCTTCCATGTGTGATGGTTTCTGGGTAGGGATTTCAAATCAATCTAAAATGGCCTTGATATCTGACCATCTCTTGAAACAATGTGGGTAGCATGATTTGATTTCCTTAACCTCAGGCCAGTGAATCAATTCAGACAGCTCGTGGCTCAACAATGGAATCCATGTTGATATTATTGACAAATCAAATAGCGCCCTCAAGATTTTCTGAATACCGTCCCTGGTTTTAATTTTTAGAAATTATGATAATTGATTACTTTTTGTTTTTGATTACAATAAACAATAAATTAACGCTCTTGCATCAACTTCCATAAAAAGCCAGATTAGTGACATCGATATCATTTTTAATGAACTGTTTAATTATGATATTTTATATGAAATGATAAAAATATTAATGTGTGGCGATTGTAACCTAATTTAGAACAGCTTACTGGGTCATATTTCTTTAAAGAAGCAACCGCTTAACAAAAATTAATTTGATATTTTGAAGTATTTAACTTTGATTAATTTTCATATTTGTCTGAAATTCTGGTTTATTTCGTCGTAGAAAAAATGACAAAAAGTCTCAGTTGTTTTTATTTTAAAAAGAGGAACGTAGGAAAACAATATTGATTTTATTGATAAAAGATATTTCCTTTAAGTTGATGTCAGATGTATTTTAATAATTGAAGCCCCTTAGCTGGTGTTTATTTATCCACATCAGGTGCATTGGTGTACACAGCATATGAGGCAGAAATTGTGTACTGGATAAAATTTACGCGGCACGACATGGTTTGTTAGGAATGCCAAGCTCGTCGCAGTGATCAAACGGGGACATTTTCCTCATCTAAAATGCCTGAGTGACCTGAGAATTTTACTCCACGGGACATTGAGCGACCTCCTGAGTGTGTATACAATTTCATCTTGCTTGGTTTGTTGTTTTGGCCAAATATGTCTAGGCAGACTGATAACAGCTCTGATATTACACGACAAGTGTGGGCGCGCGCTAGTGAATGGGGTAACAAGATGGCCGGCCTTACAGCTTCTTTTCTGACAGCAATCCAGACGGGAGAAGTGGATGTTTTAGACTTTCTTCTCATTTTCTGGGTCGTCCTAGCTGCGGTTGTGGTAGCAGTTGTGTCATGGTACGACTCTGTCCGGAAGATCAAGAGTCAGAAAGTTGCTGCGAGGGACGGGGATGGTGTGGATGGGCTGGGAAGAGGGGCTCCGGTCAAGGGGAGCTGGAGCGAGACGTCAGCGGGGCAGACGCCGTGTGGCCCCGGGGAAGCTGGTGCTGAGACATGCCGGTGGTTGAACTCTCTCGTGGCGTGGATGTACATGCATCAGTCACAGGCACCGGGGCAGTTATTAACAGCTTGGTTAAAAGCTCTCAACGATCAGACAAGAAAAAGAGGGGTAAGTATTTCCACGATTGAATTGTCAAACTGATTAACTAAAGTCTAAACTAAATTTTAAAAAAAATTGATTGAAATAAAATTTACCAACATTAAAAATATAATATGCAAATTAGGCTTGCCCTTCACTGACATGGATGAGCACTGTATACTCAGTGCTTGTGAGTGCACGTGAAAAAATCACATGCTGGCTCAGGTGGGATTCGAACCCACAACCTCCTGCTTACTAGTACTAGTGCAGGCACTAGGCCACAGAGCTAGCTGGGGTCAGCGGGGTGAATCGCTGAATTTTAAGTTCCAGAGTCGCATTTCTCCCGTCGAAATTGTACAGGAAGTGACCTTGAAAAGTTTTTTTCTAATGAAACAAGTAGTTGCGATGATCGTAACCTTTGGCTTGACCCAGGTCACCTTGATTGACCAAGCATCGCGCTCATCGCCAGATCGCAACTTTAGCCTTCAGGGGTTTGTGAAACATTCCAAAATTAATTTGGCATATTAGTCAATAAATAATCTAGCAATAAAATATTATTCTGTTATCTAGTAAATTTAAGTCAAACATTGGGATTATTTTGCAAGTCTTAAGATAATTTTTTATTTTTTTTATTCCTGCATTAGTCCTTCTGAAAAAGAGAAAAAGGAAAATAAAACAGCAAACGCAACTGAGAAACATAAGTTTGTTTAAGGATTGCTTTAAAAGTGTCATTGTTTTAGTTTTGGTCTGAAAGTAAGAAAGTTCATGCTCAGAGTTTGGAGGGCCTGACGTTTTGATCCTAGCAGGATCTTTCTCAACTTTAGGCTAAATGACAAGAGGACAAGAACATGTGCTTGTTTATTTGTAAACTTCATATAATGTTTTTCTGTGAAATTGTGGAAATAATGACATTGTCATATTGGAGAAAACTGCAAATTTAAAAAAAAAACCACAAATTCAACCAAAAAATCAATCGAATTTGAGTGCAACTGCTAAATTCAATATACAGAGAAGGAACATGTGCAAAGTAAGATACCGAAACACAAACAGTATTTTTTTTTTTCCTCAAAAGCACTGATTTTATTGAACTTTTTGCAGGTGAGTTTAATGATTTTAAAAGCAATAAACTCTTTTAACAATTTGTTGTGGATATTTATAATTGAATGAAGGGGCATGTCATGTTTGCACATACAGTGTATGTACATGGAAACATCTGCCACACACATGATGATTATTATGTTGTGACACATGATATTAGAATTTGTTTATTTGCTAACCCGGTAGTCTGGCGTCAGGACACCACTTTACATGCACAGTGTAGGCAGTAACATTGGGAACCAGACCTGTATTCTGTTGTGTGCTTTGAATGGTCGACACTTTCCACCACATGCAAATAAAATACATCAAAACTATAATGTCTTATAATTCGAGTTATGACTAATCATATCGAAAGGGAAAGATTAGGCCAGCATACAAATGGTTCTCTGGTTTGAAAACTGACACAAACAATGCCTATTGTTGTTGTTTTTCTGTTGAATGGCCATACAATTTTATAGTACACATGATTGTACTATAGGGAAGAAATACTTTATAAATAAGTGTAGTAGGTCCTACAGGATTGGTATCATACCGAAACAGAAGTGTTCACAGATTTATGTATTGTAATTTTCAGGATATAAAGATGGTTCTGGTAGAAACATACCAGTTGTTAAAATATTTCCGGCTGAAACAATGTATTTTCAGTATTTCATATCTAGAAATTAGTCAAACAAAGACCGAAAACAGTTTTGAACTCGGGGTGAGATCAAAACTCCTGTGAAAAGATTTGAAAATACCGCAAGTGTTTTTTACTGTTTCGTACGTTTACGATGAAGATAGGGAGCCTATGAGCTGAGAAATTTAACTGGCTTGTTTTTATTCCATTACAAATCAAATTATGAACAGTCTGCAGCTGTTCTGTCACTTTTACCAATCCTGTAGGCCTTTAAATCATACATGTAGCACTTAAAACAGCATTTGTTTGTAAATTGTCACACAGTCATGTTTTTCACCATATTTTACCGGTTTCTACCATCAAAACCATTTTTTGAACTGGAAAGGTTTTTCTTTCACAAGGTTCTGTGGCTTTTTTCATTTAAAAGGAGTAAAATGGTGAACCCATTTTGTTTGCAAAGATTCACAAAATACAATTTTAAGTTAAAACAGAAAAAAAAATCTACCTTTAAACAAACAAACTAACCATCAATAATATTGATAATAATTAAAAAATCTGCCAATAATAATCCAATTGTACGCTTTTTTTAATAAAAATAATATTCAATACAATTATTCAACTGCTCCAAATTGATCATTGACAAAATCAACTACCTGAAAAATATTCAGTTGGTTGCGAAAAGATGGTACCTGGTTTTGTGTGATGCTGCAATAGGCTATGTTGTATAGGGCTTCTTGTGCCTGTGACTCTGAGAGCAGATACTGTGTACGTGACATGAAGATAAAAACCTTTATGAAAACACAATTTACAATGCTGCTTGCAGGAAAAACAGAGGTTGACTTGTTGCCGGGGGCAACCTAAATGTTTCCTAGGCAACCTACTCATCCAGTCAAAGTGGGTGGTTACGAAACAGGTACATTAGCAACAAGTGCCTGTATAAGTGTACGTATATTGTATCATGTACACATTACTGTATACATGTAATTGCCAGAAATTTGCTTTTAAAAAGATGCACAGTGGATATTTTGTTAAGTTTGTGTACGCTTGGAAAAATAAAAAATGAGACAGTCCCACACAATTTGGTGTCACAATTGCAACGTTTTTTGCCGTTTTCTCCTGTTTCCAATGCACAATTGAGCTGAAATTTTCACCTGTTTGTTTTTCACACAATTTGGCCTACTAATGCTACATTTGTTGCCGTTTTCTACTGTTTCCATTGATCAATTGAGCTGGAAATTTAACAGGTTTGTTGTTATTCCATGACAAATCAAATTATGAGCAGACTGCAGCTGCTCTGTCACCTTTACCAATGTACATGCCCTTTACAACTAAAATAGAATCACCGGGCTTAGATTAAAAAAAAATATAGTTCAATTATTGATACAATTTGTAATGACTAGGCCTATAATAAAAACTGGGTCAGTTTGCTGGTATACTGTAAGGTGGTACATATGTACAATGTGTGTACCTTCACTAAACCATCTACAGACTACAGTACACCTGTACATATGAACTGTGCACGGTGTAGCCCAGGTTTGCATAAATGTAGGGGCCTGTTTTTATTAATCTTTTGCTGTGCAAATAAGGGCATCATTTTCATATCAATACTGCAAAATCATGAGATGTACTGTATGTATGTATGGTACTGTGTATCCTGGCTCAAATTTCATGGTATCGCATAGTTTTACATTGTGTTGTACTACGTGACTGTTCTCAGGAAACACTAATTTTTTCGTGCAAAACAACAAATTTGACGGAGTACCAGTCATAGTACAGATACATAATGCAGATTTTTGGCTGGTTACCGTAACCTGACTTTGCTCTCTGCAAAATCTTGGGAATATTAAGGTTTCGGCCTACTATGCACTTAATATGAATTGCTTGGAGTTAGGAGGGCCTGACGTTTTGATCCTAGCAGGATCTTTCACAAAGGTTACACATGTTAATGACAAGTTAAATGGACGTAAAATGGTTAAACATGCTTTTTAAATTACTTGCATGTTTTTGTCCTCGTGTCATTTAGCCTTTGAGAAAGATCCGGCTACATAACATGTATGGCCATCTATTAAACTCAAAGCATTTTGGCCATTTTTGGCTGATGATCATGAGCAGTTTGTAAACTCAGTATATGATGAAACTAGCCAAAGGTAATCCTGAAAAATACTAGAAGATGAAGTTCACAAGACCTACTGTATATACTGTAGGCCTATATGGTAAAAATTTGTGTTTCACTTAAAATTGCAGCCATAGCCAAAATATGGGACTCATTTAGGGCTATGGCTAGCTGCATGACACACCCATATTGTATTGGCTCTGAAAACAACAAGTCTTATTTCTGGACTCCTATGGTGGTCCAGCATATAATTTACATGCACATTGAGTAACCAATTTGTTCATCTCAAGGTTACCGCGCTAGGTCTTCAGTACAGTTTGGCTATCTGTCTATTGGCTAGCCTGTGTGTAGCCAGCGCATAATGGATGATAGTATATTTTATTGAAATGCAAATTAAGGTCCATTTGGTATTCCGTTATCGCCCCGGTAATATTACTCAATCAACTTAGTGTTTTGTGTTGAAGATGGGTAGACCAGCGCAGCGAGGCATTGAGTGCTGTGATCAATGACTAGATACATGTACACACAATGCACTGTGCAAATATGCTGCATAAAATACACAGCATGTGTCATAATCATGGTCTGAGAACAATGTGCAATCAATATTAGGCACACTACCATACACTGTAGGTGAACATGTACATGTACATGTGTATTGTGTGCTTATTACATTGACATGGGATACAACACAAAACAATATTACACAGGTTTAAATGTATTTAAAATACGTGTAAGTACAGCACGTATGTGTAAACTTACATGTACACCTGTACTCAGACTAATTAACATGCACGGTGACATCATATAATGTCAGGACTACATGTATACATTAAAGAGGATCTTCAACACTCAACAAACCTCGCTTTATTTGTTAGAACTATAATCATTAAATTACTTGACATGAGAAAAAAAAAATTTATCTCACACTGAACACAGAAAGAGAGAATTTTTGATGATTTTTCTCTCCACATGCTCAACCCGCAAGCTAACCCAAAATTGAAACTGTCTGAATTTCGTCAATGGGGGCAGCAGACATTTCATGAAAAGGCTCCGTAATATGACGTCATGAGCTATTCATTAAATGAAAAGCTCATCACGTCACATGCGGGTTAAGAAAGAAGGAGAAATAGTTTAAGAAACATGTCTATAGGCCTTTGCTGCACTAGTAGAAAGTGGACGAATTCCTGTTAATTTACATGTATTACATGTAAATACTGTAGTCACAAACTTAAACCAAAATAAACTGAAACGTAACGTGTATGTAATTGTACTCATGGATGTGTTTTGAAGAACTCCATCACTTCAAAAAGTTGATAAATTGTGTACACTGCATAATGCATACTGTACACGTGTACACTGTAAGTTTGCCAGTTTCATACTTACATTACATCTCAGCTATTTAACTGTTTTTGTTTCACAATTTCCTTTTGACAGTTCTTCAATACGGTACTTGAAAAGCCAAGCCTGCACTGTAAACATTTCAGCACTCAATTGTCAAATGAGTAATTTATTAAAATCATCCAAATTGTTTAATGTTGTACATACATTGTACATTTCAAATGTAAGTGTACAGGTGCATGCAGTCTTATTGTGGCGTGTGTATTTCGAAGGAACGTTTAAAAAATGCATTTCACAAAGTATTGTACAATATGTTTAAAGCAATGAAATTTGTTTGAAGTTTGTTTTCAAAATGGTAGGCTTTCAGCAGACCAAAACGAGTGGACATTTTTTATCTAGACACTGACTACATGTACCTTTAAAAGCTCACTGTCCATTGGCAAAGTGGCTCAATCTTAAAACTCTTTCAAGATTTTAACTCCAGACAGAATATGCATTGCACAGTGAAATAGAAGTGGCAGTTAAGTTAGTCAAGCTTGAAGGTGTTATAAAAATGGGAGTGATCGGTGTAACATACATCTGGAGTGAGTCATTGGTACAGTATGAGCTTACAGAGACAATCTGGGACATCATGGATGCCTTCATCCTCCCCCACCTCCCCCCTTCCATCACTGTTCATGAATGAAACATGATCTGTTTGAATGTTAAATCTATTATAGACCGATCCGACAGCACGATATTCTGTCCGCCATTACTGCAGTGTCCCCGCCTGCCTTTTGTCCGGCAACAAACGAATTTACGCTCCGCTGTACTCTATAATTGCAGGGTGTATTGTCTTACATGTATATGATAAAGGGAACGTACATGTACACCCTTCAGTATAGAGTGCGGTGGACGTAAATTCATTTTTTGCCTGGGCACAAAAGGCAGGCGGGGACACTGCAGTAATGGCGGGTGTTTCCTACATACCTCCATGGTCGCACCGTCGGAACATGTATAATGTTGCTAATGGCTATGGACTTTTCCTATAAAAATATGTGCTGTTCAAAATGCGTACCACCACAAGAGGGCGCCAAACAGACTCCAAACAACCGAAAACCTAACCCTAAATGATGGCCTTTACTTTATTTCTGATGTACCTACAGTACCTTCAAATTCTCATCATTTGTACCATTTTTAAATGCTTTGCATCTCTACATTGGATTTAAAGATTGAAATTGTTTAACCCTAACCCATGCACCTTCATACCACAATTTACCACACACATTTTTAAGTGTGGTCACACATGATTACGGTGTGGTAAAGCGTAGTGTATGATCCAGTTCCCTGTGGAGACTGTGGTAATGTGTGGTAAGCAGCTCTTGTGTTGTGTGGTACATACATGTAGGTTCAGTGGGTTAGGGTTTATGGTCCAGTTCTCCTGTGGAGACGGTGGTAATGTGTGGTAAGCAGCTCTTGTGTTGTGTGGTAGGTGCAGAGGATTGATCCAGTTCTCCTGTGGAGACCGTGGTAGTCACTGTAGGTGTACAGTAGCTAGGGTTAGGAGTAAAAACTATCCACCATGGATATACATGTATACATGTGTATATGCTTTTGAAAAAGCCATACATTTTTAATCTTTATACTGTACAACATGCACATTCAGTAGGCCTATACTTGGCCTACACTACGTAGACAACCATAGAAAAAAGTACATTACATGTACGTCTCCATGAGACAACTTGTGCACGTGCACTTTGTACATGTATATACTGCACACTGTAACCTGTACGTATATAATTGGACATCAACGTACTGTAAATTGAACCAGCCTGGCCTGCACATGTGTTGAGTGTGCTGACATTTGCCCAATATGAAGTGTGAAGAGAGCTACTCTGACTTGTCAAACGTGTGATTTGAAATGCCATTTGTATTGTGAAGTGCATGATGAAAACTATCAACCCAGAACTGTACACGTGTGTGCCGAAAAACCATTAGTTCACTTTGCATTATGAACTTCTCTGTGATACAATTTTGACCCAGTTGGTTAAAATTTAGCTTGTGCTAAAAATATTAGAACATTTGAACAAGATAATACACGTGATGTATACTATGTCTAAGATTCAATTTACATGCTCCATAAAGTGCAGATGAAAAATGGTGTCCAAAACAGCAAACAGTGTGTCCGAAACAGCAAATAAGCGTCCAAAAAAGCAAACATGATGTTCGAAAGACACTCAGACATTCCACTGGTAAAAAACTTTGGTACACTTGCAAATAAAGCGAAATTATTTTGGAGTGCCTTAAAAGTACATGTATACTGTCATGACTGTAAGAAAATTGCCGACGTAAAATGTTGTCCAAATCGGACGGCAGGGCGTTCATTCCACCCAGACACCCCTTCGGCACTGAGCATTGCCGTACACACAATCGTACACGTACACATGAGGTCTTTTAACCGGTAATCGGTGTTGCATTACACTCCGATGATACAGCTTAAAGGCTGTCTGTACATTGTATCGACCGGTACTACGCCATGCTAGAGATCAGATGAGAACATAACGAACGTGAACTTTGTCCTTGGCCGACCGAAAAAAAAAAAAGCCGACATAGACATAGCTACAAGTGAAAGTGCTTACTGCTCACATACAATATCATTCAACATTGAACATGGTATAGGGACGTCGTCCTTGGTATGACAAAAATGCCAGTATAGCTCCATGCACAGATAAAGGCAGTAGATGTGTGCCTTGGCAAAGATGCGTCACAGCGTCGCATCCCGCTCCAGCTATTCAGAGATGGACAAAAAATTACCCTAATGGCTTTTTCTCGGTGCTTCTCTGATGATGGGATAAACATTTAGTGATCCGTGCATGTGTACAAGTCTCAAAAATGATTTTAAAGTGACCGCGTATCTAAATTATATACTTGTTATCTTAAGGGCATGTACAACATTGCTAAAAAACCAAAACAAAAATGTTGAACACAGATTTACGTATATAACTTACAGGGTATGAAGATGGTGCAGGTACATGTAGAAACATACAGTTAAAATATTTCCGCCTGAAATGGTGCATTTATCCAGAAAGAGTAAAACCAAACACCAAAAACATTCTTGATCTTGGCAAGATCAAAAATACTTCTTTATGTTTTATTGTATAAGAAAAAATCAAGTTGGGTTTTCGCTTTTTTCTTGACATTCAGATGTCTGATTGAGCTCAAATTTTCACCTATTATTTCATGTACATGCTGGATTAGACAAAGAATGAGTGCTGTTCTGCAAATGGCACATTTCTTCTCTTATGTATAGAAATGGGATGCTATTGTAAACCAATGTCATGCCAATAGATGCTTTATAATGTAGTCTGGCTAAGGAACAAACTGTCAATTCTTCTCAGAACAAGACAATATCACTGGACGTGTTACATGTACCCTGGTGCAGGGGGCCTTTCTCCAAGCTCGGCTCCGGACCGGCTCAGGCTCTGTAATCCATATGCTGAAAATATAGGTTGTGGTTTTTTATTGAAGCTGAAAAGTCTGTTTTCTTTTTCAAACCATAGAACCACAGCCAAAAGTCTCTGTTTCGATACCAGTAATTTTAAAATGGATTCACGAAATGGAGCCGGAGCCTGAGCCAGAGCCGAGCTTTGAGAAAGGCCCAGCTGGGTGTGATGTTTTGGTCCTAACAGGAAAAGATTTGCACAAGATAGGCCCTAACGTTTAACGTTTCTCTTTCTCTTGTTTTTTTCTTGTCTTGTTTTGACAGAGCTCTGTCCAAGTGACCTTTGACCGGCTGAAGACTGGCAGTCTACCTCCAAAATTTAGTGCAATCCGAGCAGAGGCTGGCCCAAGGGATCTGCTTGTAAGTACCTTATTATCAAACACTAGAGGGCGCTAGATATATTCTAGAAACCACTAGAGGGCGCTAGATATCCCATAAACCAGTGCAATCTATGTTTGTTCACAAATCCAAGGTGCAAGGCACCAAGGACATCTTATCGACGACCTATAACACCAAGGCAATGCTTAGGGGCACCAAGGCAATGAGTGACATGGGACACCAAGGTAATGACCAGGGGTACCAAGACAATCACTAGGGGCATCAAGGCAATGACCGGGGGCACCAAGGCAATAACCAGGGGCACCAAGGCAATGTCCAGGGCACCAAGGCAATGACCAGGGGCACCGAGGCAATGACTAGGGGCACCGAGGCAATGACTAGGGGCACCGAGGCAATAACTAAAGAGTACATACTATATGCACTGCCAGACTTTACCGCAGCAGCATCAGTGCGATTGCAAGCCAAGTTTAAATCCTGACAGTAAAATCCATTAATTTTAAAAAGCAAAATCATCACTGTCCCGAGACAGCTGACAAAATCTGCATCATTCGTCCCACCGGCTCGGACAGCTGCTCGCCGCAATCACGGCCCCAGCATCATAAACCAGCGTCACAGTCGGAATGAGTCGCTGTTATCTCCCTGTCACCACGGGAGATGAGAGATGGAGTAATGGGATGAGATCGCCACGGCGACATTGGTTGCTATGCGGATGAGAGAGTAGTATCCGGAGGCATAGGAGTAGTTTCTTCGTCTGCTGATATTTTTTATATTTAATTTTTTTATTCATCTTTGTCTGTTTCTCGTTTTTACTGGATTAGGAATTGACCTTTTGGTCAAAGATGATTTCATTTTGGAAAATTGATTGTAAAATGATAAGATCATACTTGTCTGGCCCTACTTGTATGCTGTGTACATTTGTACTGGGCCATCATGTACACTAATATTAAAGTGATGTACAGTGTACATGTTTGAGAATGGTTTCACGTCCAGTCCTATTTATACTGACTGTGAAGAGACCATCAGTCTTGTTTCAGTGTGAGGGACTGGTTTCTCCACACCATAGGGGTGGAGGCATTCATTGCTGCCTTGCTGTGGACTAGGTCCCCCTTCCAGTCCGATTTATACTTTGAAGAGACCACCAGTCTTGTTCCAGTCTGAGGGACAACTCTTCTACATTATTTCTTCAGTCATGACCTACATGTACATGTACATGTACAGCGTAGCTCTTGTCATGAAGTGGTATCATGCTGAGCAATTTGCATTTAGAGAAAAAATAAACACTCAGAGGAAGTATGCTACGTGCTGAGAGCCTGAAGTTCCTTTTGTTTGTGGTCAACACAGGGAAGGTAGAAGCCTTCTTACGAACGATGAGCTGAGATACTGCTGTTTTAGAAACGTCAGGTTTTGTTGATTCAGCCCAGGCCTCTCACAATTGAATCATCTTTCTCCCGATTAAGGACAGTCCGACAAACATTCATGGATCATGTGAACAAAGGAAATTTACTGAAGCAGGATTCGAATCTGTGAGTCCCGGAATACCGTACCGGCGCTCTTACAAACTGAGTTATCTAGCCCTATGTTGGTGGTGTCCCTAAGAGTAAATTTGTTCGTTTGGCAGTCAGACGCCATGAAACCACTCACATACCGCTATATCCCAAGGATCATTTACATTTTGTAAGATACTTGCAGCATTGCATTAATACACTGTAAACGCTATTGGCTCATTTACAGTAAGGCCAAAACCATTTAAAAAAAAAAAAGACTTTTGAGAAAATTTGAGATAAAAAATGTTAGTGATTCTAGAAACTCTACATTTTATAACGTTATTTAGCAGGTAATTTTGATTACGTTTTGAAAGGTACAAATATTAAACTATACGATTGAGATAATTGTAAGATAGATGAGATCTATAGATGAGATGATTGGCTATTAAAATGTAAAATATCGTTTGTTTAAATTCAACATGATCAACATGGCCAAATACAAAGTACTACGTACACATGTACATACGTACAGTGTACGTGTGTATGACATGCACAGTACACTGTGTTGCACAGCACATCATGCGTCATATAATAAGCGTGCGTTGTTATGATTGTGTAAACCTGTAACCAACTGCATGCAGTACATAATACGTGTATATTACTGAGCTATTATACATGTACATGGCATCGTACAGGTACATGCTGATACTTAACATATTCCGATGCTGTTTCCATGGCAACCGCTTAAGAAGCCTGGCACACCACACTCTAAAGTACACAATGATTGCCACGCGTTGAATCAGTGACCTCCATTTTGTTTCTAATTTTATTACAGTGTGGGAGAAGAAATTGATGGTACGTTTTTTTATGCAATTTGGAAAACCAGTGGCTTGAGAATTGCAAAAAGAAACCAGTAATTTAAGTTTATGGTTGCTCATAATTTGTGAATTGTCTTTTTATAGCTGAAATTTACATGTATTGTACACTCTCTATTGTTAGTGTTACATGTACAATGTACATGTAAATCTGTTTGAACCAGTCAAATTTAACAAAGATTTGAGGCTTTGCATGGTGACTATTGGTTTTGGGTCAGTTTACGGAAACACCATGTTAAAATTGTTTGTACTTTCACACTTCTATTCCGTTCGTATACTTCTCGTAAGGTCCCAACGTTTCAACTAGCCATCTGGAGACGTAGAGCAGGCTATAGTCCAAACGTTGAGACCTTACCAGAAGTGGGAACAAAATAGAAGTACGAAAATACAAACGATTCTTACATGGTGTTTCCGCAAACCAATCCACATACAGGCAATATGCATGTATACATTTATACATGTACATATCCTAAATAAAAATGCTCAAAAATGCTCTGTGGTTTTCCTCGTGTTTTGTTCCATCAAACCAGTCTCCAAACCCAAAATTACAGTCCTGATAAACCTGTGGAAATTTCAACAGAATCGGCTTTCACGTTCCTGTTTTTTGTTGTTGCGTTTTTGTGTGCACTGTACGTTCCTATTGTATTGAATTTCAATTGACTGATTGTGCAAGCAATGTTTACGTGCTAGTGCGTGACTTACATACGTGTATAGTGGGTATTTTGTCATCTCATTTGGCGCTGAGCAGCAGTGGAAATGTGCAAAGAAGAAAGTGGACGATAGGATAATTTTGTACTTGTTTCCAATGCTGTACTTTGACAGGAGCCCCAATAAATGGCAAATCTTTTTAAATGGATTTTTTTTCTCCAATTTCTGGTTGTTTGCAGTTTGTATGATTTGTATAGGGCCACTTCTTCTCGATCACAATTATTTGATTTGTAAAGGTAATATACATGTACTTGTCAAAGAAATGCAGATTCATGGGTTAAAAATATCAAGGAAGATACAGTAACAGTCATCTGTGATTGGATTTCTTTAAATTATTAATTTATTAATTATCACATTTTCCAAAATGAACCATACTGTACTCTTCAAGCTTTGAGCAAAGGTGCATCTAGCTGTGTCTGTCTGAAGCATGAAGGGATTAAGTGCGTAATCTTATTTAATCCATTAATCTTCTAAGCCTGTTTCAGCCTTGAACATTTTGAAAAATAAAATTGAATGGGGCTTACATTGTAAAATCTCTTACTTATTAAAAGCCAACGACAAACCCTGCCATATTTTAACTGCAAGGAAGTTTTGGATTTTAATTTTTGTGATCATTTCAATTTCAATTTTTGTTCTTAATCGTTTCCATCGCTGCCCGTTGTTGTGTTCGTAGCGCTGTGATCCAGTGGTATGTTCCAGTCATTTTTTTCCTGTTTTCCGGTTTAATTTATTCCACTCTGTTCTGTTATTTGATTAATTTTCTCCGCTGGCTCTGTAATGGAACTCTAGCTCTTTAATTTCCGCAAAGCATTTGACTTTTAAAACGGGACGAGGAAATTCCGAGGCCTAATGTCAGTGAATGTGGTGTGGTTTGCTTGGTGTAGCTTTCAATGTATGTTCTACATCGCTATATTTGCAACATTCTATTTGCTATATTGGTAAGATATTTTTTACTGCTTTTGGCTTTATGTCGTAGAATTGCACAGTTAATTGCTTGGAGTTCGGAGGGTTTAAGCCCAATTTCACAGCCCTGCTTAGCACAAAAATTCTAACCATGAAATTTCTGTCTTGATAAAAAAAAGGGTTAACAACCAAATGTTCATGTTTTGTGTATCACTTGTGGTTGTTCTTTGGCTGTTGTTCGCTGACCATGAATGTAAAATGGATTTTTGATGGTGCTTTGTTTTATTGAGCTAGAAATTTTTTGCTAAGCAACTTGCACATGAAATATAAAACGCTTGCTACATGTGTTAAACTTTCCAGGGACTAAAGTACCAGCAACCTGACTTTTTTTCCTCCTAAATTGTCTGCTTGTTGCCATGGAAACTTCCTCATTAGTAAGCAAGAATGAAATTGGCCTACTGGGTACCTTGTTTCTCACGCATAAATGTTTCAACCTTTTAGCGACTTTTCCCTAGGTGATTTTAAGTACTGTATGTGCCTTGCAGTCCGCTTGTAGTTTTATTTGTCAAATTTCCTGTTCGCCGGGTAAAATTGGTTGTATAAAATCATTTATTGACATTTATACTGCAGCCACTTAATTTATCTCAGCATAAATAGCACCCTCGCTTGATATGCTGTAGCCTCATACAGTTTGTAGATTCTTTTTTTCTATTTGTATTCAAAAATAAATAAAAGAAAATTAAAAACTGAAAAAAGAAAAGAAAAGTGAACAAAGAAATATTGACTGGATTCGAACCAGCAACCTCTGGACTACTGGCAATTCCACAGATGATTGTTGCTATATCTTCCTTGATATTTTTGCCTATATGAATCTGCATTTCTTTTATAAATACCTTTAAGTATACCTTTAACTTTCTGGCAGCAGAATTTTAAATGCGTTGTTCATGACTAATAAAGATAGGCATTCACTGTACATATTGACATACTGTACTGTACTATCACACTAAGCCCCTAGTGGGCATTAAAATTGTTTTAATTTAAAACACGGCACAGCTGCACTTGTCTTTCCCATAAATTTCCTTTTTTTTCACAAACCCCTCGCAATACAATTATTAAATTTACAGATTATTAATGAAATTCCTAAAATTATGATAGTCTGCTCGTAATGTCGTAGGGAAAACAAAAATCAGTTGTCATTTTTTCCCTAAATTTGTTTGCTTGGAGTTTCTCAAAGGCTGCTTAGGTTTATATAGGAGGGCCTGATGTTTGGATCCCAGCAGGATCCTTCTTAAACATGTTCAAGCCTTCAAGGCTGCTCAGAGTTAGGAGGGCCTGACATTTCGATCCTAGCAGGATAGGAAGGCCTGATGTTTCGATCCTAGCAGGATCTTTCTCAAAGGCTGCTCAGAGTTAGGAGGGCTTGACGTTTCGATCCTAGCAGGATCTTTCTGAATGGCTTTGAGAAAGATCGTGCTAGGATCAAAACTTCAGGCCCTCCTAACTCCAAGCATTTGATATATTTCAGGTCATTATTTCGGTTGATGAGCAGTTTGCAGCAGTTTATGACTTGTAATTTATATTTCTTTGCGTGATGTTATGTTGAATGTAATTTGGTGTGGGTATTTTGTTGGCTGATTTCACGTCATTATTTTTTTTTTATTCACCCATCTGTGTTGCTCCTCTGCATCAATTCACTCTAAGGCCAGGCAAAAAATCTGCATTGTTTCCTGTAGCTCACATTCCACAAAAATTACAATGAGAGATTTTTCTCTTTGGACTGCACATTTGAATTAATTTAACAAAACATGAATGTAGAGAATGTTATGTTTAAACAAATTTTACATGCCCCAAGATTTGTTGTTCCATTTTTTTTGTAAGCAGAGGTTTGAAAGTGGGTCTAAACTTCAGACAAGGTTAAAAACCGACAAAAATAATTACTGAGAATTAATTATCGAAAATTTAATTCCTGTCTTTGAATTTTGTTGTTGGACCTATCGGTGGACTTACAGGAAACACAATTTCTTTTTTGGCTGGCCCTATTAACCTGTTTAACCTGAATATAGTCAAACTGCGTGCTGATAGGTCAATATTAGCATCGTTGTCAGGGAGGATATGAATTATTCATGAAATGGATTATTCATCAATGGAAATTGCATAATCAGCCACCTAATGTAATCCATGAATATTGTCAAATAATGTATACATGTACTGTATATAGGTATGTATCTTTATTGCATCTTCTTGTCCTCTTGTTATTTAGCCTTTGAGAAAGAGCCTGCTAGGATCCAAATGTCAGGCCCTTCTAACTCCAAGCATGTTATATATTAGATCAATATTTTGGTTGATGAGCAGTTTGCAGCAGTTTACTTGTATTGGACATTTATTCATCATAATTGAAATTTAATGTTTAAAATGTACATAAATACTTGTTATAGTTCAAGTAAAACCCCACTATAACGAACACCGCTACTGAACATTTGGCTATATCATCATCCTTGGCTCCCAATTTGTGTGTACAAAACATTGTATAGGCCTATACCAAATATGGTTCTTTAAATCACTATAACAAATGACCACTATAACAGACAATATCTGTGCATCTCGCCATGTTCGTTAAAACAGTATTCCAATGTACTTCTTTTGCAAATTTATTTAAATCATAAATGAAATTTAATGTTTAAAATAGAGTTATCATGCATCCATTGTAAGCGGTTAAATAGAATTATTAAAAGAAAGTTTAAGAAGTATTATAGAATGATAAATTTGCTTTAATATCCGTTTCAATTTGAGGATGGATATTTTTCTTTTAGCGCATGAGATGCGTTTCCTCGGTTACAGGATTGGCCTGCCTTTAACTGCGGCCAGACTGCGCCGTATCTTGACTGAACCTCGACCTTTCCTGTCATCCGCCGTTTCCCCTGCCAGGCGGCAACCCTCCACTCTCAGCATTGCCTAATAATCTTGTAATGCGATCACGAAGGCCGGTAAATTGACGGAGAATCTCTCAGCCTGGCAGGGACTCAAAACCATCAGGCATTTCAATTGCCGTTTAAGACCGTATGCCTACACAGACGTACACAAGTGCCCCTACTCATGTACTCCTACCTTTATTTAAAGGGATGGTACAGAATTGGTAAGACAAAATACACTTCAAGATCACAGATTCACATAAAACTTACACAGTATAATGGTGATGATAGGAGAAAACATCACATGAAATAAATGAAACTATTTTCCGAGTGTAATAAATCTCTTCGAAGCGTTTTATTCATTCGTTAAAATGTGTAAACGGGTTTTCACTATTTTCTCGTGACCCAGATGGCTAATTGACCTCAATCTTCTACAGGTTTGTCAGTTATTAAAGGTATATGATGGGTTACATAATGTGCTTTCACTGTCAGCAACGGTTTTGTCGCAAAAGCCAGTTCTGTACCATAAAGGGCATGTACAACACCTTGGTATAAGCTGATAGAGCAGTTGCAAGCTGCTCAATATTTGATTTGTCATGGATTAAAAAATAAACCTGTGAAATTTTCAGCTCATGGTATCATCGAAAATATAAAAAACAACCCTGCAATTGTTGTGCCAAATTGTGAGGGAATAGCTGCCTCATTTTTTATCTTTCGAAAGATCAAAAATGTTTTGGTGTTTGGTTTTACTCTTTTCTGGGTAAAAAGTATTTCAGGCAGAAAAATGTTCACAGTATGTTTCTTTCATTACTGTTTTTATACCCTGTAAGCTATAGGTATATCTGTCAACATTTCTGTTTTGGTTTGTTACCAGTGTTGTAGGCCTAGTATCATACGTTGTTTTTTGTCAAAGAAATTCAGATTCAATGGCAAAAATATCAATGACGGTACAGTAAAAGTCATCTGTGAAAATTTTAGTCCCATACGGTGCCCACTTTTTGAGAAAACAGTGAAAAACGGCCACAGTATTTCTCAAGTCTTTTCTCTTTTATTTTTGATCTTTTAAAAGATCTTTTTAAAGATCAAAAAGGTCGTTGTTTTACTAATTTCTAGATAAATACACCATTTCAGGCGAAAAAAAATGTAATGGTATGTTTCTACTGGTCTGCATACCCTGAAAGTTATACGTTAATCTGTGAACATTTCTGTTTTGGTCTCTTACCAAAGTATGATACTACCTTTAAGCTTTGTTAGTTGTTTAATGTACACATACTGTACCCTAATCGTATCCTTGCGGAGACATGGCTTTGTTCTTGTGTACTAAAATGAACACTCTCCAAAGAGCAGAATTGAAATCACTGCAATTTGAACCAGAATGATATTCCTGGGTTGAAATTTCTAGCTAACATCCCTTATATAAAATATCTCTTTGCGATGATAAGTATACCTTGGAAATTACTCCTTTTTGGGTTAATTTATTCAACATATCAGTTTTGTGAATACCTTGTGGACCTTTAGAATTTCCCTGTGGAGACATATTCAAACAATTGTGCTCGGTATCCACAAGGCACCAGATACGTGCCCACTAGCCACAAACATGTTTTCATCTTTGAACATTGAAAGTATTCAAATATTTATGCGATTAGCACTGAAATGCGTAGGCAAGGAGCTTTCCAGCGGTATCCAACACCTTGGGGTGCTGCCTTCCGGCTTTGGGTGTGAAGATGTTTTTAGCCAAAGAGCGATAATATTGACTCCATAGCCTTATAGTGATAAAACTACATACTGATAAAATGGCCGTGCAGTGAAATTTTGCTAACAGATATTGAAAACCTGTATTAATTCATAAATGAAGATTTGAAATGCAAATTAAGTGGAAAAAAAATTTCTTATGGTGTTATAACTTTGACTTGTATTCGGCCATTGTTTACTGAGCAAAACAGTCACAAGGAGTTTTGGCTGGCATACTGATTTTATTTACCAAGATTTTTGGTGCTTAAGGACATTTTTTAGCTTAAGCAGCTCTATGAAATTTGCCCCTGGTGACATTCCACTGAACGTTCTAAAAGTGCAGAAATGTCTTGTTTTCTTAGCGAAAAAAATCTAACTCTTGAAATCCTTTACACAGAAGATATCAAAATTTTAATGTGGCCTTGTTTGTGATTTTGACAATAACCTATTGTTCTCTTTTGTTCTGCTATTGTTCTTGTAGACTGTAACATGCCAAGTGGAGGCAACGGGCGTGGCATTTGTCATCTTCGCCACCCAACAGACAGCTAGTAGCGTCAAACTCTCTACCTGTGATGTGGCTATTGAAAAACTTATTGGGAAGGTTGGTACTTTGTCATGTCTCTTTTGATATTAAATCATGTGTAAAAGTGCACTGGGTACCCGTTAAAGGCATTGCATACGTTTGGTAATGACTCTGAAAATTTATGGCAATAAAAACTTACTTGGTGAGAAGTACAGCTGCTTTGGAAAGTATAATGCATATTGAGAAACGTTCAATTCGAAGTGTCGCGGTTATGGAAAAATATGTCTTTTTTTATCTCCAAAAATTATTAATCTGAGAAGCGTTATGGCCGTAACGCTTCTCAGCTATTGACTAACTGTTCTCTGGCGTGAAATAACCGCTCTAGTTTGTCGCCAAAATCTCAAAAACGCTACCACCTTTTGAATTGAAACTTTCACAGGTTAGTTTTATGGTATATACAATTATATTGGTTTGAAACAAACAGTAGGCTCAAATTACCAAACGTATGCAATCCCTTTAATGTTTGCAACGGACAACATGGGTACCAGTTAAATATGCTTAATATATTTGCACTGGCCAGTGTTGGTTACCAGCTAAAGCTGAATTGTTTAGTGCTAATTGCAGATAGGTCACATTAATGGCTATGGCTGTGGCTGTTGCTATGGAATTTCTATGCAGACTATACACATGCTGCAATGCAGTCTATGATTATCAAGCCATAGTTGTAGCCATAGCTACTACATGTGGCCTTTATAGTAATCAGTTCTTGGTACCCTGCCAAAGCTGTGTGTTGGTATGGATAGGTAACCAACTTTGTTAGCCATTTTCATGAGTTGATCTGTGAAATGTTTAACCAGTATTGCACCATTTTGTTTAATTAATATTCTCTTGGTTTCAATACAATTGGGTTACCAGTTATTGCACTGTGTTAAATGTGTGGCTGGAGCAGATACCAGCTAATTTACTTTCAGTCCTGTTTTTTGGTTGTTGACAATTTTATTTTGCCATTTTTTTTGCCTTTTACGCACCCAGCTTAAATTACAGGTATGTAGTCAATATTAGGTACAACATGTCTAGAAAACACAGCATTTGTAGTATTTTGTGCTTCGCAAAGATCACGTCGCCAGCAGTCAACAAAATATCTCCATCACCTTACTTTTCCATTTTTTCCCACGTCAAGCCCCTCCATTTTTCTGTTCCACCCCCACAACAAATGGCATGGCTGATCTTTTTTTGTGTTGCTGTTGAGCAAGAGAAACTGTGCTGTGCTTTGTTTTGTCTTGTCTTAAGAGTTTCCTGCGCTCTGATTGGCTGTAAATTGTTGGCATCCTCCATTTGTGATGTTGGGGGTACAGTTACATGTGCATTCCATGTTGAGGGACAATGTTTGATGCGGGCTGATGCAAAGTTAAATGTAGTGTAGTGTTTTATAGAGCGGAGCTGGATTCTTACTTTGTGAAAACGAAAAAACATATCTTTGGGGATTTTATCTCTTTTTGCCAATATCTTTTTGAAGTCTTGTTGAAACATGACGCTTATAAGTTTTTCTGTGAAACCTTTATAATTAATGTTTTCCCCTCTACCATTTAAGAATAGAAAGTCTAACTTTATCTGCGTGTGGATACATTTCTCTTTACATTGTAAATTGGCTATTTAAAATTGTCTGAAAATTGAAAATTGAAAGAAGCCAAAAAATATGCTCTTCAAATTAGGCCAGTCTAAAAATTGAGTGGCACGCTTACTGAACATGTGTGTAAATTGTGCAAATATACTGAAAGATACATCTCGGCCGAGAGCAAAATGCATCATTGTTATGAGTTGCCATAGCGACAGTAATTAGCCATAATTTAAATGACATTGATGAGAGCTGTTTATTATGGAGGTAATTGACAGTGCACAATCATGTACATTGCCTCAAAAAGTCTGTACACGTTTAATTTTTAACATGAAAAGAAAACAAAGTAATGGCCACATAAACTTGATCAAAACAGATTCAATATGCGGCTACATATAACGAACACGACGGGATACACCTTGTTCATTATAGTGCTCGTTCATTGAACAATGTTCAGCAATGTACTGCATATTGTACACAATTATTGGGAGCCAAGGATGATGTTTGGTATCATATAACCCAAATGTTCAGTATAGCAGTGTTTGTTAAATAAAGTGGCGTTCCACTGTATTACAGTGTATTACATGTACTATAGTACTGTATACTCTATGCATTTAAGGGATTGTTATAACATTTTTTGTTTGATACTTGAAAAGAATAAGTTGTCTTTCCCTAAAGTAGCGTGAGCAAGAAATGACAATGTCCTTTAACTTGGAGAATGTCAACCCTGTTGCCGGGGGTAACCGTTACCATAGCACCAATTATCATCATTGTGTGTGAGCATACATGTACACATCATTGCATTGATGCATTCATTTGTCCGGTTAGCACATTAGTCATTGCTCATAGATTTTTTGGGGTAGCGTTTTTTTCAAAAATTTGACGACACCTGATGAAACAGAATGCAATCGTCACTTTACTGAAATGAAAATCATTTGGCTCTCGAAGTTCACACTTAACCAGCAACGAATACCTGGGGCCTTTTCCAAACCTTGGCTCAGGCTCTTGCTCCGTCTCCGGCTCATGTTCTGGCTCTGGCTCCGGCTCCGGCTCATGTTCCGGCTCCGGCTCCGGCTCATGTTCCGGCTCCATTTCGTGAATCTATTCTAAAATAACAGACTTTTAGCTGCGGTTCGGAAGTAGATTCTCTGGTTTGAGCTTCAGCTTCAATGAAAAACCACAACCTATATTTTCAGCATATGGATGACAGAGCTAAAGCCAGAGCCAAAGCCAAAGTTTGGAAAAGGGCCAAGGCGTCCCAGGATGTTAGTAACACCAGGCTTAGCCCTCAAAACAACCATCGTCATTCCTTTATGTATTTCTCAACATCATTGATTTGCATGTTGTTTATATGGCTTAGCTTACGTAAACAAAGTCCTTACTCGTCTACCAAGGTTTTTGAGTTGTATCCATGGGCACTAATTGATTGTGGTCTTCCTGTGCAGGTGCAATGCAAAGTGCAGTGCTTGGCAGACGAGCTGCTTCAAGTCAACGCCTCGTTTGAGAGTAAACCAGATCTGTCCCTCACTGTTCGACCGCAGACGTCGAGCAAGGTATCGTGACAGTCAGAGGGACAACGATTATTCTTGTTGTAATTTTGTTCTAATAAATGATAATATTGTAGCATAGATAAAGTACTTTTTATTAGTAAAGCATACAATTCTGTACTTTTTGAGGTCATAGATCATGAAGATTTTTCAGTTATTTGTTTGGCGACTTTGCTTAACTTAGGGAGAGAAACTTAAATTCTAGTCAGGCCCAGCCATTGAAAAGCCTGGCTAGGCCCGGGCCTTCAGGCCTGAAAGTTTATTACACGTTTTAGCTTTGACCTACATTGAGTCGTTTAAAATCAATCAAGCCTGGCTTTAGGATACTGTCCATGATCAATATGGACTCAATCTGTCAATTATTAAGTCAGCACCAAAAATAATCCAGGGCAATAAAAGCAGGGGCTTCAAGTGCTTTTTAGCGCTTGGGGTTATTTATAGAAATTTATACAAATGCAGGTATGACAAGGCTTTTCAGTGTGGGCCCAGCCAGTATTAAAGTTTCTTTCCCTAACATTTTCTCGCTAGCTATTTTCTCAAAAGTTAAGTACTTTCCTGTTCAATGATCTTGGTGTTTGTTTAGGCCCTATTCATAGCATATCCATCATGTCACCTTCCTTGTATACCCGTTGGAAAAGATAACACCAATTCTAAAAATAAAACGGGTACCAGACTATTTTGAATCCAAGCCTCGGTTTGATTGTACTGCTTCGAATGCACCGCGAATAGTGCAATTTCACTGCAGTTAGATACATGTATTGTGTACAATGTGTCATTGTAATCCTAATGATTGATTTTGATATGATTTTGATATGATTTTGATTGATTAGAATGACCCGGTTGATCTGATGCTGGTGGAGGAGATCGTCCGGGGCGCCATCATGGGGGCAGTGACCTGCGTTGACCTCTCGACTAAGACGGTACCCCGCGAGGTCCTGACACCAACCAACGCAGCGTTCTCAATGTCACAGCGCACGGCATTCCACCAGCCACCAGTAGGTTTCCATGACAACATAAACACAAATTCCCTTTCCCTCCAAAATTTTCAACCGTCATCAATTCTTTCTACAAACGTACAAAAGCCTTGTTACACTATTAAAGGCCATATCACACATGGTAATTTTCACTGGTAACTGGGAGGGAACCAACTACACTGCATGCTAAAAGGAAAACTTTATTAAAGGAAGTATCATACTTTGGTTTTTATCAAAGAAATACAGATTCATGGGCAAAAATATCAAGGAAGATACAGGAACAGTCATCTGAAAATTTCAGTCCCATACGGTGCCCACTTTTTGAGAAAACAGTGAAAAACAGCCACAGTATTTCTTAAGTCTTTTCTCTTTTATTTTTGATCTTTTAAAAGATCAAAAAGATTTTTGGTCGTTGTTTGATTGATTTCTGGATAAATACACAATTTCAGGCGGAAAAATGTTAACTGTATGTTTCTACCACCACCATCTTCATACCCTGTAAGTTATATGTAAATCTGTGAACATTTCTGTTTTGGTTTTTTACCAAAGTATGATACTACCTTTTATAAACACACAAAGTCATACTCTGGGCCAATTTCATAGTGCTGCTTATTAAGCTCCCTGGCAAAATGTGCTTAAGCATGAAAAGTCTTCCTTAGTAAAACATGATTACCAACCATATATTCTTGTGATGTTTACTGCTTTTGACTTGTATTTGGCCATTGTTTGCCGAGCATAACATTCACAAGGAGTTTTGGCTGGCATACTGATTTTGTTTACCAAGGTTTTTGGTGTAGTTGGTGCTGAAGCAGCTGTATAAAATTGGTCCGAGGCAGTGTTTATACTTTCTCCAAGGACTTGAAGGAAATAACATAAAATTGAAAGTTGATCGCAGTTTCTTCGTGAAGATTGGCCGAAACTGATTGCCGTAAACTGCCTCACGTGACATTGGTTCACTTCCCGATATGCTAAAACTTCATGTCCATTTATTTCTACAGTTTCACATTTCACTGTTTCACTAAATGGAGAACATTTATTTTCAACGCATGGTTACAGTTGGGTTTTAAATCATTCTTAGGTTGTCTCAACCATTTTTGAAGACGGGTTAATGACCGGAACATTGTCTAAAACAGAGCACTTGGGGTAATAAGTTGGAGAAATGAACATTATTCAAAGTAAAGTCGAGAGTTGTCTTGAGGATTGATCATACAAAATCAGATTGATTCCAATGATTACTCTGATAATTTTGACAGAATTCCTTCAGTTTTGAACTTTCACATCAGGCGTTTTGACCCCAAAAGCCATTGTGCAAAAAATAGACTTTAAATCCAACCAATTTCGAGATTGTCCCTATTTTTGAGAACCTAACATCTTTCGAGCCTTAACTTGTCTATGGTGTGATGAAAATTAATTGTTGTGATGTTTGTGTTTACTGTCACATGTTTGCTCTTTTTTTAGTTTCTTTTTGAAATTGTAATTAATTTGTGTATATTACAACAATATGTACATGTATATGTTGTTTCAATTGTCCATACATTGTTTGGCCGTGTCCGGGGCTTCCAGAGCTATGGCTAGGTCTATTGTCTTGGTGTCTCCGCGTATTTCCAATGGAGCGAAGACCTAGACATAGCTCTAGACAACAGATTCAGATACAGCCTAGTTCTTGTTAGAGTCGCGTACAGTTTTGTGAGTTTTTGTACTTCACCATGTTTACTGGATTTAGAAATTGTGTACATTGTGTGTTTTTGTCTGTCATTTATTTGTGTGCTTTATTATGGGCTTGTATATGTTGTTTGTTGATGCTTTTAACTGTGTGTTCTAATCGTGTGTTGTTAATGTTTCTTACTCTTTCGCTACTAATGTCTGCAGTCTTCAATAAACTTGAATAGTGGCCGTAGTACAATCAGGGTATGTATGTACATTGAGGCTCTCCGCGCCTCATGCATGCGCCTCACATGAGGCGAAGATTGTCTTATGGTGACTGGTCATTCAATCGGTCATGATAGGATATGGTGTACAGTATACAGTCTGTTAGCCTCAGAGGCGCTTGTATCCCAGTTAAACCTTACACGTGTGCAGGTTACTTGAGCCTCTTGCATGTACCTCACTTGAGGCTATGGTGACTGGCTCATTCAATCAGTCATGATAGGATATGGTGTCCAGTATACAGTCTGTAAGCCTCAGAGGCGCTTGTATCCCAGTTAAACTTTACACGTGTATATAGGTTACTTGAGCCTCTTGCATGTACCTCACTTGAGGCTATGGTGACTGGCTCATTCAATCAGTCATGATAGGATATGGTGTCCAGTATACAGTCTGTAAGCCTCAGAGGCGCTTGTTTCCCAGATAAACCTTACTCATGTACATGTAGCTAGGCTGCCTTAGCCTCTTGCATGTACCTCACTTGAGGCTATGGTGACTGGCTCATTCAATCAGTCATGACAGGATATGGTGTCCAGTATACAGTCTGTAAGCCTCAGAGGCTCTTGTTTCCCAGATGAACCTTACACATGTACATGTAGCTAGGCTGCCTCAGCCTCTTGCATGCTCCTCACTCAAGGCTATGGTATGAAGTGGTGACTGGCTCATTCAATCGGTCATGATAGGATATGGTGTCCAGTATGCAGTCTGTAAGCCTCAGAGGCTCTTGTTTCCCAGATGAACCTTACACGTGTACATAAAGCTAGGCTGCCTCTGCCTCTTGCATGCTCCTCGCTTGAGGTTATGATAATACATGTATATTGTGACTGGTCATTCAATCAGTCATGATAGGATATGGTGTCCAGTATACAGTCTGTAAGCCTCAGAGGCTCTTGTTTCCCATATGAACCTTGCACATGTACATGTAGCTAGGCTGCCTCAGCCTCTTGCATGCTCCTCACTCGAGGCTATGGTATGAAGTGGTGACTGGCTCATTCAATCGGTCATGATAGGATATGGTGTCCAGTATGCAGTCTGTAAGCCTCAGAGGCTCTTGTTTCCCAGATGAACCTTACTCATGTACATAAAGCTAGGCTGCCTCTGCCTCTTGCATGCTCCTCGCTTGAGGTTATGATAATACATGTATATTGTGACTGGTCATTCAATCAGTCATGATAGGATATGGTGTCCAGTATGCAGTCTGTAAGCCTCAGAGGCACTTGTTTCCCAGATGAACCTTACACGTGTGTATGTAGGTTACTTGAGCCTCTTGCATGTGACTCATAAGAGGCAGGTGTCCTGTAAACCTCAGAGGATATGTTTGTAAGCCTCAGAGGCGCTTGTTTCCCATGTGAACCTTACACATGTACATGTAGCTAGGCTGCCTCAGCCTCTTGCATGCTCCTCACTGGAGGTTATGTTATGAACTGGTGACTGGCTTATTCAGTGACTCATAAGAGGCTAAGGTGTGTACTGTGAACCTTAGAGGTTTTCATTTCCTATGTGAACCTCATAGCGAATCCGCCCAAGCCTCATATGCATGCTCACATGAGGCTTTGTATATAAATGTTGTCTTCCTCATCCAATGATTAGTAACAAGAGGCTATGAATGTGTGAGCCTCAGAGGTTCTATTGAACCTTACAGTGAGGCTATCAGAGCCTCAAGCATGCTATGATTACATATGGTGACTGGGTCACTCATTTTTATTAGAGGCCCTTTTTTCCCAACCTCAATATGAGGCTGCCTTAGCCTCATGCATGCACCGACTCAAGGCTTTGACTATGACTATCCTAGTAACTGGCTCATTTGGTGATTCATAGGGCCTTTACAAACAGAGGCTAGGCTTGGGACTTATTTCGCTACCACCATTTGAGGCACACAAAACAAAACGAAAGGATTTGGTCACATGACAAAGCCAAAGAAAGGCTCCAGCTTTGCTATGTATTTCAAACCCTTTCTTTCTTTTTGGACACAAAATGGCGATGGCAAAGTAAATTCCAAGCGTAGCCTCAAACCTCAATTCATAAAGGCCCATAAATAGGACTTGAAGAAATAGACTTACTTGTCTGCTGCCCTCTTGAGATAAAGAAAATACCCCACAACTTCTCCACTAACTACATGTATCTGTTTATACTAATACCCTGTTTAACTACATGTTAACTAACTTTAAACAGGTTTAGCTAATCCTAACTAGGCAGTATTAACTATGTTTCTACCAAGTTAAATACAGAGAAATCAGTGCACATGTGCAGTAGTCCTATATTGTTATTATTCCTCAAATCACTGTATATATTCAACATAGACTCACAATTTTTGTTTTCTAAACACATGAATATTCATGAACACTTTTTTTGTTTATTCAACTTAATGTTCCATCATTATCACCAGTTTTATGTTAAATTCGTCTCCGGAAAAACACTTTAATTTAAGTCACAACATTTTGTAAATCAAGTTGTACTTTTATTTCTTTTGTTTTCATTTTTTCTTTTTTGATTGTTCTTACTTTTGTTTTTGAGTTCTGTTCCTAATTTGAGTTTTGGGTTTGGTCAGGGAATTTAAATTTTGGGAAATCTATACATTGAAAAAGAAATTATGAATTTCTTTTATTAGTTTGAACTTGAAATTTTTCTACATGTACCATCTGAGCTATCCAGGCCTATGTTGGGGCCTCCCTATAGTCAACTATCTTTGCTTAGGGTGCCAGTCAGAAGCCATAGGCCTAACCCATTAACTGCCATACCAGTGCCCTACCATCTGAGCTATCCAAGCCTTTATGGTGGGGCCTCGCTATAGTAAACTATCTTTGCTTAGGGTGACAGTCAGAAGCCATGTAACCCATTAACTGCCATACCAGTGCTCTACCATCTGAGCTATCCAGCCCTATGATGGGGCCTCCCTATAGTCAACTATCTTTGCTCAGGGTGCCAGTCAGAAGCCATATAACCCATCAACTGCCATACCAGTGCTCTACCATCTGAGCTATCCAGCCCTATGATGGGGCCTCTCTATAGTCAACTATCTTTGCTCAGGGTGCCAGTCAGAAGCAATATAACCCATGAACTGCCATACCAGTGCTCTACCATCTGAGCTATCCAGCCCTATGATGGGGCCTCCCTATAGTCAACTATCTTTGCTCAGGGTGCCAGTCAGAAGCCATATAACCCATTAACTGCCATACCAGTGCTCTACCATCTGACCTACCCAGCCCTATGATGGGGCCTCCCTATAGTCAACTATCTTTGCTTAATAGGGTGCCAGTCAGAAGCCATATAGGCCTAACTCATTAACTGCCATACCAGTGCTCTACCATCTGAGCTATCCAGCCCTATGATGGGGCCTCCCTATAGTCAACTATCTTTGCTCAGGGTGCCAGTCAGAAGCCATATAACCCATCAACTGCCATACCAGTGCTCTACCATCTGAGCTATCCAGCCCTATGATGGGGCCTCTCTATAGTCAACTATCTTTGCTCAGGGTGCCAGTCAGAAGCCATATAACCCATTAACTGCCATACCAGTGCTCTACCATCTGAGCTATCCAGCCCTATGATGGGGCCTCCCTATAGTCAACTATCTTTGCTCAGGGTGCCAGTCAGAAGCCATATAACCCATTAACTGCCATACCAGTGCTCTACCATCTGACCTACCCAGCCCTATGATGGTGCCTCCCTATAGTCAACTATCTTTGCTTAATAGGGTGCCAGTCAGAAGCCATATAGGCCTAACTCATTAACTGCCATACCAGTGCTCTACCATCTGAGCTATCCAGCCCTATGATGGGGCCTCCCTATAGTCAACTATCTTTGCTCAGGGTGCCAGTCAGAAGCCATATAACCCATCAACTGCCATACCAGTGCTCTACCATCTGAGCTATCCAGCCCTATGATGGGGCCTCCCTATAGTCAACTATCTTTGCTCAGGGTGCCAGTCAGAAGCCATATAACCCATCAACTGCCATACCAGTGCTCTACCATCTGAGCTATCCAGCCCTATGATGGGGCCTCTCTATAGTCAACTATCTTTGCTCAGGGTGCCAGTCAGAAGCCATATAACCCATTAACTGCCATACCAGTGCTCTACCATCTGAGCTATCCAGCCCTATGATGGGGCCTCCCTATAGTCAACTATCTTTGCTCAGGGTGCCAGTCAGAAGCCATATAACCCATCAACTGCCATACCAGTGCTCTACCATCTGAGCTATCCAGCCCTATGATGGGGCCTCTCTATAGTCAACTATCTTTGCTCAGGGTGCCAGTCAGAAGCCATATAACCCATTAACTGCCATACCAGTGCTCTACCATCTGACCTACCCAGCCCTATGATGGGGCCTCTCTATAGTCAACTATCTTTGCTCAGGGTGCCAGTCAGAAGCCATATAACCCATGAACTGCCATACCAGTGCTCTACCATCTGAGCTATCCAGCCCTATGACGGGGCCTCTCTATAGTCAACTATCTTTGCTCAGGGTGCCAGTCAGAAGCCATATAACCCATGAACTGCCGTACCAGTGCTCTACCATCTGACCTACCCAGCCCTATGATGGGGCCTCCCTATAGTCAACTATCTTTGCTCAGGGTGCCAGTCAGAAGCCATATAACCCATGAACTGTCATACCAGTGCTCTACCATCTGACCTACCCAGCCCTATGATGGGGCCTCCCTATAGTCAACTATCTTTGCTTAATAGGGTGCCAGTCAGAAGCCATATAGGCCTAACTCATTAACTGCCATACCAGTGCTCTACCATCTCAGCTATCAAGCCCTGTATTAATAAGGCCTCCCTATAGTTACATGTAACTATCTTTTTCTAAGGGAGCCTGTCTAAATCCATACACATGTAATCCCATTATAAAGCTGCTGTGACATCTGGTACCCTAACTAATCTTTGTTTCTTGATTAATGTGAGAACACACTGTTTCTGATTTATCCTAGACTAACGCCAACGTGCGTAACAAATCAATGACAAGTGCTCCGGTAGGCCGTTCCCTGACACCAGCCGATCGAAGACTTCTGGTCAAAGGTAATTTGCATTTACTGGTTGTCTGTTTAAAGGCATGTTGATTGGTTAGTTGATCAACTTACAGGCAAGCTGATTTGTTAGTTGATCAACTGAGAGACAATCTGATTGGTTAGTTGATCAACTTACAGGCAAGCTGATTGGTTTGTTTGGTTAACTTACAGGCAAGCTGATTGGTTAGTTGATCAGCTGACAGGCAATCTGATTGGTTAGTTGATCAACTGACAGACAAGCTGATTGGTTAATTGATTAGCTGGCTCATTTTTCAAGCTGTTTGTTTATCTTGGGTTTCAATTTTCAGTCATCAAGGCCAACGGTCTTCGTGAACGGGACGGCACGAGTGCAAGTGACCCATACTGTGTAGTGACCATCGATCAGCCCAGCCAGAAACACAAGACCAACATCATACGCAACACAGTCAACCCGTTCTGGGATGAGCATTTCCTATTGTGAGTTAAACTTCAGCCCAGCCACTGAAAAAGCCTGGCCAGGCCTGGGCTTGGCTCAGGCTCAGGCTCAGGCTCAGGCTCAGGCTCAGGCTCAGGCTCAGGCTCAGGCTCAGGCTCAGGCTCAGGCTCAGGCTCAGGCTCAGGCTCCGGCTCCGGCTCCGGCTCCGGCTCCGGCTCCGGCTCCGGCTCCGGCTCCGGCTCCGGCTCCGGCTCCGGCTCCGGCTCCGGCTCCGGCTCCGGCTCCGGCTCCGGCTCCGGCTCCGGCTCCGGCTCCGGCTCCGGCTCCGGCTCCGGCTCCGGCTCCGGCTCCGGCTCCATTTTGATAATCCATTTTAAAATAACAGGTTTCAAAATACAGGCTTTTGGCAGTGGTTTTCTGGTTTGAAAGGGAAAACAGAGCTTCAGCTTGAATGAAAAACCACAACCTAGATTTTCAGCATATTATGGATGACAGAGCTGGAGCCTTAGCCTGAGCCTCTGTTTCGTAAACGCCCTTAAATCAAGCTCTTTTATGTGACTTTCATTCTTGTGATTTGTTTGTTTGTAGTGAGCTGAATAACTACTCCAATGAGCTGAGGTTTGAGGTTTTTGACCGTGACAGAATGCTTAGAGGTAAGTCACAACATGAACCCAGAAGACACTGAGTCTATTTTGCTTAGTACATGACTCTGCTGGTATGCAGCTGGTAACCAGTCTCAAACAGTAGCACATGACATGTCAGCTGGTATCCTGCGTAATGCAGCATGTGTTGCATGATATTTCGGTTGGTAACCTGTACTAAGTTGCATGTGTTAATATGCGACATTTTAACTGGTACCCGTGCTCAGCACCATGCATCGTGTGGCATTTTGATTGGCAGCCCGTGCTACATGACATCTGAACTGGTAACCTTTGCTGAACTGCATTTTAGCATTTTAGCTGGTAACCTGTCCTTAAAAGCAAACAATACGCTCGGCGGTTAAATTTCTCTGCCGCTCTGTGAAATTCTGGGTTTTTTTATAGGAATGTTGAAAGATTAGTAAAATTGAAAGTAAAATACATGTATGATCCCTAAATCCGATGTTGTTTGAATCTATTTTTAGTCATGTATAAAACCCACTATTGAAGCAGAATAATTTATGTTGAATTTGGCGTCCCCAAGTGTGCTTCTGCATTACAGTGGGCTTTCTGGAATTGTGATTGGCTAGTTTCAAACAATAGTTGTATGGCCCTGCTTTGCCATTGACTGCTGTAGATGCTAAAATTCAAACGTCAAAATTAACAATCTGATTGATAACATACATGTATGTGAATATCTCATAGTTTGAATGCTGAGTTAATGCTTCTTCGTAGATTTATACTAAAAAAATCCAAAATACCTTTATTGGTGTAGCAATACCATGCTTACATTTGTTTGTACAATGTGCTTTGATGATCATACTCATATTTGAGTACACTTTTACTACTCACAGAACTCATAACTCATACTCAAAATGGTACCTTTTTCCAAGTGCATGTGGATGTACTTGTTTTGTTTCGGCTTGTACCATACAAGTGCATACTCATGCTGATACACTTACAGTACATGTACACTAATTACATGTAAAATGAGTTTTTATTCATACTCAAACTTGAGGTCCATGTATACTCATTGATTAGTACTCATTCTCATACTGGACTTGAACTCATAATTAAATCACTTTTGCTCATTCTTTCAGAAAAGTTAGTTGTGCTCATTTGTACTCAAAGGAATTCCTTGTACTCATGATATTCCTAAGTACAAAATACCTGTATACTCATGAGTGTACTCATACTCATATACTGTACTTATAAAAATGACAAACTAAAAATAGCTTGTTCAGAAATACATGTAGTGATATTATTTTTGTACATGACTCTCTGAAACTTAGTAGCCTTTTCAAGCTCTCCTTAAAATGTTTTCTTGAAATTCCTTTGTTGATAACATTTGAATCAAAGGCATTCAGTTTGTGAATAGAAGTGAGTATTATTTGGGATATTTTTCTTCGTGATTTTTGTGTTTTGTGGATATTTTTGTGTGTAAATTGCATCAAAAGTTTCTGATCTTTCTTGTGTACACTAGCTTGCCTTTTTGCCTGATTATCTACTTTGTTCTTGTCAAATTCTTGCCAATCGAGGGGGCTGTTTGCTTCCTGATCTTTGTTAATAAAAAGCCAGATGGCTGTGGCTATATGGGACTGGCTTTCTAATGTCTGAGCTACGGCTTTTGCTAAGGCTGTTTTTTTTTTTAACTGCAGCCTATGATCCAGACAAATACTTTGTACATGTGCCCTGTTACTCAAGTGTTAGCCACAGCCATAGTCGGAGTAGTTAATTGGACCCAACCTTTTTAGCTCGACAAATCTTTGCCTTACCTTTCCAATGGTCACCAGTTAAGGGGGGGCTATTTGCCTTTTGTTGCCATAACGATAAACCTTCGCCTAATCTCTCAAATTGTCACCATTAAATGGGCCATTTGATATTATCCTTTTTAAAATTCACTTGGCACATAATTGCCTTAGCTTTCACATTTTCGCCTATAGAGGGGGCTATTGGATTTTTCACACGGACTTTACCAACTCTTTGACATTTCTTAATAGAGGGGTATATCATTTCTTAAGTGTCAAAATAGAGGTTGTCTTTGGAAATCAAGGATAAAACCCCTGGATAAAGTCCAGAATGGCTACATGAATGGTCTGAAAGTTGGACCAAACATGGCTGACTATGCATCAGTGTACGCACATTGAGCAGCCATTTTAGATCCAAACTTCAAAGTTATATGGCAACTCCATCTCCAGCTTTGCTTCCAATACTCTGTAGTTGCTACTGTAAACCTGCATCTATCCTCTCCAATTGTCACCTGTTGAGGGAGCTCTTTGCCTCTTCTTGTACTTTGTAGCTGGCACGATAATCCTCCATCTATCCTTTCAACGTTTCACCAGTAGAGGGGCTATTTAGTTCTCCCTACATGTATAATTGTAATAATGTAGAACCATGGGTGTGTTCGTTAAGTTTTCTTGAGTCGACACCTGTCAACCTCGTCCCCACCCTCTTGCTTGTTTTGCGCTGTATACACGACCATTCCCAGGTCAGGGCTGCCCCGTACTTAACGGACGCACCCACTTAAAACTTGTATCTATCCTTTCAAATGTTCACCAGTAGAGGGGGCTGTTTGCTTCTTCCTTTCAGAGTGGCAGATAGAGAGAGTGGCATGAACTTCAGGGCATGGCAACAGAATGGCAGAATGGTCTGCCAATTCTGTACCAATGTAAAATCTGCCATTCTATGTCGCAACTTTTTCAATCTGTGACTCCACTTTTTACAGTTTTCAGTATTCTACAATCTCCAGTGTAATTTTCACAACCTTCATAATCCTAGTCTATGTTCTACTCTCCTGCTCTGTATGTACAGTATATCTGCATCTTGAACCCAACAATTCTAGCAAAATATATCGTAGAATGTTTTCCTAAAAGTTGTTGAATGGTGTATTGAAAGGCTGCAGAATAAAATATCCAGTGCATGTATTGGCTGGTTTTGAAGCAGTTTGCATTCTGTAGAACAATGTGGACTCATTCTGTAAGATTGGGTTGAGATATTCTTCATGAAGACAAATTCTGCAGAATGGCTCAATATAAATTGTGCAGAATGATGCGAGAAATTGTTCAGAACAATTTGGTACAATGATGAAAGAAATTCTGCAGAATAATGTGAGCAATTCTGCAGAATGATGCAAGAAATTCTGTAGAATGGTGCAAGAAATTATGCAGAATGATGCAAGATAGTCCGCAGAATGATGGGAAAAATTCTGCATAATGCCAAAATAGATACTTTGCAGAAGTGACCCCAAAAGCCCTTCAAATTGACAGAAAACTCTGCAGAACAAAAGAATTCTGCCCAATTACATAACAAAATCTTCAGAACATTCTGCAGAATGATAAAACCGTAGTAACTTCACAACTCCAGTTTTTCTCCCTTGAATATCTCAAATCACCATAGACCTGAGTTACAGTACTATCATCTATTGACTAGCGCTAATCTCTGTTCCTGCTACGATCCCCTGGGTCGCCCGCTGTCAACCTCGTCCATGATCTATTTTTATCTTCTACTGCACCCTCCTACCGATGGGTCATGCTAGAAATATGTCACCAATGTGCGCACATGTTACATAGTCTGCCTGATGCATATAGACATTCGATGCATTATACCAGTATGTAATTGAATACTTGATCCTTGTGTGTCATGAAGCGATCGCCAGGGCTTAACATATCCGACCTTGTACTTCGTTAAGATGGTAGGGTAGACTCGTGGATGTTTCGCAGGGTTGACGCAATGACCTCTTAGCATCAGCTGCTAACGTGAGACATCTCATCAATATAAGCTCTTGCCCCCCTGCCTTAATATAAGAGCACCGTTGGTGCTACTTTGTATCAAATGTCAAGCCTACAGCAGTAATAATCTTGCTGGTCGGGTACGTGATATACAAACACTGTATCTTCATGTCTGAAGTAATTATATTTGAGATGCTTGTTGTCTATTCCGCCCGTCAAGTCTCAATCTTGTTTTTAATTTGTTTTATTGATGTTGATGTTTGTTCCAGACGAGTTTCTCGGTGAGGCGGTGATTTGTCTGGACTCGCTGGAGCGTAACCCGAGCAGCCGGCAAATTATTCCGTTACAGGGACGACTTAGCGAGAGCGACAACATCAAGGGATCCCTGACAGTGGAGGTAAGAATGTGATTGGTCAAGGGTTAAATCTTGGGGATTGCTCCTAGCTTAACAAGGAATATGATTGGCTAGGGGTGAAAACAAGAGATTGCTCCGTGATGTGATTGGTCAAGGGTTACATCTGGGGGATTGCTCCTAGCTTAACAAAGAATATGATTGGTCAGGGGTGAAAACAAGAGATTGCTCCGCCTTGTGATTGGTCAAGGGTTAAATCTTGGGGATTGCTCACAGATCTATAAAAAAAATGATTGGTCAGGTGTGAAAACAAGAGATTGATCCGCCTTGTGATTGGTCAAGAGTTAAATCCAGGTTTTGTTCACAGCTTAATAAAGAATATGATTGGTCAAATGTGAAATACAGGGATTGCTCCATGATTCAATAAGAATGTGACAAAACAAAGGGATCATTCCTTTTTAAATTTACATTGTGATTGGTTCAGGTTTGAATAAAGGGATCATTTTTTGCATAAACTTGAATTTGATTGGACAAGAGTTATATGGAGGGATGAGTCATTACATTCATTGGACGATGGCTAAATTAAGGATCACTCTTTCCACACTATGTGTGTGAATGTATGCATAATTGTTGTCATCAGTGTAAGAACATACATACTGTATTATGTACAGCGATCACTCACAGTGAAACATAACAACAAGAATCCCTCATTACCATAAACTTGAATATTATATCCTGACATTACTCCTTAAGTGTGAAATTCCACACAAGTTTGCATTTAATACTTTGTGTTGCGCTGACATTTTCAAACACGATAATTAAACATCTAATGACATAATTTGAAAGAAATCTCCATTGCTAAGGCCATGTAAATGTTTTTATTTGTTTACCGTCTATAAACATTCTTTAAAAGCTAACCATTTTTCTGCTGTAACATTTTTCACAGCATAGCTAAGAAATGTTGTGATAACCTTTCTTGTTTATTGTTGTGTTCTAGTTTGTTTTCTTTTACAATTCATAATATCATTTTATCATCTCTTGGGTATAGGCCTTGTTTATAATACATATGTGTACCCTGGTACATGTACCTTTCTATCTATACATGTAAGTATTTTTAACTTGTATGAAAGTAGAAAATATTAAGAAAGGGAGTTGGTTTGTCTACAGAAATGTCGACGATTCTGTTGATTTCTGGCTTTTTTTTTATTTGTGCTTAGAAAGAAAATTTCTGTACAATCATGGTTGTCAGAATTCATTAACGTCATGATGACATCATAATGACATCATCAACTATTAATGAAAAACAAGAAATAACATATCTGTGCCTAATTTCAATTCTCTGTTTACTGTAAGCATAAAATTGGTGCTTACAGTAAGAAGCAGGGTGGAATTTTCCATTTTGTTGAGTGTAGTTGGTATAATAAGAGATCTTTTGCTTACCTAGCTAATGTAGTCTAACTTTGGCACTAACCCTATAAGCAGAGAATGATAATCATAAGTGCAGGATTGTGCGGTTAGCTGAGTTAGAAATTGGACCAGGGGTTGATTGAGCTCGAGTTACGAAGGATAACCCATATCCTACGTATAGGGCTGCAATGCATCATAAGTGCTACGATTGATAGTAAGTTACGATGAGTTTTGACAATTCTTCCACAAGACATTCCAGTTTAGGTTACAAATTCGACAGAAAAAAAAATATTCGCCCGATTTTCTGATTTTCAGAGTCAGATGGTAGGTATACGGAGACAAATACATGTATATCGCAGGCCTGTTGGTAATGGTGTAATAAATTTGGTTGAGGTTGCCTGTCAGTGCGACACTCAATCGTCTGTGGAATCTCGCAGCGAAGCCGTGCTCCATCAACGCCGCAGTTACTGATTAGCGGGTGTTGACCGGGCATTAGAAGCCGAGAGTTTTTACCAGCAGGGGGCTTGAAACTGAGCCTTGCATTCAGACAGGCGAACTTGACGCCTCTGGTTGGAGAGAAATCAAATCTTTGGGATTTTAGGACTGCTGGCATATCTATTGGGTCTGTGTTGGCGGTTGCACGCTTTCTGAAGTGGATGATAATCGTGCGCTGAAGGCTTTCTGTGTTTGAGAGAGTCCATGCAACGTTCGGAAGCCGGCGAGCGAAACCTTCCAGGTCGAAGCCATGGGAAAAGGGTTCAGGTATTGGTCACGTAGGCCGTATGTATGATACTATTGGGTTCCTTAAGAACCAATATAGTTCAGTTCTGTTGAACACATACATGTAGGCCATTTCAAGGTACTATTGAGTTCCTTAAGAACCAATAGTTCAGTTCCATTGGTCATGTAATTGTAAGCCGTCTGTATGATATTGTTGGGTTCTAAGAACCAATAGTTGACTTCCATTGGTCACATAGGCCATTTGCAAGATACTATTGGGTTCCTTTTGAACCAATTGTTCAGTTCCATTGATAACAAAGGCCGTTTGTCATGATACTGTTGGGTTCCTCAAGAACCAATACATGTAGTTCAGTTCCATGGGAAATGAACTCTTTAAGTGTTATTAGGTTTTTTTCAGAACCAATAGGAATAGAAACAAAATGGTCAAGTAATGTCCGTGTTGATATTGTATTTTTTAGAACCAATAGTTCAGTTCCAAGGGAAATGAACTATTTAGGTATTATTAGGTTCTTTTTAGAACTTATAGCGATGAAAACAAAAATGGTCAGGAAATGTTGATGTTGATCTTGTGTTGTTTTTAGAACCAATTGTTCAGTGTTGAACTCTTTTTGGCTCCATTTTGAACTTTGAGAACCAATATTTACGAGAAGAACGTTCTTGAACTTACCTCGGTATAGCTATCCTAATAACTATTTGCTATATGGTTCCTATGGAACCTGAAGCAAGTTTCATATTTCTGGCCGTGTTCAATAATATGTTGAAGTTTCTTTTACAGCCATCACTTGGTTCCATTGGAACTGGATTTTGAAATACGCTGTTGGGTTCTTTTAAGAACCAAAATATATTTGGTTCCTAAAAACTAACCTTACAGTTCCATGTACTTAATTGTGAATTGTGCGTTAACCCAATAACTTCAGAACTCTTAAATCTACTAGTTTGGTTCTGTTAGAACCAATAAGTTGACCTGCAGTCTACCTTGCTTTGAAAAAAGTAGTAATTTATTAACTCGATTTAACAATTTTCCTTATTCCCAGTGCATTTTCTCTTTGTCGCCCGAGGAAACCATAACACAAATGTTGAACCGGGTGAGGTTTTCCCGCTTGAAAATTAAGACACTCAAAACAAATGTTGTGTTTCTGGTGGTCCAATATGGTTCACAAAAAAATTCAAGTTAAGAATTTGTTTCAAACCTGATTTTCGAATGTCCATTTTTCTTTAAGGAATAGCTGTTGAAGTAAACAATTATTAGTTAATAAGGTTATTCCACCAAGTCATACATGTAGCAGGAAGTGTGTCATGTCCTTGTAGCATTTCAAATAATATATTATAATGTTTCCCCATCAAATTAAGTAAGATTTGTGGACACATTCGAGAGTTTTCACAGGATAACAAGACGCGACCAGATACCATAACCGGAATCCCTCGACCCTTTCCTGATGCGCATTGGGTCGTCAAATTCCCTGAATTGTGATTGGCCAACATGTTGCAAACTCTTGGTGGCGCACTATTTGGAATTGCCATATTGACATTGGTTCAGATGTGCATGTGCCAAATCCATTTAAAAAGGAAAAAGTCCTTTTTTCTTGCTCATCGTTTGCTTTGGTGGACATGGTACTTGAAACACAACATTTATTTTGTTTGGCCATATCGGTGGTGGGAATATAGATGCATTAAATTATTACCATTTTTTCACATTTTATTTTACATTCTTCATAATAATTATACATGTACATGTTTATTATAATCATTTGTCATGGATTTGGTGATTGGGTTTTTCTGGTGGTTGGACTGAAAAAAGAAAATTGTGTTTCTGATACAATATTTATTAATCCAAATTATTTTTTTTGTAAATTCCTTTTTAAAATTTCGTAAGAGCACAATACTGGAAACACAATATTTATTTCCTTTGGCCTTTTGATGAGAGTCAACTATGCATGATCTGATGGAGGGATGGCTTTGTCTGAATGACCTGCTATGGCTTTTGATAATACAGGAGTTTATGGGAAGCGGCTGGAGCCACTACCATAGACATGTATTCCAATGCAAGCCATAGCCATATAATTTGCACACAGCCTATGGGTCTTTACGAACCCTGGCTTGAGGCTAGGCTTGGTATTTATTTCGCTACTGCCATTTGTTGCCCATAAAACGAAATTAAAGGATTGGGCCACACGACGAAGCCGAAGAAAGGCTCCAGCTTCGCCATGTATCCCAAGCCCTTTATTTCATTTAGGACATAAAATGGCAGAATAAATCCCAAGCCTAGCTTCAAGCCTCATTTCGTGAAGGCCCTATGTTTTTATAGTCTATAGAAATACCCATAATGTCTGGTACTCTGACTTAACTTCATTGCATGTCCTAATTCCAAATTTCATCCCCCGACTAAATACACTTGTTGCTATGTTACATGACTATTGCACAGTAACCTCCAGCTAGAATAGTCTGGTGCCTTGTTGCCATTCTAACCCATACTGAACAATGTATTAGTTCTGGACTTCTCATGTGTAACTATACAAGTTCAATACCTTACCCACAGTCATGTGAAATAGCAACAGTGTACTTATTATTCAATCTGAAGAATATTCAGACACCATGGGAGTTTATTTTTCGGTTTTCAGTACTTCGGACTGCCTGAGAAAAAACAAATTATTTGTTGACTTGTAGTTTCTAAACATGGGTTAATGGTGTTGGGTATTTGGTTTTTGTGTTCTTGAGCGATACACTTTGCTCTCATTGTTTCTTCTTTCAGGAACATATTAGTGCAAACACACTGGAGGTCAAGTGTTTGTTGGATAAAATATAAACATTTGTCAGTTTTTTCTTTATATTTACCAAGTTAATTCCTTGGCTATCATTGGTCTGTCGGTCCAGTTAATTTGCATATTCAGAACATTTGCCCTCTTCCAGTTTTTCTTGGCCACCCAATTGGTTAGTCAACCTATACCTGCTGTATTGTATTAATTCTGCATCTCTGATTGGTGCAAATTAACATCCTCATTTACATATTAATGAATATTCATGTTTTTTGGTTTCTTTTGCTGTCCCTCCTCCCATTTTTAATCTGTTTTTGCTCTCGTCCAGTTTGTATTTTGTCCCGACGAATTGTCACCAGAACCATCTGCAAAGGAGCGGGTGAGAAACCAAACCCAAGACTGTGTTAAATTCTCGCTAACGTTTGCAAACTGACCCTTTGAATGTTTCCATGTGCATGAGAAGAACTGTAATAACATGAAGTTGGGAGAACTTCAGTGTAAACTTTATGAATTTGGGAGAACTTCAGTAGAAACTTTGTACATGTTGTACAGCAACCAATAGCTGAATGATGTTGGTTTGAGTAGCTTGGCTGGGAGATAAGACACACATAGTTTGGATTACCTGGTTGGGAGAATTTCATACAAGAAAATCCATACATAGGAGAATTTGCTTGCATACTCCTATGGGTGTACATTGTATTCAAGAACAATTTGCAATTTCAAATTTGATAACTTCAGGTAGCACGCACAAGTCTACTTTAAAAAATGCCGATTTATTAAAAAGGGATTGTGGGTAGTGCACAGTTAGTGGCCATATGTTATTCTATTCGGGGAAAAGAGGGCTTAGCAGGGCCCCTGACCCCATGCTTCAGTTGGATTCATTGGCTAGCAACCTTTTTTGGTTATGGTTTGAGTAATCTATGCATGTGAGTGCTAAGGAACACAGCTGGAGCTACAAATACCCTTGAAAGAGCCCCTGACCCCATGCTATAAACTTAAATGCTTAAAGCCTCCAGGAAAAGCTTTGATCTGAATATTTTTACACCTTTTAACTGATATTTTAAAGGTAATGAAGGTTTGTTGTACATTGGTACTGCTATGGAATTTGCTGTTATAAAAACATATTTCCGGCTAATCTGTTATATGTAATTTGGGCTTCTGCTTGTGAAAGTCAAATATTATAGCCATTCTGCTTATAGAGTGCAATATTGGGTCTTTCTTGACTTTGGCTTTGGCTACGTCTATGGCTGAGATTTTGGTTTTGGCTATGGCTATGGCTCAGGTTTTGTTTCCATCTGTTCAGTGGAAAGCACAAAATAGAAGTTGTGGCTTTTTGTTGAAGCACTGCTTTCTTTGTCTGAAACTGAGTACATCTGTATTAAAATGTTTCCCAAAACTTCTGTTGTTAAACGCATTTTTTGATATAAATGAAGATAAGAATTGAGCAGAAGTTGAATCCAAAGCCTAATTTGAGATGTTGAAAGGCCTATATTGCATTTTCTTGATTGTACAAAATTACTCTGTGTAATATGGGGTACTGCCCCACAAAATGAGTGGAAAGTCACCAGGTGTCATCAGCCTGTCCAGCTATTCAAAGGCAACATTCTGTTGACTTATCCCATTCAAATCTCCTGAATAGCGCTCCGCACTTGAGCTAAAAATAGCACCAGATCTCAGACAAACATTGCAACCATGCACACTTGCGTGGGTGTGCGCGTGCATGCACATTTCGTGTGTGACACAATGTTTGTCTGACATCCGGGGATTTTGTGACGTCATTAGTGCGGAGCGCTATTGTCTCAGGTTTCAACAGACAGAGGAAGAAATCACCCCAAGTGTGCATACCATTGGAAAGTTCTTTTCAAGCTCGTTCCAGTGGAAATAATGTTTTAATTGTTGATTTCGAAATTTTTCTACCTATTTCTGAAATTTCATGCTACAAGTTAGTGGGAAACGCTCCCAGTTTAAAATGTTGGTGATGGTATCGCAGTGTATTGACATCATTTGACTGTCCATACGTTTTGTGGTAGCTGGCTTGATTTTACAAAAGGCTGCAGCAATAGTGTGGTTTATACCTCATTTGAATGCTTTGTGCGGTGCGAAACTGACGTCACAACTGGATATTTGCAATGGCTGTTCGTAAGAAGTTGAGCTCAATTCAACTTGTGCGAATTGTTCGTTGCGAATTTTATGACGTTAAATTTGATTTGCTTCGCAATTTACATGATGTATGAACTGTCCTTAAAAATACACCAATCCAGTAGGCCACACCCACCATAGCAACGGCAACCGTGCACATGCACACAACATATCACGATCACACACGGTTTGCACACCCCCAACCACCAAAAGCACCTCTCTCGGTTGGAATTTGGTTTTGGAGAAGGCCACAAATGTACATTTCCTCTCTTGCCAGGGCATCGAGAGTCAGAATTACAATTGAAATATAAACACCGCTTGACCATGGTTAAGGATTAAACTGGTTTGTATATAAAAAAATAATTGCCTTGTACATACAAAATAAAAGTAAACTCAACAAAACATGGGTAGTATTTTTAAAGTATATTACATTTAACATGTTATGTCAAACAAAATGGCGGCAATTTGTTGGACCTTAAATCATGCTTTGTAATTGGTCAATTTGTCAAGGGGCGTGGCCTACTGGATCAGTATATTCTGTTATTCAGCAAATTGAACCATGATCTGGTTTTCACTGTATATCATGACGAAATTTTTATGTTGCTAGGCAACAATTGTAAGTTTAATAATGTATCCTTCCACCAACAAAATGTAGTTCCTTTTCCCCGGAGACCATGGCTGGGAAGATAATGAAGGGGTGAGGTTTTGATGATATTTAAGCCCCTCCCACCCCTCCTAGCCCCGCCCTCTCCCAGAGCTATATATAGAGTTGCGATATCTTCAGAGTTTGTACCAAAATGGCTGCTATACTTTGCGTTCAGAATTCGCAGTTAAGTTTATGTCTGCAATGATGCATTATGGGCCGTCTTGGTTTCAGATTGCGGAGCCTTTACGTTGCAACTTTATCTATGGCTCAGCCCCGCCCATAGCCCCGCCTCCTTAAACTTAATCAGCAAATAATGTGCATTTTGTAGTAAGTATGTGTGCACTTTTTGCAGGAATGATCATTTGCATATTGTGCCTTGAGATAAGACTAGAGAATTTTGGAGAGCATTCTGTTTTATGTTCCAATGTTAGCAAGATTGAACCTTGAAATAAGACTATGCTTGCAGGAATGCTTATACATATATACTCATTAATTGACTTGTATCAAGACTACAGATAGGGCAGTATGCTTGTGTATGTGTTTATAATGTCAAGAATGTCAGTATGCCAATTTGGCCTTGAAATAAGACTACATACTTGGCAGAAATCCAGGATGTCTTCCAGAACGAATTCCACTGGAGGTGAAGGCATTCCACAGATATGTGGTTGCCAAGGCAACCGTCTCTATGCATCCATCTGCTTAGAAGGATGAGGCATTTCATTCACATATCAATATTTATTTTTAAAATCGACATTCGGTGTCATTGGATTTTCTAATACCAAATTTCACAAACTAATTTCAAAATCACCTCTTTTCAATTTTTCTGGACTTTTCAAAGCAGTAATTTTTAATTTCTAATAACTGGTATCCATACTCTGTTGGTGTAATATCATGCACTATCAGGATTTAGTTACCAGGGATGAAACCTTTACAGTACATGTATGAACTTTTGCAGACCTAGAATTAAGCTTTCTTCTTATTGATACGTTTAAGCCTACATGTGAACAGAATTTTGTACCGATGTGTACAAATATTCAAGATTAAGCCTGTGTATGAACAGAATATTATATCAAAATGTACAAGTATATTGAAACAAGCAATTCTATACTTATAAATTGTATATTAAAAGCAGAAGAGCAAAATTTGTTGGAACAAACCTATTGTTAGAAGTCCTGCGTGGCTTGAGTCCTGGGAAAAAAATGAATGATTTAAAAAAAATATTTCTTGCATATTACAAAGTTTCCTGCTAATAAGCATGGTTTTGTGCATATTATTCATATAACAGCATGAAATTAATAAAAGGCATGGGTTTGTAAAAAGCAGTAACAAAGCCATTTTTTTAAAAAGAGTTTTGCTCTAAAAACGCCATTTTTAGTGAATTTAATGGTGAAAATAGTAAGGGACAAATATTCATCCCATGAGCTAGATTTATCACAGGATTAAGAGGTTTTCCCTCGAATCCAAATTGATCCTAAGAACTATTTTGTGGACCGTTTTGTTTTGGGGTTTGTTCCTTCGGACCAGTTTTTTTTTTCCAGGTTCTGAACTTTTTTGCTTGATCTCGCTATGTCAGGGATCTTTTCTTGAGGTCCGTGGATCAGGTTTACACAAGGGTCCCAAATGCTTTTTAAAGGTGGTATCATACTTTGGCATGTTTGGTAAGAGACCAAACGGAAATGTTTACAGATTTACATATAACTTACAGGGTATGAAGATGGTGGTGGTAGAAACATACTGTTGAAGTGTTTCCACCTGAAATGGTGTAATTTATCCAAAAATTAGTAAAACAACGACCAAAAATCTTTTTTATCTTTTAAAAGATAAAAAATTAAAGAGAAAAGACTTAAGAAATACTGTGGCTGTTTTTCACTGTTTTCTCATAAAGTGAGCAACGTATGAGACTGAAATTTTCACAGATGACTGTTACTGAATCTTCCTTGATATTTTTGCCCATGAATCTGTATTTCTTTGACAAAAACCAAAGTATGGTATTACCTTTAAACTTAAACTTCACAATTTGCCAAACTCTTGAAAATCAAGCTACAGTATGTGGATTTTATAACAAAAAATATTGAGATGATTTTTCTAACCGTTGCCTGCAAATTTATGATTATGTTTGTATTGCTTGTTGTTTTGCTTTAACTATATTTGATTGGTTGGTTGGTCGGTCAGTTAAATGGTCAGCCCACCGAGCGGTCAGTCGGTCTGTTGGTTGGTCAGATTACTTCATTCCTTTGCTTGTCTTTATTATCTCTCTCTGCCTGTTTGTTTGTCATGTTAGCTTTCTGTCGGTTGATAATACACGACACGCATTGTGACATCATTTCTTCATTGGTTTTAACTTCACTACGATTGTGACTATCTTTGTACTAAATTTGCACTTCAGAATTTTGGAATGAAACAAATTAGCATCAAAACATGGGAAAAGTTGACTCATAGAAAGCGATTTCTTCATGCTTGCATTTATTGAAATCTTGCACCATGTTTTTTTGGTTTTGTTGTATGTTCATGATGCTTGTTTTCACAGGTTAAATTATTGGACTTTTCTGTATAAGGCTTATGATTTGTCTGTTAAGTGCTTGGATTTAGGAGGGTGTGACATTTGATCCTAGCAGGATCTTCTTCAAAGGCTGCTCAGAGTTAAGAGGGTCTGATGTTTCGATCCTAGTAGGATCTTTCTCAAAGGCTGCTCGGAGTTAGGAGGGCCTGACGTTTCCATCCTAGCAGGATCTTTCTCAAAGGCTATTGACAAGAAAACAAGAACATTCAAGTAAAGATCAGAACAAAGGGGGACAGAGTGACCAGGGAAACAGGGAAAGCATGCAACAGGGCTAGGAAACCACCAGGAGAAGAGAGGGATGGACAAGTAGGTCAGGGGAAAAGGGACAAAGGGATGTTGGGGCGGGTAGGCAAGATCAAATGTGGATGGGGTAAGGCTCTGTCCCCCTTTCTGATCCTTTCGTCCATTGATGTGCATCTTTACTTGCATATTCGTGTCCTCTTGTCATTTAGCCTTTGAGCAAGATCCTGCTAGGATCAAAACATCAGGCCCTCCTAACCCCAAGCATTTCATACATTTCATGTCACCGTTTTGGTTGATGAGCAGTTTGCAGAAGATTATGACTTGTATCTTCTTTAAAGTGATGTTTTTCATCTTTGTGTCGTAGTTTCTGTTTATGGAACCAGCCGATCAGGTTTGGATGGATTCGTCCGGCTTCAAGCCCCGTCACCCGGCCTCCCCTACCAAAAAGGTAGAAACACAACGCACCGTGGCAGCCGACGGCACTATCATTACCACGGTAACCACGACCACGGCACGACCCAAACAGATTAATGACAGGCGGGGTCCCAATAATGGTGAGAATTTGTTCCTCTGAAACTCTCGGCAGGATTTTGGGTCATAACCTAATCCAATTGAACAATCCTGTAGACATTCTGTTCATTTTTTCATTTTGATGAATACACTATACATGTACATGTAGTTCATTTCCAACTGTAGATATGAATTAGAGGAATGATTCAGATGCAAAGCACCAATAACAACATAACAGCATCACCAGCATCAGGAAAAGCATCAGCAACATGAACACCAGCGTGAACAACATCAACTAAAACAAGAAAACAACAGCAACAACAACATCAACAACATCAACAACATCAACATCAACAACATCAAGAACCTGGAAAACAACATCAGCAACAGCGTCATCAACAACAACAACATAAACATCAACAACAGCATCATCAAAAACCACAACAACATCAACAACATCAACAACATCAACATCAACAACAACATCAACAACAACATCAACAAAAACATCAACAACATCAAAAACAACATCAGCAACAGCGTCATCAACAACAACAACAAAATCAACAACAACAACAAAATCAACAACAGCATCAACAACAACAATTGCATCAGCAACAACATCAACAACAACAATATTTACAACAGCAAAACAAAAACAACAGCAAAACAACAACAGAAGACAATCTTTTATAAGGCGCACACTGTCTAGGGCCATAGGCACTGGTCGCTAGAACTGTACTGTATGTCAAATGAAAAATTGAAGATATATGTCTTAAGATGTCATTCAAAATAATGACGACAGTTCACTTGTGTTCCTTAACTTCAATAACCTTGTACAATGACACATTAGATACAGTTGCCATGGAAACTAATTTAGCATCCATTTCTGTATGTTTTTATATTTTTTCAGAGATGCCCACAAGGGTTCTTACAACCTCCTCCATCCTCCCTGAACCCCAATTGGCCATGTTCACTGATGCCCCGCCCACAGACAGCATCGAGGTACCAGCTGAGCAACGCCATAGCAACAGCTCCACCATGACTGATCCAGGTAAAGGTCAAAGGTCAAACTTCAATATAAAATGAATATTCATGACATATTCAATATTTGTATATCTTATAAGGTAGATATCATTACTCATGAATAATAATGCTTGTTTCTCATCTGTGATTGGTCAATAGATATGATGGCAGTAGCTGGTGCCCCACGCTCTGTAGCAGACACTGCCATTAAGCATCTATCTGAAAGTTCTAAAGATGACCGGCCAAGAACTCCTACCAAGAAGAGCACACTCATCATACACGGAGTGGCACAGGTCGGTAATCAATATTCATTATTCTGCATAAATTAGCATATTAATGAGCATGTGACCTTTGACAAGAGGCCATTTCCATGGAGCACAAAATACATTGGCAGGCATTGAAGGGATACTAATTTCAACAAAAAAGCTTAGTCATGTCAAAAGAAATTTTCCTTAGCAACTGTCCAAAATGTTCATTTAAAAACTGCCTTTTTTCATTTGTTGCTTTGGAAACCTGTTGCTATAGTGACAAAAATCACCATAGAGCTTGATTACCCTGAACTTCATGATCGGACATAAAATTGATGTCAATCCTGGTTGCTTAGCAATGTGTGATGTCACAGTACAAGTTACTTTGGCGATTTGACTTGGATTTGACTTGACTCTTAAAACTTGGATCAGAAAGCTTTGTGAAAACAAGTCCTGGGGCCGATTTCACAAAGCCCTACAATCGATCGTAACTCGAGTTACGAAGGATCACCAATCGTAGGGGGCCTATCCCATTAGTGCTGCAATGCATCAAAGGTCCTACGATTGATAGCAAGTTACGAAGAGTTTGGTAAAATCGACCCCGGGTCATTTGAATTAAGACAAGTGCGAACTGTGGAAAGATTTTCACCCAGGGTCAAATAAGTCCTAGTGTGAACGGAGCAAAGTTTGACCCACCAAGTAAATTAGACATTGTGTGAACGAACTGAGTAGATTAAAATATAGAAAAGCTAGTCAGTGATTCACCGCCAGTTGCCCAATGACTTATTAATGAAATGTTTTACCCCCTCCCACATAATCTTTAGCTCCGCCTCTTAAAAGAAACTAGCCTACTTCCTTTAATGTATTGGATTTGAATTGTGCTAAATCTAGTGTGAACGCAATTTAAATCTAAAAGAGATCCAAATCCTGAGTTGAGGGTGCTTAGTGCTTACATTGTGAACATCATCTACATGTTAGTTATTAACAACACTCATCAACTTTTAGAACATGTAGTTGACTGCTTACCATGACTAAACCAAATTCATACACATTTCTGTTATTTATTTATTTTTTTCCTTTTTATTTCTTATTCTGTTTTCTTTGATTTAACAGTAGATTTAGTTTCTGGTCGCGTTGCACACATTTTCTTTAATATTTCTTTGTATTTTTGTTGCTTAGCAACTGTCCAAGTCTAAAGAATGTGTCATTGGGATACTGCATACAGCAGTCCAAATGTATTTTGTAGGATATAGGACTGTAGAGACTAGGCACTGTGCAGTGGGGCTTGATGGCCCAACTTGTACAAGTCCAATGAATGTGCCATATGGATACTGCACATGTAGGATTTGTGCAGTTACAGAAATTTAGATATAATGTCTAGTACTCTGACTTCATTTCATTAAAATACACTCAAGTTTGTGGCATCCAGGCACCAGATCATTCTAAGCTGGAGCTTACCACAGGCCTTTCTCAAAGCTCTGCTCCAGCTCAGGCTCTGGCTCCGCCTCCATTTCGTGAATCCATTTCAAAATTACAGGTATAAAAATATAGACTTTTGGCTGCAGTTAGAAAGTAGATTCTCTGGTTTGAAATGGACAACAAAGCTTCAACTTCAATGGTAAACCACAACCTATATTTTCAGTGTATGAAAACAGAGACGAAACCGGAGCCGGAGGAGAGCTTTGAGAAAGGCCCCATGGTGTGTCTAAATTGTTTGGCAATGGCTTGAATTTACACATGTTTCTATGATAGTGGCTTATTAAAGCCATTTCTCATATTTGTTTAATGCAATTTCAAGCCACAGCCAAGTATGAAAGATGGATACGGCTTTTGCCAAAATCATCCTCCAGTTTTGGAATGATCTGGCGCCTTTATGCCATTGACATCCACAATGAGCAAGGTCTGAGTCCTAAACTTCTTTTATGTAACCATGAGGTACATGCATGTAATAGGCCTATAGCATTTGTACCACAAACTATGCAGAACTAAACTACAGCCATAGCATTTCTAATGAATTTCTTAAACCAAGAATTGGTTTACCTATACTTCCCTTTAAAGTTCACTTGAAATTTCCGATAGTTGTAGTCCGAGAAAATAAGCATTGAAACATTCAAAATCCTATTTTGTATCCTTATATCCTTTCATCTCCGAGGTCCCCGGTTCGAATCCCACCCAGATTTTTCCAAACTGAAGTTCCCATCCTTTTCGTCTGGCAAGGGACCCTACTGGACAAAAAGTGACAAGGCTTTCCCGACAAAAATGCCAAATGATTGGACATTATAACGAATACGCTATACCAAACATTTGGCTATACCGAACATCATCCTTGGCACCCAATTTCTATGTACAATTCATACCCAATATGGTTCATTAAATCACTATACCGAACAACCACTATAACAGACAATATCTGTGCAACCCGCCATGTTCGTTATACTGGCATTCCACTGTAGTATTTGTGAAAATCAGCCCATAGCCGTCAGCACCCACTTGCACTTGGAAAAAATATTGGTTAGGCCTACACCTCGTCCCAGTGCTTATACATAGTGTTAGCTTGGACCTTTCTCTAAATTTCTCTTGCTTCCCCACCCCGTCTGTCACACTATCTGTCACTCTGTTTCTCTGTGTTTCTGTGTGGTGTGGTGTCACAATCCCAGGAGGCTGGCGATAAGGTAAACTCGCAAACTAATTCCGGTGTCCATTTGTTAACATTTTGCTGTGAAGAAGTAGCCTTTGAGACAGGATCTGAATTAACGGCTACGGCTGTTGCTAAGGGCGTTGCTATGCGTGGCTTATGCTTCAGTGCAGTTAGATGCTTTGTTGTCCGCAGCAACAGCCATAGCTGTAGCCATAGTTAGTTGGGATCCAGTCTCAATCTACTTAATATTTGACGGTTTTGTGAAATTTGCACATGCACATCCTGTTCATCAGCTTTCTTTGGACTGGTGCTTGTTCCATAAACTCACAAGAATGTTATAGTAGTGACCATTGGGTACTTGACCATGTGTATTTTCAAGAGTAGACTGATACCCTTCTGGTAGCTTCATGTTGGTTCTTACTGAAGCAGGCAGGGAACCAGTCTCATGCTTCAGTCTGGTGCCTTTCATGTCTTCCATTGGAAAGACTGGATCTGGATTACGGCTATGGCTATGGCTGTCTGTTTGTAATACATGCTGTGCCTCATTGAACTCTACTAGTATAGAAGTAGCCATTAATTTGGATCTGGCTAATGCATGCATTAATCATGAAAACAGGGCACCAGTCTCAAGTTTTAGACAGTGCCTTTGCAATGATCCAATGGTGAAGATTTCATGAGAAGTCAGGGTACAATACCTGTCTAAGCCTCAGCCAGTCCACATAGTCTCCACCTCAAGTCTTAGTTTGGTGTGCTGCGTTTCTGACTTCACTAAAGTGTGATTTATAAAGCATGTGCCATCCATTTGCCTTCCTAATACTCTCTAAAAGAATCCATAATTTCCGCAGATTTACTCTAATATTGTCCTTGTGGTTACCCATACGTGTCATTTGTATGTTCAAGTCATTTCTTGGATAAGCCTATTATTAAAAGCCAGTTCATACTTGTTTCAAAGCCTAATTATCAAAAAATAATGTCAAGATTCTGCTGCAAACAATTTGCACAAATGGCAAGCTTTCACACAGTAATTCTGAGCTGTCTTTAAACTGACATTACCAAATGTTATGTGCACTGGACGAATCAACTGTTTTCTCTGTTCACTTCAAAATTATTGGTGGCTTTGTTGCTAGTTCGTCCGTCATTCGGAATAGTTGTCTATCTGTGTCTTTCTCTGTCCATCTATCTCTTTGTGTCACTCTTTGTTTGTTTGTGTCTAATGTTCTTCCGTCATTTGTTGACATCGGGATTTGTTTGTTGGTCACTATAAAGTAAAGTTGTCTATCTGTGTGTTTTTTACTCGGTCTGATTTTGGTCACACTTTGTTTGTTTTTGTTTAATGTATAAACATCATTTGTTGATAGTGGGCTTAATTGTTTGTTGGTTGGTCCCTGAGAATAGTTGTCTATCTGTGTCTTTTTCTACCCATCTGTCTGTTTGTCACTCTTTGTCTTTCTGTCCACTGTTTCAATTACTGATCATCACTATGCCTTAGCCTGAAGCACATGAACACACTTTCTTCTTAGAAACATCATCATCACAATGTGGCCATTATGGTGTGTTCCTCATTAACCCGAGCCCTCTACGCTTACCACACAAGACAAGAGCTGCTTACCACACATTACCTGAAAGGCTTCTATGATTTGTGAACACTACACATTGTACCGCAATTGTACCACACATGGGTTTTCCTAAGTTGTCGTATCCTGTATCCTGAATACCACAATACACCACAGTGTGGTTATGTGTGGTTTATGATCCAGTCCCCCACTGGAGAGAGTGGTAGTGTCTGGTAAGCAGCTCTTGTCTTGTGTGGTAGGTGCAGAGGGTTAGGGTTAACCCATCATTGTAGCACTAGCATTGCAGTTTTTAAATCATCATTCTTTAGGGTAAATTAATGGTTGTGTGACAGCACGAATTCAAACAACTATCTACATTATTTAAGAGAAAAACATTTCTTCCCGAAATTCCATTTCTTGCATGGTCAAAGCCTACAATTTTATTTATTTTGTTTTGTGTTTTCTAATTTGGTTTGAATATTTTACATTTTATTTGTCATCATTTCATTTTCATTTATTATTTGACAAAATTATTTTTGTTTCGTAAATATTTCATTTTGAAATGTTAAGTTTTTTGTTGATTTTGAGTTGGTTTCTGCATAACAATGTTATTGGTTTGGTTATGCGTCATAAAGCGGTAATACTGCATCATGAACAACAACAAAAATCATAAAATTCATTCATTCACTTGAGCAAAGATGAATTACAATTTGGGACACCGCCAACAAACAACTGGATAGCTCAGTTGGTAGAGCACCGGTATGGTATTCCAGGGGTCGCAGGTTCATGGCCCACTCGAGTCATTTTGGACACAGGACTGTAGAACTCAGGCACAACTTTGCATGGGGCTTGATGGCCCAACTTGGACCAAGTCCATAGAATGTGCCATAGGAATACTGCACAGTGTGGTATTTTGAAGGATACAGGACTGTAGAGCCCAGGCACTGTAACTTTATATGGGGGCTTGATGGCCCAACTTGGTCCAAGTCCATAGAATGTGCCATAGGAATACTGCACAGTGTGGTATTTTGAAGGATACAGGACTGTAGAGCCCAGGCACTGTAACTTTATATGGGGGCTTGATGACCCAACTTGGTCCAAGTCCATAGAATGTGCCATAGGAATACTGCACAGTGTGGTATTTTGAAGGATACAGGACTGTAGAGCCCAGGCACTGTAACTTTATATGGGGGCTTGATGACCCAACTTGGTCCAAGTCCATAGAATGTGCCATAGGAATACTGCACAGTGTGGTATTTTGAAGGATACAGGACTGTAGAGCCCAGGCACTGTAACTTTATATGGGGGCTTGATGGCCCAACTTGGTCCAAGTCCATAGAATGTGCCATAGGAATACTGCACAGTGTGGTATTTTGAAGGATACAGGACTGTAGAGCCCAGGCACTGTAACTTTATATGGGGCTTGATGGCCCAACTTGGTCCAAGTCCATAGAATGTGCCATAGGGATACTGCACAGTGTGGTATTTTGAAGGATACAGGACTGTAGAGCCCAGGCACTGTAACTTTATATGGGGGCTTGATGGCCCAACTTGGTCCAAGTCCATAGAATGTGCCATAGGGATACTGCACAGTGTGGTATTTTGAAGGATACAGGACTGTAGAGCCCAGGCACTGTAACTTTATATGGGGGCTTGATGGCCCAACTTGGTCCAAGTCCATAGAATGTGCCATAGGGATACTGCACAGTGTGGTATTTTGAAGGATACAGGACTGTAGAGCCCAGGCACTGTAACTTTATATGGGGGCTTGATGGCCCAACTTGGTCCAAGTCCATAGAATGTGCCATAGGGATACTGCACAGTGTGGTATTTTGAAGGACACAAGACTGTAGAGCCCAGGCACTGTAACTTTATATGTGGGCTTGATGGCCCAACTTGGTCCAAGTCCATAGAATGTACCATAGGGATACTGCACAGTGTGGTATTTTGAAGGATACAGGACTGTAGAGCCCAGGCACTGTAACTTTATATGGGGGCTTGATGGCCCAACTTGGTCCAAGTCCATAGAATGTACCATAGGGATACTGCACAGTGTGGTATTTTGAAGGACACAAGACTGTAGAGCCCAGGCACTGTAACTTTATATGTGGGCTTGATGGCCCAACTTGGTCCAAGTCCATAGAATGTACCATAGGGATACTGCACAGTGTGGTATTTTGAAGGATACAGGACTGTAGAGCCCAGGCACTGTAACTTTATATGGGGGCTTGATGACCCAACTTGGACCAAGTCCATAGAATGTGCCATAGGGATACTGCACAGTGTGGTATTTTGAAGGACACAGGACTGTAGAGCCCAGGCACTGTAACTTTATATAGGGCTTGATGGCCCAACTTGGTCCAAGTCCATAGAATGTGCCATAGGAATACTGCACAGTGAGTGTGGGTGGTATATAACAGAAATTAAGTAAAATCTTTCTCTATCAGGTTTTGTTGCTTATTAGAAGACAGCCTAGCAGTTTCAGCATGTCACTTTCAAAAATTTACGGCAAGCGTGACTTTTCACTCCTGGCAAAACATGTTACAAACATTCTGCTGGTATCAATGTGGCATACTGTAGTATAGTGTTACACAAAGTGCTAAATGTAAAGTGCGTCACATTAAAACATGTACATGTAATGCTTGTCACAGTGTGACCTAGTGTACTGAGATATATCCTTCATACTTGCAGTATAATGTAACATGTGTCACAATGTGGCCTAGTTATATGTCCACGATACATCATACATCCAGTATAGTGTAACACGTGTCATTATGTGGCATAATGCTTGTTACAGTGTGACAATGTGTGCCGAGTTTGTAATGCTTGTAACAGTGTGACATGATGAATGTCATAATTTATGGCATACATGTGTTTCAGATTGCATTGTGACACTGTTGACAATAATAGAATGCATATGTCACACTGCGACTTGATGCCCGTTACAATGTGACACTGTGTACATCTTTCATCACATTACTCATGTCACAGTATACTATCATGCTTTTAGTGATTATTTTATGAAACGAAGTGCTTGTTACATTGTGTAGTACATCTCTGGATGTCAAAAGCTTGTCACAATTACAAATGAAGGAATGTAATGTGTGTCACTTCCATTTCACAGACCCCTACCAATGACTTCCTCATGACAGACGATCCTCTTGGACCCAAGGAAGGAGAAGGCCTCAAACGAGGTAAAAGCCAGACCCATCTTGCCGTAGCACAAAAAAGAATTTGCTTTGCACCCGTTGGCCAAACGTTTTGCTCAAAAAGGCACTGGTTACCAAATACAGGAATGATTAAAGTTCAAAACTTTCTAACCTTGTCTTTGTTGCTGCTGATTCTGGATCATAAACTACACTGTGGTGTATTGTGGTATGGAGAAGGGTTAGGGTTAAAATTCAAATCTTTCTAACATTGTCTTTGTCTGCAAATTAGGCTTGCCTTTCACCAACGTGGATGAGTCACTGTATACTCAGTCATGCTTGTTGAAAGCAATTATGTGCTGTCTCAGGTGGGAATCGAACCCACGACCTGCTTACTTGTGCAGATGCCATACCACTAGGCCACCAAGCTAGCTGGTGAATCAAATCCAATATCGCGGCAGGTACCGCAATTAATTATGAATATGAATTATTTTGGTCGGGAGATAGATAATATGCAAATTAGGCTTGCCCTTCACCGACGTGGACGGAGTGCACATGATTGGCTGCTGAATCTGGATCATGAACTACACTGTGGTGTATTGTGGTATGCAGGAGGGTTAGGGTAATAGTCAAACACTGTCTAACAATGTACTTCTCGTTGCTGATTCTGGATCATAAACTACTCTGTGGTGTATTGTGGTATCAGGAGGGTTAGGGTTACATGTAACATCATCCCCGATTCTCTCTTTATTTCAGAGTCTTCGCCGAGAGGAAGCAAACGTCGTCTGTTCAACTTCAAGAGGAAGGACAAGGACAAAGACAAGAGGCGAGCAAGCAGCGAGGAGGCGGCAATGAATGGCGCCGACACGCCGGGCAGTGAAGCGCGCAAGGGCAGCGATGCGCGGAAATCCAGATCCAATACCTTGGACGTTCCTAGTGGTGGTGGTAGGAGCAGAGGTGAGTCTGGAATAAAGACTAGTTTGGAGTTGGATCAGTGCCAAACTCTTTTGAGACCTGGGGCCGATTTCACTAACGCTTTGCGATCATCGCTAAGCCCAAATCCATCGCTAAATGGAAAATTGATCGCTACTTTGTGTAGGAATTTTCCGTTTAGCGATGGATTTGGGCCTAGCGATGATCGCAAAACGTTAGTGAAATCGGCCCCAGGGCCCTTTTCCAAACCTCGGCTCCGGCTCCAGCTCCGTCATCCACATGCTGAAAATAGAGATTGTGGGTTTTCATTGAAGCTGAAGCTCCGTTTTCCCTTTCAAACCAGAGAATCTACTTCCGAACCACAGTTAAAAGTCTCTATTTTGATACCCATTATTTTAAAATTGACTCAAGAAATGGAGCTGGAGCCGGAGCCGGAGCCGGAGCCGAGGTTTGGAAAAAAGCCCAAGTGTGGCTCTGTGAAGAGCTGGGGCCAATTTCATAAAACTGTTAAGCACAAAAATTTGCTTAGCACAAAAATGTCTCGCCCAATAAAACAAACCACCATTGAAAATTCCATTTGATATTCATGGTCAGCGAACAACAGCCAAAGAACAATCACAAGTGATGCACAACACATGGAAATTTGGTTGTTAACCCTGTTTTTATTAAGACAGAAATGTCATGCTTAGCAAATTTGTGTGCTTAACAGTTTTATGAAATTGGCCCCAGGTGGGAGATCCTAGCTTGTAATTTTGAAGGGTAAATGCAGAAATGTGACAGAATTGAGAATGAAACTTTCATGGTTTCCCGTAGAATCATCGCCGAGTCGTATGAAGAAACGAGTCTTCAGCTTCTTGAAGAAAGACAAGAAAGACAAGGGGCGTGTCTACAGCTCCAGCAGTGACCTACAGAACGGGGCGGAGCTTCATCCCGGAGGGGAACCACCCTCACCGACCACGCCCACCAGCACGGCTAGCAGCCTGTCGGTACCGGGTGGCGGCCGGTCGTCAAGCACGGGGGATTTGAAGACGGGGAAGCCCACTGATGAACAGAGAAGGTTATCGGAAGACACCAGACACGGGAAGGATAAACCTATTGGATCACCCGTCTGACACGGTAGTTATAGGGTAAGTGGGCATTGTGGCTCAGGCTCAGGCTCTGGCTTAGACTCAGGCTCAGGCTCAGGCTCATGACTCAGGCTCATGACTCCAGCTCCAGCTCCAGCTCTGTCATCCATATGCTGAAAATATAGGTTGTGGTTTTTCATAAAAGCTGAAGCTCTGTTTTCTTTTTCAAACCAGAGAATCTACTTCCGAACCGCAGCCAAAAGCCTCTACTTTGATACCCATTATTTAAGAATGGATTAAGAAAATGGAGCCGGAGCTGGAGCCTGAGCCAGAGCCTCCGTTTCGTAAACCCCATATACCTGAGACATTTTTGGATATTGTTGGATGTTGGGATTTATTTTGCTACCATCATTTTTTGTCCTAAATGAAATGAAGGGCTTGAGATACATGGCGAAGCTGGAGCCTTTCTTTGGCTCCGTCGTGTGGCCCAATCCCTTCATTTCATTTTTGTGGGCCTCAAATGGGGGTACAAAATAAGTCCCAAGACTAGCCTCAAGCCACGTTTTGCTTAGCACATACCTTTTGGGTATCATTGGCTAGACCTTTTTTATAGTGCATTGTAGGACGTTGAGGGAATTATGGGATAGGGTTGGGGATTGTGGAGCAGAGTTTTCGAAATGTGGGATTTTACAATGCAAATTGAGAGGCTTGCGTACAGATTATTTGGCAATGGTTTACATTGACCCACGAGTTTATGGTAGTGGCTTTCGACTTTTCCCATAGATTAAGTGTTTGTTTGTTTGTTTGTTTCCTCCACCAATGCAGAATTCCTAGAATTTAGTGCATGCCAGATCCAGCATTGTGAGAGTCCCGCATACCTACTACTACCACTGCGAGTTAACAACAAAAGGTAAACAACAACTGAGGTAAACAACAACAAAGGTAAACATCTGTGTTCAGTAGGATGGCAAGTGTTTTTGCCAATGTTGCTGTAACAGAACAGCGCACCAAGTGGGATTCTAACCTCTGTTTATTCCTTAGGAATTGTCTAGTACGACATTGCTGTGCAATTTGTTCATGTTCTAGATCCGCATTCATAAACAAACCCAAGTTATTATTACTGAAATTTTCTGAGATTTCCAGGATTTTATTTCCTTACAAGAATTGATTCACGTCCAAATGAAATACACTAGATTTACAAAGTAGTCGTAGAAGGATTTGAATGGATAACCAGTGAATTTGAAGATCAGGTTGCAGTATTACTAGAGAAGGTTACTTTTTCAGAGCATTTCTGTTCATCAAACTGATTATAAGCCTTTTTCCAGCCATCCAATTGTGTAGACTTGCAATTGGATTCGAACCTATAACCATTGGAAAAGCGGTTGAGAATTTTAAGTGTAAGTCAGCGGATCAGTACCAGTTTTAATTTAAAAGTTAATAACTTCAGTTAAACTGATTTCTTTTGTTTTTAAAACAAATGAAAATGTTTGTTTGAAAAAAAAGTATGGTTGGGAGTGGAGCCTGTAACCAGTGATTTGGTTGTGTGGTTGCTTCTTGCATACAGAACTTGTGTAAGCCTAGACACATCATATGGGTGTAACGTTAACATGTTGTGCATGTTTCCTATAGCCAAAATGAAATATCGTATGGTTGGACTCGAACATGGAACCAGTGGTTCGGTTGTGTGGTTGTTCAACCATATTTTGGCCAGCAATTTTTTGGGTGTGATGTTGGCCCCTTTACTGCGATATAACTGCATTATATCGCAATAAAGGGGAAATTATGTAAATTTTCGAGTCAGGTCCATCCTTGTGAACTTCAAAACTCCCAAGCCAATCCAAAACCTCAGCTTTTACCCAGGCTATGACTTGGGTCTCATTTCATAAAAAGTAATAGGTATCAAAATAGCGGCTTGTGGCTATGGCTTGGAAGTAGATACTGTTTTCAACAAGAAGACATAATCCTCAGCCACAACATGACAGAGCCAAAGCCGCAGCCGAAGCCATAGTTTTGAAAAGGCTTATAGTGTTTGATAAGCTACACCCAATGTATGCCTGTGCCATTGACTTGTGAACAACTTTGGCTTTGTGTCTAATTAGGTTACCACTGTGGTAAGTGGAACCGATTTATCGTGTATTTCACTAAAATGATAAAATTTCTTTATCATTTTCGTGAGACATTTTCCTAATTGTGTCGAGAACACTTTGAGTGTTCTATAACTCTTTCCTGATTTGTGAATCTTATTGAAAAATCCTTCGTTACTAACCTTTGAATATCAGTGGGTATAGTGAAGGCATGTCATTGATTTGCCAGAAGTTTAAGATTATCCTGTTTGACGACATTTATCTGAAAAATTCCGAAAACCTCCCCAAAACTTTGAGGGTTTGCTTGGTGGGTCGACAATAAAAGAGAAGGTTCGCATGACGGGAAGACAGTATTAAGGGAGTTTGACCTTAAAAAGGTTTCTCTGTCATAAACTGTTTGTCGGAATAAACGTTTCAATCCCAGTCCTGCGTTCTTCTTCTGATTATGATGATCGTTGGACACAGTTCGAAACGTAGAGTCATGCAAAAAGATTTCTTCAAAAGCTATAAACTCACGACTCACAAAAAAGGATTTCATGTTTGTATTGTTAGTGACGAGAGTGTCGGCAGACACCATCTTGAATCCAAGGTAGCCTTCTCTCTTTTCGTCTCATGTTGGACTATAAAACCAACTACAACAACAACAACAACAAGACAATAACACAGAATGGGTTTGAAACTCCTAATGCAGTTTTGTTACTAAATCCAAAAATATTGGTCAACATTCAGGATAGCTCTTAAAATCTGCGCAAATCGCCAACGATACGAGACAAAATGTGAAGTTCCATTTCATTATTTTTTTCCCCAGATGGGAAAAGAATAATAAAATCTCTCAAAATGCTGTACAAAATTGACTTTTTCTCCAAGTTTCAGGAATGTTTGTAAATCCCAATTTAAAAACAACAACAAAATATGTATAACCTCGATATTTTTGCACTTTACGAAAAATAATGTTTGTATACCTTAGCTTCTATTACTTGAAAATTGAAAAGCGGAAGGTATTTGGTATTTTGTGGGTTTTTTGTAATATTTAAATGCTATGTAACATCTGCATAATGTTAATAAGATTGTTGGTTATATTTTGTGTTTCAAACATGGTTTTGGGCGGAAAATCTAGTTTTCATACTAAATTTTCAGAAAAGCATGATGGGTAGCAAGGTTTTAGCCAGTCTGAGGGTATGGAGTTCAATGTACGGAATCACAAACAGGCTGTCCGAAACAGCAAACGTGGTGACCAAAATAGCATAATAGGCTGTCCAAAAGCAACTAACATTGTGTTGTAAACAACAGACTGGCTGTGCGAAACAACAAACAGGTTGTGTCCGAAACAACAAACAGGTTGTGTCCGAAACAGCAAACAGTGTGTCTGGAACAGTAAACAGGCTGTCCAAAACAAACAGGCTGTGTCCAAAACAACAAACAGGTTGTCGGTACAAAACAGTAAACAGGCTGTCCAAAACAAACAGGCTGTGTCCAAAACAACAAACAGGTTGTCGGTACAAAACAGCAAACAGGCTGTCCGAAACAGTAAACAGGCTGCCAAAAACAACAAACAGGCTGTGTCCAAAACAGCAAACAGGCTGTCCAGTGTCCAAAACAACAAACAGGCTGTTGGTACAAAAAAGCAAACATGGTGACCAAAAACAACAAACATTGTGTTGTAAACAACAAAACAGCTGTGCGAAACAGCAAATAGATTTTGTTCGAAACAGCAAACAAACTGTCCAAAAAACAGCATCTTGTACAAAACAAACAAACAATGTCTCCAAAATAGCAGACAGGCTGTCCGAAAGATCCCCGAACACTCCACTGGCTAAAATCTTGGCTGCCAATTTTCTTGATATTTTTCCAAGCTAAATTATTGAAGTTTACCATGAATATGGTGTTGTAAATGTTACAGTGTTTCTAGGTGATTATGGGATTCCTTTCATGGCACTGTTCAGCAGATAGTTTTGCTGAGTACAAAATCATGGCTGATCTTATGGGAACCAGCTACCAGTAGTGTACATTGAATGATATTTAAGCTGGTAACCTACTAACCTTTGTGTTTGCTTCAGTGCACCTGCCTTGGTGTGCTTGGTCATTGCCTTGGTGCCCCTGGTCATTGCCTTGGTGCCTCTGGTCATTGCCTTGGTGCCTCTGGTCATTGCCTTGGTGCCTCTGGTCATTGCCTTGGTGCCCCTGGTCATTGCCTTGGTGCCCCTAGCCATTGTCTTGGTGTCCCTGGTCATTGCCTTGGTGCCCCTGGTCATTGCCTTGGTGCCCTGGTCATTGCCTTAATGCCCCTGGTCATTGCCTTGGTGCCCTTGGCCTAGGGGAAAATTACTCTTCAAATAAGTAGAACAGAGTTCCTGCCTTAAGAACCCTCTGTGCTCAGCAAATTGTGTGCTAATTAGTTCGATGAAACAGTCCCAGTTTGTAATTTTGAGGTAGTTTAGGGTTTAGGACGTAGCTTGATGAGTTTTCAAATTAGAGTTTAATCTGGGCATGGTTCAGAAAGACATTAGCCAAATGGTGGTAATTCTGGATTTGTGCTCCGAGACCGTAAACTTGTCTGAGGCCAGAATTGAATCAATAACTATGGCTGTTGCTAAGCATATTCCCACACACAATCAATGCATATGGGCTGCTGTTGCCCATAGCAACAGCCATAGCTGCAGCCATTCATGCAGATCCAGTCTAGTCGATCCCCTCATTGCCACTGGTTCCCTGCTGCATTCTGCCGCATTTAAACATGATATGGCTATTGGTTACCAGTCAGCCTTGCTCATTGGTTGCAGTATGGTGACTTATGCAGAAAAGACAAGAATTGAATGACATTAATAAAATGCAAGAAGAAAGGTAAAAATCAAAGAATGTATTTTACGGAAAACCCATAATCAGGTTTAAGGACTGATCCACTGAAATCCTCTGGTGGGATTCGAACCAGGGCCCCCAAGATGGAAGACAAGAAAAGAATCACTTTGCCAAAGTGAGCGCCTGATCGTGAACCAGGGGCCAATTTCATAGAGCTGCTAAACACCAAAATTTGCTTAAGCACCAAAACCTCAGTAAATGAAATCAATATGCCAGACAAAACTCCTTGTGAATGTTATGCTCAGTAAATGATGGCTGAATTCAAGTCTGAAGAAGTAAACATCACATGAAACTTTGATTGGCAATCCTGTTTGTTCAAGGGAGACTTTTCATGCTTAAGGAAATTTTGTGCTAAGCAGCTCTATGAAATTGGCCCCAGACAGTGGGAGTGAATAGGCTAGACTGGCTTCAGGCATGGGGTAGTTTAACAACAGTTCTAAATTCCTTCTGTGCACCGGCTCATTTTATGTAGGATCCAATGCCAATTTCACCAAGTTGCTATGCACAAAAAACTCATGGGTTACTAGCTAAAAATTCCAGGCTAAACAACAAAACCTCCTGGTACTACTGAGGAGCAATATATCCTTTGCAATTTTCGGTGGTAATCTGCTAGACTTGACTGGTGATGTTTGTTTTGTTAATTGAAGATGGAAAATAAAGAAGTGACTGGGAACCAGTCTATGCCTGGCTTAAAATGAACATTGTGTCTGCTGCCCTCTATTGGCAATGCATAGAGTTGACATTGTACTCAACATTAACAAAACAAACATTGCCAGTCAAGACTAGTAATCTGTAAGGCTTTTACGCTTAGCAGATTTGTTTCATGCTTAGCATCTTTTTGAAATTTGCATCTTATTTGGTTGAAAAAAAGACAGTAGGTGTAAACAAAACAAAAACAAATAGTGTAGAGTTATTTTTATTGATTTGTAGGCGGGGTTTGAAGTTGTTTTTTGGAGGGACGATTTGTGTTTTTTTTATTTTGCACCGTGAACCAGTCCTTTATCCCTGATGGTGAATGGAGAATGGTGATGGTCAAGGGAATGGTGATTGGTGAGAAAATGACCAAACTGCCAATACTGACCGGTAACAATTTGACCAACAGAAACTAGTCCGGCCTGGCTCAAATATGACCGGCGCAGTTTTAACCAGCAAACGATGCATGCACAAACCAGTTGAAAAAATCTCTCTGATGTTGTTTCGGTTCGCTTTTTATTATTATTTTATTTTTTTGGACATGTTTCCACAAAGCTATGTTTAACAGCAGTATTAAAGTGGCCTTAAGCTTTAAAGTTTCAGCATCAAAAATAAAAGTTCTTTTATTTTTGGTCAAAGTTCACCCAGGAAAATATTTGATTTGATAAAAACACACAAAAAAGCTTTACACAAGCAAAATTGCCCCCTTTTTTTGAGATTTTGCCAATTGATTAACAATATTTTCTTTCAATGCTTATTTGCAGTTTGCCAGTTTGTAGGTAGGGACTTCGCAGTAACTGTTTGTGTGTTGAGTGCAATTGATGTCAGTTTAAAGAAAATATACAGAATCTTTATTTTCTTGTGAACGGTAATGTAATCTTTTAAAGTATCTTGTCTATATGTGAGATTTGTTTCATTTACTTATGTAAAGTGGCATAACGGATTTAATGAAATGTAGCAATATTATTACATGACAAATGTGAATAATTATCTCATACCCATGTCACCACAAGAGGGCGCTGTAACACCTTTTCAAGGCACTATGATTATTATTTTAATGTCTATTTACATAAAATTATGTAAATTTATTTGTTAAATTTGAAATGTATGATAATGTGTTTTAACCAACTTATGTTGAAGTTGGCATAATGCAGTGAGAAACTTTTTTGTAGTTTTATTATAGCGCCCTCTTCTGGTGTGGATTGTTAAGTTTTTGCACTCAGATATACTTGTTGAGAAATTATAATAATTCAATTGTATCCTGGTACTTGGAGCGCCCTCTACAGTCTTTGACCCGGATGGGGGAAAATGCACACACTGTCATTGATGTCTAGACTGCCACATTTCAAATGCAGTCAGTAGAGGGCGCTGTTGACATGATTGTCATTTACATTGTTGTGCAATAGCTGCATTTTGAATGACCTGTTCTATTGTTGGTACTTACGTACTCCAAGTTGGACAGAACTTATCAAACACTGTAAAGTATATTTCTCATGGACACAAAACATTATCCCACAATGTCAGCTCAGACTCACGTTTCTCAGTATTAGGCCTAAGCTTGCTACTTACCAGACATCTTAAGCACTAATGCGACGGCTTTAAGCAGGTTGGCAAATTGCCAAGGTGGCCACTACACACAGCTTTGTCCAAAGAACAAGCAAAGTCCATCCTACTTTAAAAACTGAAAATATTTTCGGCACTCGACATCTTTCCACGTATCTGCCTAAAAAGAAAAATCAATTGAAAGTGCAGTTGTCATATCTATTGTCACTTTAAAGGCGCTAATTGACAGTAGCCTGAGGGGTCAAGTGTATATTGAATTGTACACTTAGCCTACTCATCAATTTACCGAACTAAGCCCGTGGGTCTTTAAAGGGGCAATGGCTTCATATTCTAAAGAAGAAAAATAATCTCATAAATTGAATCCTCCATAAGAAAATACTGAACACGTATATCTAGCATACGAAAGATTTGGCACATTTTATTATTATTATTAGTTTCTTAGTTGGACCTGCCGCCATGTTTAATTATGAGTGTTTTTCACTCACAACAAACTAACAATGTATTGTCCTTCACGATAAAGCAAGCAACTGATGTAATTCGTGAAGTAGGTCACATTTTCCTGAAGAATTTCGAGTGCAGTTTATTAACAGCTGAAATCTTTGAGCTGATCGAATTGGGTTAAGCGATTAGACTCCATTACCAGCCGTCTGGGGACGCCGTCTTTCCGTTTGTTGGTAATCCCGTACACCTTGTTATCTTGTGCTCGTTTTTGCGCCTGGAGGTAAACGTGCAGCCTTATCTGTGACCATTACGACTAGTCTTGTTTCCATCAGTAAAATCACTCCTCACTTCAAGCTAAATTTGACCATCGGTTTTCCACGGAAGAACTGATAAACACAATTTGGCCCGTATTTTACTTAGTCTGCTATCTGGGGATACAATAATTTCCTATAGCGTCAAATTCTTGTCCTAGTTTTGAGTCAGTTTTGTTGCCAACTTTCTAGTTCAAATACTTGTTCAACAAAAGTAGTGCATTGATATTGTAGGCAGTTTGTAGGCAATTTGTACTGTCGATGTTGTTTTTTTATTCAAGATGGCCGATAAGATCTACCATTAATGTTTCACGGAAAAATGGCATTTACTGTATTTACCTTCAAGTGCTCGTAGTCGGTAACAAAACAAATCTATGTGGATCGGTTTGCAGAAACACCATTTAAGAATCGTTCGTACTTTCGCACTTCTCGTAAAGTCTCAACGTTTCGACTAGGCCTGCTCTAGTCATCATCAGGAGACCCAATACTCAAAAAGTACTTGCCCAAACCAGGTGTTCTTTGTAGTCATTCCTTACGGAATATGCTTCAAAATAGCTTTCCTTCTCTCGAAAAAATAGTCCTCTTAAAAATTCACACAATACAAAGAATATTAAAAGAGACGTACGACCTAAAATAAATGCTAATTGTTTATGGGAATGTAGACTTAAACTGATAAAATCTTTTCAGAAGAATTACTTCTAGTTAATATGTGTGTTGCAAACCTACTTTGTTGGCTGTTCACTGTGGCATAATGCTTCGTCAGTTTCCTAATTACCTCGGAAAATATGACTTTTTTTGTGAAACGGCCCCACTTCCGACTCTGTGCATAATACGAGTTAGCGTTGTATTCAAGTTTTCAGTGACATTCAGAATACGATTTTCCTTTATTTCCACATTTTTTTAATTGGCTGTAATAAGTACAACATAGATGTCGGAAATTAGGTCCTTTTCTACTAGACTACATCCACCAACAATACCCGTCAATAGAAATAACGATAATTGACTGTAAATTAATTCTACTTTCAAATTTTAAGGATGAAGGTCAATAGTATTATTTTGTGTTTATGAATTTCGAGTAGATTTTGTCTTCTTGAGATTGCATGAAGTGACTTTTATAACTCAGACTCAAATCAGACGATTTTCATCCAAGAGAAATAGTTTTGTTTTTCTGTTAATGGATAAGAGTTAATTCATTCTATTTGGATTTTCTTCATATCATGGTTTCATTTCATCAGTTAATTTCCCCAAGCTTAAGTAAATCCTTACTTTCTGACTTTTCGGTGCAATGGAAGTACTATCCACCATGTAATAGAACGTCTAGCTTTGCGATTGGCGTTTGCGCTGTGGGTTGCACAATGCATACGTCAAACAACATGTGACCAAGGATCAGTCAATCAGAATGTGAGGATGTGCGCAGGCGTTGTACGAACATTGAATATTAAACGCTAATTCGTATTGAACTAAGTTGATTATTAAGGCTATTTCATAAACAGATGTCATATTTTTTTCGAAGGAGTTGGGAATTGTTAATGGTCAACAAGGTTTGGTTTTCTTCAGAATTTGGTCAGAAATTTACTAATGAAGATTTTCTTGGAGGAAAGGTTGATCACATTTTGTAAATGAAACATTAGAGACAAAATGAAAATGAATTATGGTACGAAACGGGTCTTTAAAATGCAGCTATGAGTTGTTTTTTTTGTAAACTAAGTTTATTGGTGTAAACTGGACTTCTGTCTCTTAAATTTTCTGTTGTCACTGTGAAAACAAATCCTAAATTTGTACAATTTTTGATCGCCATTTGAAGGAAATTATGGTCATTGTTGAGAACATAACACGTATCACCGATTTGGCCAATCAGAATACTGAATTGTCTTTACGGTGTTGGTAGACTTCATTTTAGTTAGGAGGGCCTGACGCGTTTCGATCCTAGCAGGATCTTTCTCAGCCTTTGAGAAAGATCCTGCTAGGATCGAAACGCGTCAGGCCCTCCTAACTTTAAGCATTTGATATATTTCAGGTCATTTTGGCTGATGAGCAGTTTGCAGCAGTTTATTTCTTGTGTAGACTTCATTTTAGATAGCATACATGTACTTTGTTTATCTTTTTCTCTTTTCTTTTTTCAGAACGAAACGTTAAGTCTCTAAACACACATAAACTCTCATAAGAGGTTTCTGTCTGGTATCTTGACTCCTTTGCTTATATTTGTAATTGTAAATTGTAGTGGGCTGGAGTGTTACCGCTATTTTTTATTTTCCTTTAATAATTATGAATGTTTACGAATTTGCCTTTTGCATTTATTTGCAAAGTTCTTCAAATTTTGTACTGTTTTTTTGGTATTATAATTATTTAGTATTGCTTTTTGGGGTCTGTGATCCCTCATAAGGTCCTGTTCGTATTCGTGGGACCGGCTGTGGCTGTGGCTATGGCTGTGGCTGCGACTAATCCTTTAAGTTGCTTCAAGGAAAGGCTTATACTAATGCGTGTTTTACATTAAGAGCAAGCCATAGCCGTTGCTAACAATGCGAACAGGAACTTAACTCTTGAGGGCAGTGTGCACAATTAACACAAAGGGAGTTGGGTGGATCAGAGTGATGACGTCAAGGCTGGCTTTGATTTTGCTGCATCCCCATTGGTTATAGAAGGGTTTGGTTTGTCCAATCAGGGAAGGGGAAGGCGGATTGAGGCGTGTTCGGCACCCAATCTTCTTTTCGGCCCTATACCCTGCGCGCATGCGCGTGCAATGCCTTTTTGTATTGGTCGAATAGTAGTAGTCTCTTGCTCGTGCTCTTCGGGCTGGTTTGCCTTAAGCCACTGTGACTAAGCGCACGAATAAGAGTCTAACCTTGTATATAGATTAGTATTTCTATTTATCGACTTGAAATAAGTCTAATGGTTTGTTATTTGCAATCATGTGATGATTTTAATGTTATGTATTTATTTGTAATTTTTAGTATGCTGGTGTGAGAATTTGTGAAAATTAAAACAAAATATCTTGATATTCGATAAGAATCATTGCAATGGCGATTTTATTTCGTTGATTTCCCTTGTATATTGATAATATTTGATGATCATAAATAATTATCAAGAGGGCATATTTTGCTTTGCATCAAACGATGAATTTGTTATCGAGTTGATTCTGTTATGAACTTGTCAGAAACTGAACTTAGAGGCAGCTTTTCTTAAGGTCGATAGAGGTCGCTATTTAACTTTGCTGAAAGACACAAGAGGTCGCCCTTTTATTAAAGACTAATAATGAGGCCCTTAAGGGTGCACCCAATTAAATAGTGCCAAAATCCGTCCGCCGAGCTCATTAATAAAAGTTAAGCACTCAATATATTTTAAATAAGAGAGTTGTGAGAGCTATGAAAATGAAGGATTGAAAAAATATGGCACTGGACCTCCTGCCTGGACTCTGGGCTTCCATTTGTGACCATTTTTGACGCAATTGGGTTAGAAAGTGGTTCTATTTCAGCCGCTTTGCAGAGGGATTTTTTTTAAATGGCTTCTTTGACTGGAGTGATCCATACCTTGTTTTAGGCGTGGTCAGCTGAGAATGAGTATATCTCAAAAACGCAATGGTCACCCTACCATAAAATGAAAAGAAAATGAAAGGTGACATGTTCATCATAATTTTTCTGTGCAACTTGAACAGCTGTGAGAGTTCTGTATATTTTTTTAATGAATTTTGAAGTTCGAAGATTTACCACTACGGTCTATGGGAGTTTATTTACTTGGGTGCAACCTTAAGCAATAGAGTACAATATACACTGATCCGACGGCACGACTTACCATCCGCCATTACTGCAGCGTCCCCGCCCACCTTTTGTCCCATTATTAGTAGGGGACGTACACCCTGCAGTACAGAGTGTGCTGGACAAAAGGCGGCTGGGGACACTGCAGCAATGGCGGGTGTTTCCTACCTCCTTGGTCGCGCCGTCGGATCGGTGTATAGTACAATAGAGGGCGTGTTTTTACTTTCAAATCCCAATGTATGACCATGCACAGACATAATGTCTCTTCTTATTTTTTTTTTTTTCAAGTTAGGTATTTTTGATTAAAAAAAGGTATTTGGGGAAGTAATTAATGACCTTCAGAAGATTAATCGGGGGTTGGTACATGCGGAGAGCCTATAATTATCATATAAGGTAGGCCTACAGGTTGTTTTCCCGGGACATTTCTTGCCTTTTGAATCTATTTTGGCGGCTGCACAATAAAAAAAGGAACAAACTTCTTAAGGGGAAATCGGATCCCTCCTCGGGAAAAGGTCAGTGTAAAGAATAAACCCAGGGTTTTCAAATAACCACCTGATGGAATTTGAGGCTTGCTTTTTCCGTCACCGGGCGACGGAAAAGGAAATAAAAACATACAATAAATCTATTGAATGTATTGTGTAGGCAGTTCTGTTTTGTATCACGAAGCGCCTGCTATTGAGAGGCGTGTTATTTCTAACGCCCGCAGTGAGACGATGCCGCGACTTCAAGTGGGAGTTCGTTTCACATTTCCTTTTATTTGAATGCATATCCAAGGCAACAAAATAAATACGCGTAAATGCCTTTTTATTGAAGTTCCACGGATGTAAAGCGCTCTGGATTGGAAATGCCACTCTACTATCTTGTCTTCGGTTGATTTGAAAACGATCAAATTGCAGAGTCAGTGGAGTAGCTCATTCTTTCGTACGCTCTGCCCATAAACGGCGACAATTAGTTTGTTATTGACATAACAATGCGTCCGTTCCTTACCATCCCACGCCCCACGACGTACACAGTCTTTACCATACACAGACTACTGCAATCACTGTTGAATCCAATGGCTATATTTGGCTCAGAATTCTCCGAAGTTGACGTCAGAGTTACGCCAGGATAGACGCACATAGTCTCTTATTTTGAGGGGTTGCGTAATTAAGGTCAAAGGATATGGCGTGGAAATATTTTGGGAGGAAAATATTTACAATCATGCAGGTAATCTTAAGATTACGGAATTGGAAATGTGAATGCTAACATGAAATGTCAAGGGTTTGGGACCTTTTTCGGATAGTTTTGTTTTGTAAATTGATGATATTTGTAGCATTGAAACATTCAGGGCCCATTTTGGTATTAGCATTTTGATAAAAAAGGTTACCATTTGGACTCATTATTTCTATCATGAAAAGTGTACATTGGGTTCTTTGAAAAGATCAAGATAGATTAAGATTATTTTTTCGAACAGGAAATGAAGAAATGGCAAGGGACTTACCCCCTTTCTATATGTGGCCTTCTCAAGGTAAATATGATATGTCTTTTTGGAATTATTTTGTCTTAAATTGTCCCAAGGGGTATAGCTGAAAGCAGCCACAGGAAGGATATAACCATCAAACCTGCCTATTAATATTCATTTCTTTTGCAGAAAATTCATGTTTATTTTCAAGTGAATAATTATTGGCAAAATGGCAAAAGGTAGGCCTACTCTTTTTCGTCGTAGTATTCGCCAACTTTACCCTTTTCCCCTGCCGATTTATCAATACGAAAAACAGGGAGAAATATCGGATTTTCAAAACTGAGCGAATTACATTTTGTAATGTGGTGATTCCGTGAAAATCGTCTCTGTTTGTATGTACATGTATAAACCTTGTCTATTTTTTGAAATACGTCATCGGCGTATGGATAGTTACATCAGCGCATGCGCTGCTTGTAGGCGCTTCATTTAAAATGGCGTCGAGGGAATTAAGCGAAAGTCGGTGACGACATCTGTGGAAGACTTCGGCAATTTGTGAGTAGAATTCACCCAGAAAGCTTTCATTTTGAGTGTAGGGAAGCTTAATAGAGAATAAAGAACGACTAGAGGTCATATTAATGTAAGTCTGGACACTTGGTGATCTCTTATTGAGGTAAAACGGGGTTTTCTAGTTGAGCAAATTGGCCGAACAAGATAATTTTGCATGTGGGTGATTGAATGCTTTTGGACGTACAGTTGATGACGACACAGACAAAAGTTGGGCTTACGTTCACGGAAGTCCAGAAATTCATTTTCTGAAAACTGTGGAAGACCTGTCACTATGGGGAACATAACAATCATTTATATTTCGTCATGCTCACAATAATTCTTCACGGAGTTTTCACTATTTCAGTCACGTCGACATAGGTAGGAATGGGCGTGTTATAGTTTGGTGCGAGGGGCGTCAGATAGTGGGCGTGGTCGGTGTTTGTGGGAGTGGGTTGTATATAGGCCTATACATTAATTGAAGTTCAGAAATTAATTTTCTGAAAACTGCGGAAGACTTTTCATCATTATAATGGGGACATTGTAGTAATTTATTTTTATATTATTTTTATTTTATTTATCATGCAAGCAATAATTTTGTGATGAATAGTAATTACGCTACTAATGGGAGACTGCGCTGTTCACTCGATGACCGGTTCTCAAAAGTCTCCCATTCACATGGGCGTGTTATACTTTGGTTGGAGGGGCGTCAGAGAAGAGGGCGGGGTCGGTGTGTGTATTGGGGGGGGGGTAGGCCTAATGTTTTTGCAGGCGTAAAATAATAATATAATAATAAAACAAAATAATTTTTTTAAATCTAGAAGAATACATGTAGTTTTTGACTAAATAAACCTTATTACAGAGATGTTAGACTTCAGATTTTAATATGATTTCAGATTTTTTGTTAAGATTTTAAATCAAAATTTGAGCTTTTTGTACACCTGCTATTTTTTTCCTTAGTGTCTTCTGATTATTTTCTTAGGCCACTCACACCCCTGTATAAATGAATCAATTAGTCATATCTAAAATGATATTTTTGGGTGTGGGCCTTACCAGCGGCTGTTTCAATAGGGCAGTGACTCGTCTTAAAGATGCAAGTAATCATGGTCCTCTGCCGGGGATAGGGCCATGGTCTTGTTATCACGAGGTTGGTCAAACGTTGGTACGTCCTCTACCGGCCATCCGGCACCGGAGGGCGGCAAGCAGATGGTAATGGGGCGGACCGGACAACCGGCGTGGCTCTATGCCTACGGGCGTAACCTCGTCAAGCGATGGACCCGACAATCCGGACAGCTTGTTGGGGCTGGCATCCTGGGACCTTCTCGATGGTAGCCCTGTTTAAACAGACCTAACCAGGATAATAGTGCACTTGCTATGGGATATTTGTCCTTATGTCAACCAACCATGACAATACACTGATCATGGAATCTCTGTGTCGTGTGGGATTTTCTACTGTATATCCCTATGTCACATTTGCCTATACTGATCACAGGACGACATATTTCCCTGTTTCAGTTTACCATGGTGTCAGACTATGAACTATCCTATAACTTACGCCAAGGGAAACTGACTGGAATAATTTTAGGTCATTGAAAAGTGAAAAATTGTGGGCCATGATTTGAACCATCGACCTATGGAATGCCGTACCAGCGCTCTTAATACCAATTGGTCTATCCAGCCATATGTTGAATGAAACAGAATAATGTCAATTTATATTAGAATAATTTTAGTTTCCTATGAAATTTAAAAGACTATGAGAGGACAATACAGGAACTTTTGAAGTAATTTGGCTATAATAGTTGCAAATCATAAAATTCCTATTTTCCATAATTTTGATGAAATTGCATTAAGAGACAAGACATAAATATCAATTTTATTCTTGCAATTCCTCATTCCAATTTCCATTCCATTACCGTCAGATTTTATCGGGCTTCACCAAGAACTGGATCCCCTCATCACGAACAATGTTAACCCCCTCTCACCACAGACTGCAACCAATCTCACCACAGACTGCTACCAATCTCACCACCGACTGCTACCAATCTCACCACGGACTGCATCTCATCTCACCTCACCACAGACTGCTACCAATCTCACCACAGACTGCTACCAATCTCACCACAGACTGCTACCAATCTCACCACGGACTGCTACCAATCTCACCACCGACTGCTACCAATCTCACCACAGACTGCTACCAATCTCACCACAGACTGCTACCAATCTCACCACAGACTGCTACCAATCTCACCACAGACTGCTACCAATCTCACCACCGACTGCTACCAATCTCACCACGGACTGCATCTCATCTCACCTCACCACGGACTGCTTTCAGTTTTCAGTATAGTTATAGTAGGCTTTTACAGGTCCTTTATTTTGCCACATTTTGAAAATGATCCATTAAATAATTTTAAACCTAATTCCATCTGAGTTTTTAAACTTTGAATTGTTTATCCAAATTCCATGTTGTTTTCTTATCTTATATGCAACAGCATGCATTACCTTGTTTTTAAATTTAAGATTTTCCTAGTTCATTTCCCAAAGCTCACTTCCTTACACTTTGCTTTAACTCAATCAGAACAAAACTGTCCTTATCCAAAGAGTTGATTTGTTGTTTTTGCTATTGAATTGCTTCATGTGCATGAAAGGAAAACACCAGTCACAGTTCTGTATTTCTGATGCTAGAGAATTGATTTCCCAGATATGGCTTTCTAATCATGAGACAAATGGCAAGGGTACTTAAAAACAATCCCACTTTATCAAAATTTGATTAAAAGTCCTTCTAGAGTTCCTTACGGTACAGGAAAAAAAAATGTCATCCAGAATCAACTTATTTTATGAGTCATTTGCCTCACTACTCTCACGTTTGTGATTGTCTTTAGCAACTAACAAGAAAATTACTTTTATCAAATTGTGCCTGTGCTGAAAACGTCTTTGATATCGATTACAGATGATGAATGTTTAAGGTTGTTGTGTTCAAAACCAGGACAAGAAGGATAATACAGAATAAAACACATTAATTACGTTTCATGAAAACTTACTCTCCTGTTGCCTTTTTCTTGTCATGTTGTTCTGTGTTCATGTGATTTGCTTAGTTTCAGTAACTTCTGATGTAGTTTGCTAATTCTGTTTATACACAAACATATCCATTTAATTTTGTCCAATATTGCTCTGTTCCTGCACTTTAGTTTTTGAATTGGTACAGTTTGCAGTCATATTCAAGTTTCAACTATTTTTCGCTATGATTCAATGTTTCCAAATAACAACTCAGCTATTTTGACTCATTCAAGACAAAGCCTGTGAAATGCGATCGACTTAATCATTTCCCCATCGAATCGGTCTTTGTCTGTACTTCGTTATTTTGGCTTCGATCCAGTGTGAAGCATGAGTTTGTACTTAGTCATTTTTACATCTTACATCCTGAAGTTTCCAGTTTTAGTTTTTTTCGCAGACAAAATTTGAACTTAGATATATTTTTACCTTTACCCCATCCAAGCCAAAGCTTATACGATTCCTTTATTGTCCCCTCTGTGCGGTTATTGTTTGTACTTAGTTATTAATTTTTCGCTTCGGTACAATGTGAAGTACGAGTTTGTACTTGGTTATCTTTTTCGATTTTACCAATGCCCGATGTTCATATATAACTAACAAACGTTTTATAGTATGAAGGATGAGTTGGTATAGCGGATATACCCTCTGACTTCTATGCAGAAGGTTCCTGGTTCGAGCCACAGTGATTTCCAGTAGGAGTTTTATTCGTTTTTTCCACCTAAACTTATCGAAAATTTTAGCAATAGTGTATTTTATTTCATTTTATTTTATCTAGTAGACTAGAGCTGATGGGGCGGTTCGTGACTTGGGCGGTTGGTGGAGGCTCCGGATTCCGGTTGTCACTGGGCCGGGGCGGTTCGTGGGGGCTCGAGCCCGGGATCTCCGACACCGGGGTTCCGAGCCTTACCCGCTGCCCTGGACTGGGTCCCCATAATAAATTCTCGTCCATAATATTTAAAGTATCGGTTTGGACTTAGTCTAAAAAACCAAAAGTTCCATATCCCATCGGGGTTCGAACCCGGGATCTCCGGTTCCGTAGTCCCAAGCATTACCACTATGCCAATGCAACTACTTGAAAATGTCGGCGAATTCTTATATATTTAAAGTATCGGTTTGGACTTAGTCTTAAAACGAAAAACATTAATCTTTGACTGGGCTCGAACCCGGGATCTCCGGCTCCGTAGTCCCAAGCATTACCACTATGCCAATGCAACTACTTGGAAATTTCGGCGAATTCTTATATATTTAAAGTATCGGTTTGGACTTGGTCTTAAAACGAACCCGGGATCTCCGGCTTCATAGATTTACCACTGTTCCAATGGCCTTTAATAATTTTTGGCGAGATTTTAGAATATTTTAAACTATAGATTGGTTAACGATAAATTATGATTATTTCTTGTCCGTGTCGATTTTGTAAATATTTTATACAACACCTTTTTGCCAAAAAAGGTTTAAATCGTCTCAATAATAATTCGGACGAACGATCTTTGGAAAAGACACTAAATCTTTATTCGCTTGAAAAACCCAGCATCTGATGAACCAAGATTTCCCTTGGTGACTGTTTGCACTGCTTACGAACTGTTGAGTCCATTTTCTGTCTCAAACTCAATACATTTTTTGAGGCCTTGCAAATCCTATATGTTCCTTTTAATTGTCAATCGCTGGTCGGTTGTGCCTGGTACCCAGACATTATATTCTGTGTATTGGTTACCAGTCAGAGTCCCCCAATAGTTGCCAAAATGGTCATCAATGGAATCGCTCAAAGGGCCTGTTTGTTTCAAGCACGAGATCAGTGATCCTGCTGATCCGGATCCCATTTAAGCGTATCCTGCATGGGACGTGGATCTGCAGAATTACTGATCGCGTGCTAGAACAAACAGGCCCAAAGTACTATGCACTTTATATCATTCCACAGTATTTGATCAATTTTACAAATCTGAATAAAATGACATGAAATTTAAATATTTGGGTTGGCAAAAGCAGCAACACTCTAGGACTTGTAGAAATATTGATCTCCGAGCTATTGCATTTGTTACAAGGGTTTTATTTTCAGAAAAGACGAGTAGGCCTATATCTCTCTGAGATTGGACTTGCGTAAAAAAAACAAGTGTAGTCCTCTATATTTGACGTGATGCGATTTTAGTGTAAATTTACGGATTGCAATTCTGTCTGTTATGAAGTGTAATCCTGAAGGACGTACACTAAAGGTGAAATGTACCTCAGCTCAAACGTCTTGAGAGTAATTTTGCTCGAGGATTTTGTTTTGTCCGTTGTCAGTGGGGAAAAAGCCCGTTATCGCCCACCTAGCACAAAGTGGATGAAACATTACAGAGACCTCAGCCCGTGTTTGACAGTGTGGGAATTACGTCTTGAGCCAAGTGGCACTTGATGCTCAAGCCACTCATAGAAACACACGTAAAACCTTAATGTAACTAAGAGTAAGACGCACACAAACATACACACACCACTTGATCATATATTTTATATATTCCGAGCAAATTTTTTTAATGGGATGTCCAAAGATCATGAATTTCTTGTAAGTCTGCAAAATAATGCTGAAATATACAATGTTCTCAAGGTATATAGATTAGTTTATTATTAATTTTTTTTTACAAGTTTACCTTTCTTTTTTAAAATTACCGGCTGAATATAAATTTAACTGTTAATCTCCCAAATCTCGCGTGTATTGTAAAATCTCGTATAAATGCACGGGATTTGACGATATCTCTGCAGGCGTTGACTGCAAGGCCAAACGCACGTAACACAAAACATTATCATTCACCCCGTAGTCATGGCGACCAGGAATCGTCTGCGCATGCAGTTATCCAATTAAAATCGGATAATACTGGACTGAAATCTCGGCCATTTTTAGAGGTCGAAAATTCAAACTACCAGAGCTTCATCAATATTGGTGTATATTTTATCGAAGGCAAAATGTCATAGAATAAAGTATTACAAAGGAAAATCTATGTATATAAAAAAAGAAATATGCAAAACAAATTGCGTGTATGTAAAATGGTTTGTGAAATGACGTACGTTTGAGTACGTGAATAGCATGATAGGGATTTGCTATTAAATCCATGGATAGTACGGTCATAGAACTTTCAGCATCAAAGGCCATGATTTATTTGCGCTTATGAAATGATACACACTGAGGATTTGCGTGATACACGGAACTTGGCTTTAGTAATATGTCCACTGAAATCCTGTTGCAGTTCATGGTTTGTATATAATTCCTGTATCCACCAAATACCAACTAAATCTGGAAGTGTGGACTGTGGATTAGGACAGTCTCCCAAACGTTTGACTTAGTTCAGCTTAAAGTCAAACTCGCTTGAGTTTCCAGCCGAAACAAAGCTCAGATAATAATTTTTCAGCAACTCGAAATTAAAAATTTATCTGAACTAAAACGAAGTTGAACGTAATATACATTGGAATAAATTAGCATTGGATGACGTCATCGTGTGGGAGTATAAGAGCGCCCTCTTGGACAACCAACACGTCATCGCGATGATGTAATGATCTATTAATAACACAGCCAGGATTAAGTTACTCGAATAAAATAAACTTAAAAATAGTAACGCCTATATCGCCTTAAGCTGACCAGTGTATAAATTACTACACAGTAAACTAAAACTCAACGCAATTAAGTTAAAAAATCAAAATGTAAAAGAAAAGACATAAAGGAAAAAAAGAAGTAAAATCAAAGATAAAATACAAAAAAATACAATTTGATGCAATTGTATAAATGATTACAATTTCACAAATAAATACCAAACGTCCAATGTTATTTAAAAAATGTCAATATACAAGGAGATGATAGAAATATCTACTGAATTTAAACCATGTTCATTATTTTGTTGTCGTAGTTTCAAAGTTTTGAAATAATATACAATGCAAAAAAGATGGAAGTTGCCAATTGGCAATTTACCCGACCGGAACAAAAATATTGAAATTACATTCTGACTTATCCCTGGAAATATATATTTTAAAAAATTACAATGTACAAGATTTATTTTTTAAATAGTCACATAAAAAAGGCGACATAAATATCTATTAACGCTTTTTACATTCATTTATGTATCCAAAGCCTCGCATTGAAATTGGAAATGCAAGTTGTCATGGGAACCGGATCTAGGACATGTAAATGGCACGTCCCATTGGTGCGTTGTTGCTCCCAAAACGCATCTGTTATAAGTGCAGGATTATTCCACAATCTGGGAATTAAAATCCAGGCCGATTTCTGAATCCACGTGAATTCTGAAATTCACTATCCTGACATTAAGGATTGAGCTTTCCCAGGTATATTCTTCTAGGAAAACTTTGAAGTGGGGCAAAATTTTAAAAGCAAGTTTGATCAAAGTGTCCCTAGTCGACTGTGCGCACGCGCACTGTGGTGAAGTTGATCCCATGTATAGCACTGGTTCCTGCCACACACAGTTTGCGTGTTAGAACACAAGTATTGATAACCAGCGTGGTAATGCCAATGAAGTTGCAGAAAGCACAGGACTTTAAAGGTAGTATCCTACTTTGGTAAGAGACCAAAACAGAAATGTTCCACAGATTTACGTATAACTTTCAGGGTATGAAGATGATGCTAGTAGAAACCTTCCGTTAAACCTTTTCCACCTGAAATGGTGTATTTATCCAGAAATTAATAAAACAACGACCGAAAATCGTTTTGATCTTTTAAAAGATCCAAACTAAAAGAGAAAAGACTTAAGAAATACTGTGGCTGTTTTTCACTGTTTCCTCAAAAAGTGGGCACCGTATGGGACTGAAATTTTCACAGATGACTGTTACTGAATCTGTCCTGATATTTTTGCACATGAATCTGCATTTCTTTGATACTGAAACCAAAGTATGATACTACCTTTAACGAGGTTACTGATTGGTTGGTGGCAGCTGACCAATGAGATTGACTCTGTTGACACGTGACCACGCGAGTGAAAAGGGAAATAACTTTGATTTCTCGAATAATAATTATGTCAGATAGGATAAATCGCTTGTTAGCTCGGATTTCAGACAGAAAACGGATATAAATTAAAACAATCTTTGATCGCATCACAACTGATATTCATGTAACAGTTTCAACCGAATAAAAAAAATCAAGACTTTTGGTTAAATTAACCACACAATTCATCATTCGCAAACCTAAAAAGTCAAAATGTTTAAATCGGCATGACTTCTTTAAATTACAAAAACAAATGGAGAAAACATTTTCAAACAGAAATCTTCAGCCCTATAGTGAAAAGAAAAGCTACATTCTGCATACAAAAATAAAAGGAGTAAACAAATTAGGAGTCTGTCACGTTTTCTTCGTCGTGATTTTTTTTTTTACAATTCCAGATATTTTGGTTAATATCTTTGTTCTTGCATTCCCCTTCCAAAACTATTTGGTTTTCAGGATTTATAGTAACAGCCCAAATACTCTATGAAAGGCCAAAAACGGCTCGAAACACGTTTAGAATTTATCACTGGTTACGTTTTGCTTGGTGTCGTGTTTAGGTAAGATATTTCCGGATACCAGCCATAATCCACTGCCATTCAAATACTATTGTTAACTGGTATAGTATTACATTTTTGTATTATGTAACTTTTGCTGGGTTACCAGTGAAATATGTGTGGACCCGCTGATTGGTAAGTTGTTTTGGGGATATTCGGCAGTCTTTAATTACCAGCCAAATTATGTGCAACTACAACCGGTATTTCGCTGGTTCTCTGTGTTAGGTTAACATTGGTTTGGGGTCAAGTTATTCCTATAATATAATTATTATATACAATGTGTCTTTCCGTTAAAATTGGTATCACACATTTCAGTACCAATATGAGCACAATTAACCTCGTCATCAATGTGAGCGGTTCCATAATTCAGGTTCTAAAATCAGGGATCGATTTCACCAAACACATCGTAATACTAATCGTAGGACTTTGAAGCCCTACCGTAAGATACGATGGGTATCCTTCGAAACTCGAGTTACGATCGATCGTAAGGCTACGTGAAATCGCCCCCTGGTTCGACAATTTCATTATAATCTTTGTCCGTTGGCCGACTTTCTTAGTAACTGGCAATAGTTTAAAACTGAGTGTCAAACGTTACAGATTAAGTGCAGTACAAAACCCTGGTTACAAGGTTGTGGCATGTTCAAAATTTTCCTTTGTACATTTTGGCTTACAAGGCAATCGTATCAAAATAAGCAAATATCCATACATACAAAACGGACAGGATATTTATAACAATGATGTCATCGGAAATCATGAATATGCATAACAAATCGAGTCCTCTGATTTTTCTCCTTCAAAATATTATAGAGTACTTACTCATGGTTGGAAAATGTGAAATTGACATAAAAATATTGATATTTTCAAAATACTTGAATGCAAGAATCAATTCTTTTCATAAAAGCTTTCTTATAATGTATCTCTGTGTACAGGGAGATGATATTGGGGCTGACAAAATGGAGTAGGGCTAGAGATGTCTTGTCCGTAGACGTGAATCTAGTTCGAGGTTCGAATCCATTCATGGCTCAAGCCTGTCGCTTTGCAAGTTTAAACATCTCCTGTGGGCTTAGGTTGGGGCTAGCAACCAGGGAAACACATATATAATACAGAGGCAATAGATTTCAATTCGCAAAACGTTTTGGATCAAATTGAAGTGAAACAAGACTCGAACCCGAGACCTCTAGAATACAGTACCAGTGCTTCACTTTCTGAGCTATGTATATGAGGCCGAGGCCTTCTTAATGTCAACTCTCTTTGCTCAGGTACAAGTCATTAACCGTATTCATTACTACCAATATGGTTGAGATACTAGCAGGCCAAAAAAGCTACGTACAAAAGTTCCAAATGAACTGGATTGGAAGCTGAGCAGAAGGTAAGGTTCGGGGGTTAGCTGGTTTCAAGACCGAGCAACTTGGAAGAATTCAAGAGAGGGAAGTCTCTGATCTACGGATCTCTTGCCTCCGGCTGAGGCTCTCGTTTGATCCACACTTCCTTTGGACTGTCCGAGGCGGATGGTCGCTTCTTACTCAGGCTGGAGTCACTCTCAACTTTGATCAAGGCTCGCTCTGGAGGGAAACCTCGATCGGGCGGCATGAGATGAGTCCGGTGAGGGTGCTCCATTTTGAAGACACTGAAGGCACCAGGAGAGCGGAGCTCTAGCATGGGTTGACCGGGAAGCCTGGGGCTTCCCGAGTGGCCGGTGTCAAAGTAGTAATCACGGAACCTCCGCATGGATTCCTCTTTATCCGGATCTTCAGCCGTTGGGGGAAACTGGAAGACTGTTCCTAAAGAACTTGATTTCTGAGTCGGGGTGCAGGGAAGCGATCGAGAGGAAGGCTTGGATTCCAGAGTGATCTTCGGCGATTTGGGCTCAACTTCCTGGTAGGAGGGCGGACGGGAGTTGTCGCGGTTCCACTTCCGCTTGACACGGAGCTTAATTGGGATGCCCTTGTCTTTGTCCCTGTTGTTTGAGTCTTCTCTCTCGATTTCTGAAGGGCTCCGGGACTGCTCCTCTAGGCGGTTACCTTCGGTGTCCATCCTAGTCCTTTCTGGGGAGGGTCTCGGAGATCGCATCCCGACGTACCTCCGGTCAGGTGATGCTTTCCGAGGGGATGCATGTTGCCATGGCCGTACTGGCTCTGGTACTTTCATGACGTTGTCATCATCTGGTGGTGAGGTGATTGTACAAGGCGCTTTAATCTCTGGCGGGGAGGTCCGATTCATCTGTTTCTGACTATTAGCGGCTTGGGCTTGGGCTTGGGCTTGGGCTTGTGCTTGTGCTTGAGCTTGAGCTTGAGCTTGAGCTTGAGCTTGTCTTCTTTCGTTCATTCTTCTCAAGTAAAGTTCAGATTGTAACGGACGATCTGGAATGCGTATCACGTTCTCAGTGTGCTGGGTTTCTGGAGGGGATAGATTTAAACTGCTGATCCGGACTTCATTTTCAGTGTGATTCCTCCATATTGTGCTGGGGGATGGCTGGAGGACATATGGCCGGGGCATTGTCTGGGCACGGAGCTTCGTCACCCGGTCATGCTCAAGGCGGGACTGAGCTTCCTGATGGGCACGTATCTCAGCCTGGGAGTAGGTGAATCGCGGACACGGAGCTGTGAAGATTGGGCTGAGGGCTGATGCAGGACTGGGCATCGGGGACAGGTAGCAGGGGCTCGCAGGAAGGGAGTGCGAGTAAAAGGACGGGCGAAGAGTCGGGTAGCTGGGTGAGAATGGAGGCGGCCTGGCATCGATTGGTATCGCTGGAGGCTGCATCTCAGTCCGGATGGCCGGTTGAGAGATTCCAAGAGGCTCGGCATCCCCAAGGCTATGTGAGCGCTGCCGTACAGGTGGAGGTCTCTTGGAGCCTTCCAGTGATTCCTGTGAGTCACTAGATGATTCGCTGAGTGTCCTCACCCCAGGTCGCTCATGGGCCTTCTTGTTGTCCTCAATCAGGATCACGTCATCCGGGGAACCGGCATTGGCAGGCGCTGACTGGGGCGGCATGTACTGAGGAATGTACTTCATGTCCGTGCCTGGATAGTTCACCAAGATCAACTTGCTGAAGTTGAACTTGTACGTGAAGCGCTTCCCTTTAGTTTTGTGCAGAATCCTCTTGTTGTAGTAATACCTTTCAATGTTAAAAGAGAAAAAAAAGAAAAATAAGGCTTGTAAATAATAAAGCATACATGTATTACTGCAAGAGTTCCCACTGGGATTTCAAAACTTCCAATTAAAGGTTTACTGCGAGTCACTAGATGAATCAAGATGCATCAAGAAGTGTAAAATGCAACATTCTGTTGACTTATCCCTTTCAAATCTCCTGAATTGTCTCAGGTTTCAACACAGAGGAAGAAAGCACCCCAAGTGTTGGATACCGTTGAAAAGCTCATTTCTAGCTCGTTCCAGTGGAAATGATGTCTTCATTATTGATTTCTGAAATTTTCAACCCATTTTTTTGTGAGAAGTTAGCAGTGGACCACATTCAACCTGATCATTCCCTCACCTGAGCGCTCTGCTGAGTTTGTCGTAGTTCATATGGGGCTTGCATTTGCGGAGACCCCAGACCCTGGCCAACTCATCAGGGTCCTTGATGAGGAACTCTCCGTAGTCACCCTGCCAGGCAATGACGTCACGGAACTCCTCCTTCTGAAGAAGCTCCAGGATGAAGTGCCAGAGCTGGATCTGTCTGGAACCCGGACTGCTCTCTGGTTTGTAGGCCCAGTCAGGGAACGCCATCCCGCCTAAAACGAAAACCAAAGGAAATTCAGATTCAATGAAAGGTTAACAATCACGTTAAAGCAATGGTATTAAAACAATGGGCCACCAAGGCAATGATCAGGGGCATAAAGGCAATGGTGCGTCAGGCCCTCCTACCTCCAAGCATTTTATAAATTTTAGGTCATTATTTTGGCTGATGAGCAGTTTGCAACAGTTCATTACTGCATTTTCCTCTTTAGCAAAATTGGTTTAAACAGAAATGAGATGAGTACCAGTCAAGCGCAACGTTCAATGCATGGAGTTTTCTTTGGTAACCACTAACCAGTGTTCATCTGTATTCGGTTAACTGATGTTCTTAAACTCTATGCAATTTGCCGTTGCTTGATAAAACATAGCAGAGCATCTGCACTTACAAGTCAGGATTTATTGTTCGAATCCAACTCCTAGTTCTGTACCTTTGGAGGACCTACCGGCATTGTAGACGGGTGTGGCCGGGCTGGGGATGTTGGAGCTGGGAGAAGGCTCCGGTTGTTGGTGGATGGGAGTGGTCGGGGGTTCGAGGCTGCGATAGTGCATCATCTTAGGCTCTCGTTGCACCCTGCAAGGCATCCAGGGCTGGCTACGCTGGGGCGTGGTAGAATACTGCAACAAACCAATCAAAAGAAAAGACAAATTCATTAATCAAAACCCTCCATATTAGTGAAAGCACGACACAACTTTGGAAATTCAGAACAAAATAACCAAAGTGTCATTTTCAAGTGGGGTGCTGTGGCCTAGTAGTCGTACTCAAGATCTTGTAGTCAATCTATAGATTGTTGGTTCAAATCCAGCCATGGGTTAGTCTGTAGTGATTGTGTCCTTGGGCAAGACGCTCTGTCACATATTGCTCCTCTTCACTAAAATGGGCATTTCAAATGCTGGTTATTATTATTTTTTTCGGTCCATGGAATTAAAAACAAAACATACACAAATAAATAAAAGCATACAGACAAACAAACAAACGCAAAAAGTGTGGACAGTCCATATTTTAAATCCAGAATTTAATGTGGTTGTTTGTGCAACTCAATTATTGTCATTTTGCTAGTTGTTTGTTTAGATTATCTTGATGTATTATGCTTTGCTGTTCCCAGGCCAACAGAGTCATCCTTACATGGCCGATATTTGCTAAGTAAAGCGTCTTCGTTGATGCATCGGCACAGATGTAGTAGGCCTATTAAGCTCACAGGTAAAGGGAAGAACTTCAAAAGCGATTTGCTTGTCAAAGATGTGAACTCCTCAAAAGCAGATTAAGACAAAGTCCCATTGAAGACGAACAGATTCGCAAAATTTAGAAGGTGTTTCACTTCACCAACATTGACCACGAAAAAATACACGAGATTGTATCACCATTGGAAAGAGCTTGAAAGGAGCTTTCCAACGGTATCCAACACTTGGGGTGCTATCTTCCTCTGTCTGTTGAAACCTGAGACAATTCAGGAGATTTGAATGGGATAATTCAACAGAATGTTGCCTTTGAATAGCAAATGTTCTCCATATAAAAAAACGAGGGTAGCCAAAAACAATATTTCAGAACCGTAGAAACAGCCACTCAATGCTTTTCAAGTGTTACAATACCATAGAATGATCTCCGTGCACAAAGCACGTTATTTTCATCATCTTCCAAAATCCACAGACAAATTCAATCCAGAATGCACTGAAAGGTTTCTATCCAAAGTTATCCAATACAAAGCTATGCTCAGCCAAATCCAGTACAAATACAAAACGAAGTATAATACGAGCTACCAATTCAGATATCACGTAGCGAAAGAAAAGAGTCCAGGCACAGAAATACTACGGCAAACGAAAATAAAGTCAATCGCTTGGTCTTGAAAGAAATCAACAATATTATAAACGATCCTGCTAGGATCGAAACGCGTCAGTCCCTCCTAACTCCAAGCAAGATTATAAAAGTCTAGTTTGCTACTCTGTGCGACGCTGCAAACTTACAAGTGTCCCGTACAAAAGCAAGATCGTCTGCTACTAGAAAATTCCCGCCAAAAAAGTGACCAAAATGTTCGGTATGCGTAAATAGCAAGCACGCGGTACCGGCAAGGAAATGCGGTTTCCGGCCTTCGTGGGCTCCCAAAAAAACATGAGTGCAATAATACGAAATAGACGTGAGATTTGAGCTTAATAACATTTTAGGTATAAGCCAGAAATTTTCCTTTTAAGTCTAGGAAATTGGTGGTAATCGGCGCAGCGAAATTCTATGTGTGCTGACTTACCAATGTGAAAATCATGCAGGTTTGGTGATTCCTCCAGCAGAGTTTGTAGGATAATAAGGTAGACCAGTAAGCAGGTGGTTTAAGTTTCACGAGGTCTGGTTAGACAGTGAGTCCAGTGTGGGCGGTAGAGCGATATGAGACACCACATCCAGACAGAAGTTGCTACTGTCAGCTGCCTGAGCTTACTGAGTTGTGTCAATATCTCACCGCACCGCCTTCATCAGCTATCTTCCCTAGTAGCATCACCGCCGCGCATGCATCACGCACGGAGGACGTATACGATCAGCGTGCGTACGTATACAGACCATTCAGATCATGCGCGTACTTTACAAGCACACTGTATCAACGGATGTGGTTGCCATAGCAGCCAAGGCAGGGAAGAGTTCATATTTCCGATGTCAATGCTGGTGCTACTGGGATGCTTTTAACGTGGCTGTATGGCTGCAGTGTATTCAACGAGGGCTTCTAGATATATAATAATGAAAGACTTATCAATCAATTATCTGTATAGAACCGAGCCGGCCTTATGACATGTTTGTGCGGGATTCATTCATGTGTCACGTGCCACGCTGCGCATTATTTCAGCTCGTGATCCAATTACCGTGACGTCACCACGGAGGCACCGACGCATGAACGGAGCGGCCAGTACGGGCAATGACGTCACGGTGACGTCTGTGACGCTTGAGTTCTGACGTTACGGAAGACGAAGGAAGGGAAAAAAATTCCGTTTCGCGGCAAAAAAGCCCGGGACAGCGCTGGAGCAAGGTTGATATAGCTTGGGAAAACCTGGCTTAATGGGTAAAAATGACACAAAACAAAGCTTCGTGAAGTTAGATACACCGCCAAGCAGTCAATCTCCACAGCAACGAGTTACATACATCAAATAGTCGAAGATTAAAGATACACCATCCATCATATCACCAGAGTTTTGCGAGTACGGGGCAAAATATTAAAATGCTGCGTGCGTATCAAACTAACTATAGACTATTCAATATGCGAGCTTTGAAAACTGAACACAATCTTAAAAAGCTACCTTATTAACTTATGCTTACAAAATAAATGAATACAAATAATAAACTGCTGCAAACTGCTCATCAGCCAAAAATAAAATTACCTGAAATATATACAAATGCTCGGAGTTGGGAGGGCCTGACGCGTTTCGATCCTAGCAGGATCTTTCTCAAAGGCAGGGCCCTCTTGCAAGCAAAATAAATTAATGAAAAAAATGTTTTGATTATATTTCTTTTTGCATCGAAGAAGTCGAATTCAATTTACTTAATTGGTGAAACCTGCAGAATTATGAAGATAACATCCAAATGTGATTTCACCACCGTGTACCCGTTCATGAGTATTAAAAATAGGTAATAGTTTACGATTTATGCACAAAATTTAAATGTAAAAAAGGGAATTTTTTTTATCTGCATCTTTTTGCCATCACTAGCAAATAATTAAGGATGAGAAATATTATAATTTACCTTAGACCTATATCATTTTATTTAAATACATATCAATTTTGATCTTGCAATTGGAAGAATTTCTAATCTGCTTAAGAATTTGTTTGCCATTTCTAAAAGATGGCGAAAACTTGAGCAATGTATGGCGATAATAACCTTGTTATAGAAAAGATTATTTGATGATTATACGGGACAGATTTGACCCGTGCTGAAATTACCCTCAACTAAAATTGCGCATGCGCACAAAGTGAGAACATTATGGTCTTTTTCGAAGTCTCTGGCAGTCTGGCTAATGTGAAAAACATGCAAACTTTGCTAAGCGTTTAATACCCTGCTTAGCACATAGGTCTTTGCTTAAAAGCCAAATACACCAATGTTATCAGCCGAAATGGAAAGCTATGCAACATTATATCATTGCCCGTGTATATTGCATATAATATTGCTTAGTTCCATTTCCTTTGTGCTTATTTACTGATAAGCAGTTTGCAGCAGTTTATTACTTGTATAATTCAACTCATGTTATAGGTTAGACAAGAAATTGTAATTTTTTCTCCCACACTAACTTGCTTATTTTTTTTAGATTTTTTTTTTTTTACAATTATAATTAACTGCTGCAAACTGCTCATCAGCCAAAAATGACCTGAAATTTATAAAATGCTTGGAGTTAGGAGGGCCTGACGCGTTTCGATCCTAGCAGGATCTTTCTCAGAGACTAAAACCGCTGATATGCAGAATATATCACAAACGTCGACGCGCCACAGAACACTACTGCTTATTTGTTTAAATGGATTTACAAGTTCACGAATAAAAGATATAAATGCTTTGTGGTATCTCATTTGTAAATGCCGAATCCTGCTCCTTTCCCTGAACTGTCGTGTGATTGATCCGGGTGGACATGTTCCGGGATGTTCCGGGTTATTTCTGACGCAGTATACCGTCATTGTTACCTTCACGTCATTCCGTTTGCATCAATTGTCATCGGGTAGGCCGTAACGGATTTAGCGTTTTGCGGATAAAAATAGAAACGGATCCAGGGCGAGGTCGTGACTGAATAAAAATTCTGAATAGTTTTTTTTTTTCAGGTCTTAATTTTATTTTAACAAGAAATAGGCTAATTGCAACAAATAGACGCTGTTTTGTGAAGATTTCTATTGTTCAAAATATATTTATGTATTAATCATTAGAACCGACGTTTCGAACAGTAATTGTGGTCTTCTTAAGAAGTGTTCATTACACAGACATAAACATAGCTTGTTAGTGCTCGGGACAGCGGAATTATAATGAGTGGAAAGTCACCAGGTGTCATCAGCCTGTCCAGCTATTCAACGGCAACATTTCTGTTGACTTATCCCATTCAAATCTCCTGAATTGTCTCAGGTTTCAACAGACAGAGGAAGATAGCACCCCAAGTGTTGGATACCGTTGGAAAGCTCTTTTCAAGCTCATTCCAGTGGAAATGATAGTAATTGTTCATTTCTGAATTTTGAAGTTTACAGAATTTTGGACTATAGAATATAAGCTGCACAATATCCAAGCTGTAGAATAAACAGGTATAGTACAGTACTAATAACAATCGAAGTTGTTTACAGACTACAGAATAAGGTTTGAAGTCTCAGACTACAGAGCGTTCTTTGATGGATCCCCGCGCGATATTTGCGATATTTCATCGAGACAGATCATCGCATTTTTTCCCTCGCAATTACCAAGAATTCCATTATCCATCATTTGCGACGATTTATTAATTTCCGGCCCACAAATACATCAAAACACACCACCAGGATGTTTTTATGTCAACAGGTTTTTGATTGACCGTTGACCATCTGATCCAATGTAAGGAGAATTTCACGCCTGATTATGTTTAAGCAAACAAACTGCGTACAATTATTGTGCACTGGTTATGCACATTTTCTGTGTCAGCACCAAATTCTCCACACACACAAATGAAATCATTGGATAGCGCTTTTTATGATAACATTATTTTGTATTTATTTACTTATTTATTTATTTTTTTTTTTTTTGGGGGGGGGGGGGTGGCTTTTTATCCAGGTGTTATGGGCTCAACTGTCCGGCGTGCCTGGGTGTCCGGATGATGGGGCCTCCTTATAGTCAACTATTGCTCAGGGAGCAGACGAGTATAAACCCCAGCAGCGGTAGCACAAAATAATGAGGTTTAAAAATGTAAATACAAGTACAACCAAAGCTTCATTTGCTTAGAGTCAATATCAAATCTGTGCAAAACTATTAATGGCGGAAGCAAAATAAAAGGGAAATTAAGTCAAATGCATTAATTATACGGATACACTATAGCATCCGACTGATAAAGTAATTACCAACAAGATTGCATATTGCCATAGGGCACATGTGGAATTTGAAAAACAAAATCTTTGCATATTGTGAACCAGCAAAAATGCTGATAAGCTCGCATTATACATGACATAGAAACAGCGTATACGATCGTTTTGTTGTACAGTACAGTTCACTATTAAAATGCACGCACAAACCAACCCGCGACTTAATGGGGATTTTTTACACGCGTTTAATAAGGGGAAATTGGAAAGTGTTGGGATTTACTTCATGTTGGGGGTTAGAAAGAAACGCCAAACAACGAACACAAATATAAATTGTCATCAAATAACCACAAGGGAAGCGGATTAGATTAATTTTAAGTCATTGAAAAATGAACAAAGACAAGTTGACTTGAGCGGGATTCGAACCAACGACCCCCGGTACACCGTATCGGTGCTCTTACCAACTGAGCCATCCAGCCCTGTTGGTGGTGTCCCTAATAGTCAATTATCTTTGTTTGTCGGGCAGTCAGAAGCCATGAAACCAATCACATACCGCCATATCCCAAGGATCATTTAAGATACGCGCAGCTTTATCAAAAGAAAAAAACAAGTGGTAACTCACGTATTATTTGATGGTGAACAGAACGCATACAAGATTTCCGTGCAGTAAAACCTGTTGTTGGCTGTCATGCGATCAAAATTACGGCGCAAACAGGAGGCGAGTTGGAGGGGAGAAACCCCCGTGCTGGGAAAGGCTGGGCCCGGTGAGAACCAGCCCCCGTAACGACGAGTCGAGTTGGTGATCCGCAAGCTAAGTGACAACTACTTACATCAGCTATATCGCGTCGGAGTGCAAGCCGGCTAGTTATCAACAACCAACACATAAATTGCATTATATCAAATAATGTATCGAAGGCTGCGTGGTTTATTAATGCGAGGGGAGTGCGCTGACTTTGCTGCGGGGGCGGGACTCGACTGTCCAGGCTCCTGTTTGTTTTTATCGTCTGTCCACCGTTTTCAAGTAGTAGCGATAGCTGACTAAATATGCTTAGTACGAAAGATCTCGCTTACAATTCTACACATGCAAGTCTTAGTGCTACAATCGGCTCATTAACCAAAATATTGACCTGAAATATATAAAATGCTTGGAGTTAGGAGGGCCTGACGTTTCGATCCTAGCTGGATCTTTCTCAAAGGCTGCTCAGAGTTAGGAGGGTCTGATGTTTCGATCCTAGCAGGATCTTTCTCAAAGGTTGCTCAGAGTTAGGAGAGCCTGACGTTTCGATCTTAGCAGGATCTTTCTCAAAGGCTAAATGGCAAGAGGACAAGAACATGCATGTAAAGAATAAAGATACACATAAACGGTTGAGATGATCAGAACAATGGGGACAGAGTGACCAGGGAAACAGGGAAAGCATGCAATAAGGCTGGGAAACCACAAAGAGAGGATAGAGGTGGGCAAGTGTGGTCCCGGGAAGGGGACAAAGGGGTGGGGTAGGCAAGATCAGGCCCTCCTAACTCCCTCCTAAAAAAAAAATAACAACTCACATTAAAATATCCACATCTTATTTAAAAGTGAAACTTGGAGGCAGACTTAAGTAAACATTCGTATGGAAATTTATTAACGATGGTTTTGATTCGTAGCAATAACGCAATGTATAATAGACATGTACAATTGCACGAATGCTAATGACATGATGTGAGATAATTGCTCAGCAAGGCCCTGCTTATAAGTAATCATTCAAAAAACATATTAGGGAAAATTACAATTATAGTGAAGAAGGTGTAATCAAGTCATTGAGGAGATGAACTGCAGTGACAATCAGTCTGTTTTATATTGGATGATTTTAAACCCTGCCTAATGAATTGACATCCAGTGAGTGTTCGTGTACAAATTCAATAATGTTACGGGATGTTGGTAAAGCTAGTACAGTGTATCTCACTGAGCGGCGAATGCTAACGAACGTTGCGAATTTTGGATTCGCCAATTTCTGACGAATGTTGGCGAGTGGAGGGGAGGGATGATGGCGATCTGTCTCGGCCGGGGCCTCGGCATGGACCTCCCCTGTCCCCCGAGGGGTCTTTGCTCTTTGGCGGATTTCTCTCAATGGGTCCATTTCATATAGGAACCATGGCCATGTGATCGCTAGCATATTGGCGAATCGAAAAGAACTTCAGCGACACCGCCTTACAACCGTTTGCAAAGGCTTACGACTGTTTTGCAAACGGTAGCCACTGTTTGCGGAAAAATAGATTCGCAAACAAACATGTTCAAAATTTCTATGCGACAATAACAACTGTTTGCAAAAATGAAAACTGTTTACGAACTTTCTAGCAACCTTTTACGAACGTTGGCGAAATCTCAAATTGGCTACGTTCGCAAGCATTCGTCGCTCATTGACCTTTAACGACAAAGGTTTTTAACCCTTGTTTCGGTGGGAGGGGTAAAACATATATCACTCGAAAAAGAGGGGAGGGGGTTTTCTTTGACAATTGCAAGGTGGGACAAGAACTCAGATTATCTCCGAGGTTGTGTTTGGAGGTGAGATTTGGCAGCGAAATCGTCCGTAACCTTTTGCAAGTGACCCCGAGAAATGAATTTGCGTGCTCGGTTAAAATTCACGTGCGGAAGAGCTTTTTATAATATTAGTTCCTTGTGCGGTCGATTTCACCAAAGTCATCGTAACTTACTATCAACCGTAAGACTTGAGAAGCACTGCAGCCCCACGTAGAGGTCGTAGGGTACGATGGGTTATATCCTTCGTAACTCAAGTTACGATCGGTCGTGGGCATCGTGAAATCGACCCGTGGTCTCTAATGGTGAAAAATGCACGATATGAATGAAGGTGAGGCAAGATGTGGGAAGGATCGTTTGTGGTGAGATGGATGTGGTGAAAGAACCCCAAATGAGGGTGGTGATAAAAATGGTGATTACAATTCTTGGAAGTGCTGAACAAAAGACTTTTGTGTACGAGGATGGCCACAGCTGTGCTAACGTTCGGTCACAACGCTTTCAGCAACTGTCAATATAAAAAAATTACCCCATCCACTAAAGCACACAATGCCGCTATCAACCACATGCCGTATTAAAATGTACATAATGTCACCTAATTAAGAGAGCAGTCATTATCCCTCAATTACTTTATTGCCCCGTCATATTTTCAATTGGTTTAATGAAGGTTCCTCACAAAAGGGCTGCATCAAATTGAGTCATGTACACACAAAAGGGCCTAATTCGTCACGATTTAATTGACGAACATTAAATAATGTAATAAGGAATACGACATTTTGCGCAAAGTGGAAAGTAATGGATTATTCCATCAACAGACAATGGATGACAAATGTCAATTTGGAAATTTTTCGGCTCTTTTTCCCTTGTCCAAATACAGAAGAATGAATTTAGCAAACCAAAAGGGAAACAAACTTTTGTCACCGAAAGTATTTTCCCCCAAAAAAAGTCCAAAGAAATTCTGTCTATTTTTTCCATGCACAAATTTGAGCTACCGAAGCTCGCTGTAGATTTCGATTTTGGAGTTTATGATTACCACGAATAATGAAAAAAAGAAAATAATTTCATATTTTAGGCAAACAATTCGAAGGTGTAACACTAACAGTGAGCTGTTTCTGCCGTAGAGGGGACCACCAAAACAACAACCTGAGCTATGTCACGTGGCTGTCACGTGCTTTTCAAGAAAGCTTTCAAGCATCCGGTACATACACAGCGGAATATAGGCCTAATGAGATATTTCATAATACCGTTAGCTGATCTACGACATAAACAGAGTTGTTTTTGTGTGGAAAACTCCGCTAATTATCTGAGCTATTTCATCTTATTACCGGTACTGAACCTATTATCCATATTTCCCAGTGATATTACATAATCATGTTTGTATATAATACAATACCTTCTAACCGACTGGGAATTTTGTCGCAATGCTGGGACATATTTCACCTTTTTAACATCAAAAACATCCATTTTATATTAATTTTCTACCCGAATAACCAAACATTTAAAAAATGAAATGCTATGGATTCGATTTTTAACAATATTTATGATGATTTTTTTGTAGACCAAATAAAGAATGCCATGTTAAGTTTTGACGAAATTGGTGGCATTGTGAAAAAATGCAGCGAATATTGGAGTAAAATTTTCGTAGCCACGACTACTATTTTTCGACCCTCTTTTCATAGGCCTGTCCAGAAACTGGACATGACTACACTGAGTGACAACTGGTCAGCAAGAATCCGAACTATCGCCCAAGGCCCACAGCACCGAGCTAAATGCCAAGTTTTGTTATGTTTCCGTTATACACGTACAAGCTCGTCCGAAAAACGACCAGGGGGACTTCAAACATCACATTAGCAAACAGTATACAAGTATAATATCAAACGCCCCCAAGAAAGCGTGGTTAATGCTCGTATTTATACAACACAACCTCGTTCCCATGCACTGACCTTTGCAATATTTGACAAACACTATATTCAGTATTCTGTTGAGGCGTTACACACAGCAACTCAAATTTCAGTGATGATAAAATAATTGGCTGAAGTATATAAGGACTGCGCTATGGACGAAGGTAATGTAGGCGAACATCACATTAGTCCTTTGTCATGGAAATGCTTAGCACTAAATAAATTGCTTAGCACAAAACAATCTCGCTAACACTGAAAAATTGCCAACTGAATTCTATGACGCGAGCAAAGATATTATACAATGATAATAAGATATATTTAAATTGTAATACATTGAATTTGAAGCTGACAAATATGTCACATGTTCTTACTTGTTTTTGACTGGTAGTCTGCTTATGTTTGCTTATAGCATGACATTCACACAGGGGATTCGCTGGTAACCTGATTTGGGTTTAGTTTGGTCTTTTGTGTAAGTGCTTATTAAACAGTTTAGTGGGCCTTTACGAACCCAGGCTTGATGCTAGGCATGGGACTTATTTCGCTACCGCCATTTGAGGCCCACAAAACGAAACGAAGGAAAGCCCAAGAAAGGCTCCAGCTTCGCAATGTATCTCAAGCCCTTCATTTAATTTAGGACACAAAATGGCGGTAGCGAACTAAATCCAAAGCCTAGCCTCAAGCCTCATTTCGTAAAAGCTAAAATTGGACACTTCAAGGGCCTTTCTCAAAGCTCGGCTCAGGCTCCGGCTCCATTTCGTTAATCCATAAATTTATAAATTTACGGGTATCAAAATAGAGGCTTTTGGCTGCGGTTCGGAAGTAGATTCTCTGGTTTAAAAAGGAAAACAGAGCTTCAGCTCCAATGAAAACCACAACCTATATTTTCAGGATATGGATTACAGAGACGAAGCCAGAGCCTGAGCTTTGAGAATGGCCCCATGTTAATTGTACAGACTCCATATTTCAAAACGTTGTTGGGACACATTATGCATAAAAAAAAGTCTGGACTTAAACAATACGCCAAATAAGATATGGTAGAACAATGAAAGAAAACTAGCGTAGAATTCAATGTACGTACAGCTATCTCCGCAACTAACAAAGAATTTGCATTTCCGTGACCTGGTTTCTATGGCAACCGCACGACTAATAAGCATACAATAACGGAACCTCTGGAATCCGAAATATCAATAAACAGGGGCAAGATAAATACGGAGAATGTTGTTTTGTTCTGCGGTCTGTTTTTATTTTTATTCTTTAGTGTTTTTCAAAAGGCCCACGTATATCACGGGTTTGATATCTAGACGCGTTTCCAGTCGGAATGGCGTGAGTGGTGAGTTTGACTCGGCCAGTGTTGTTCACAGCGCAGCAGAGTTTTGGCTGGAGAAAAAGGCTACTTGAAAAACGAACGGCTATGTTTTAAGCTAAGCATGTCACATCGATTTAAGGTAGGGTTTAACCCTAATAGGGTTATAGGGTTAAGTTATAACGGTTTCGGGCAAATGCCGTAAGCAGTTTCAGGTTATTGGCTTAGGACAATTTCGGATGGACCTATTTTCCAGTAAGCAAGTTTCCATGTGCTTAGCAAATATGCTTACAGTGAAAACAGCAATAAAATTCATGACTCACGAACGTGGGAATGTCTTGTGACTATGAGAATGAACTGTGCAAAGTGCTGGTAGGGCTACACACTGTAGCAGATACAACAACAAAACACGCCACATAACACTGTAATCCATCCTTTTCCATATCCTATACTAACTTGCTTACAGAACAAAATCGAATATAACTTGACATTTGGGTTGTATTATCTTCAAGAAGTCAGCGAGCCTACGCACTTACCACACATCCTCAGTAATACTCCTGCTAAGATTTCTTTTTAGGCATGATATGGCATGTAAATAATATATTGATATAATAGGACTTCCACAAGCTCGTGTGTTTGGATATGAAACATCTTCGGGGAAAGATGAATAAATTGCAGGATTGTAAATTGGTGGATTTACGTCAGGAAAACGATTAATCAGACTTTGATGGGATTTTTTTGGGCGATCATCCTTTGATTGCGTTTGTGTGCGTGCGTGTGATGTTTCATTAGGAAGATTGGAAACCTGGGTGATTTGGCATCGTGCCAGGTTTTCTTTGTTTCTGATGTTGTTGCTGTTGTTGATAATGTTGTTGCTAAAGTTGTTGACAATTTTGTCTTTTTTGGTTATGTTGCTGCTGTTGCTAATGCTTTTGCTGTTGTTGCTGTTGTTGATGGTGTTATTCTTGTTGATAGTGTTGATATTGCTGCTGTTGTTAATGTTGTTGCTATTGTTGCCGTTGTTGATGTTGCTGTTGTTGATGTTGCTGTTGTTGATGTTGCAGTTGTTGTTGCTGTTGTTGCTGTTGTTGATGTTGCTGTTGTTGATGTTGCTGTTGTTGTTGCTGCTGTTGTTTTTGTTGTTGCTGTTGTTGCTGTTGTTGATGTTGCTGTTGATGATGTTGCTGTTGTTGTTGCTGCTGTTGTTTTTGTTGTTGCTGTTCTTGCTGTTTTGTTAATGCTGTTGTTGTTGCTGCTGCTGTTGTTGTTGCCATTGTTGCTGTTGTTGTTTATGATGTTGTTGCTATTGTTGCTGTTGCTGTTTTCGCTGTTGTTGATGTTGCTACTTTAGTTATTGCTGTCGTTATTATTATTATTATTATTATTATTCTGGTTTATTGTAAAAAACAATGCACTTGTAGCCCAAAGGCTAAATTGCTACATCGTGTACAGATAAAAAAAACAAGCTAACGAAATATTTACAAAAACTGGAGTAAAACAATTTACCCAACATGTATATAAATATTATGTAAAATGATATGTTGATGTTGTTTTTTATGTTGTTGATGATGTTAACTTTTCAACGAATAATAATAATCTTCATTGTATTTCGACTTCATGCGACTGTTTGCTGTTCACTCGCTTGCTTGTTATTCTTTTCCCCAAGGTACAAAAACAGTTTAACTGACCAAAATGTCGTGAGGGGGACTCCTTTTGAGTGGTCTTATTGTATGCATATGCGGGTTCTAACTGGTATAATTAACCCGATTCAATACGCCAAGGGTCGCTTATTTTCTTCGGTTGAACCAGATCTCGGTGCTTGAAACAGCTTCGTGAAACTGGCCCTCGATCTCACCGATAAAAAAACAATCATGGCTTCTACAGAGACTCCTAAACGAGCAGCTTTTTCTAAAAGGTCTGCTTCTTGATGCTTCGATTTGCGACGATAAGAGCATTTCTTATCGCAGGTCGTTGAAGTTTAATCACTTAAGACCAGGTGATGTTTCCTGTCCAAACGATCTTAATCGGGAGCGTGTCTGTAATATTGCCTCTTAAGTCTTAAGATGCCATCTTTGTTCAGAAACGAACGATCGCAAGCAAATATTGAAAACAAAATCAAAGTGTTGCGCTGGAGGATGCGACAAGCCCGCACCTGGGGCAATTTGATTGGAGTATGCTTAGCATGAAAACTGTGCTTAGCGAGGAAAGACGATTGCTTATGAAACTAGGTTGCCACTCAAAAGTTCACAAGATGTGTGTAACGCTTATGAGTCACTTATACTTCAGTTGCTGCTGCTGCTGCTCCTGCAGTTGTTGTTGTTGTTGTTGTTGTTGTGGTTGTTGTTGTTGTGGCGGTGGTGGTGGTGGTGGTGGTGGTGGTGGTGGTGGTGGTGGTGGTTTCCCCAATCGAAGTTTTCAACGAAAAATCTTGTTTATTTCTCTCCCGACTATTCGCTGTTTGTTTGCTGTTTTGTTGTTTGTTTGTTTGTTGTTGTTGTTGTCGTTGTTGTTTGCATTCGAATGCTTCTTTTGTTTACCAAGGTTCTTTGTGCTTAAGTATATTTTACAAAACAATGAAACTTGCTCCTGAGTGATATGTCTTGGGTGAAAAGCCGGGTACCAGCGAAATTAAGTGACTGGTACCCACTCACTGGGCAGCGCACTTTCGCTGCTACATGTATCTTCCTCTGTCTGTTGCAACCTGAGACAATTTCAGGAGATTTGAACGGGATAAATCAACCAAAAACAGCTACATGGAAACACTGATGAAAACTCGCCTACTTTACCCGTGTACCTGTGTTCGTTCGTTGAGAAGCAATGCTAACTCAATAATCACAACAACAACTATATTTATCTACCAAACTAAATGAAGTTACTCTTAACAACCCACGTAAAGACCGAACTTTTTCAATCAATTGTTTTCGATTTATTTTTAAGATGCACTTTCACTGTTTCTGATCCTCTATCTGTTTATTTTGAAATGCTTGGAGTTAGGAGGGCCTGACGCGTTTCGATCCTAGCAGAGAAAGATCCTGCTAGGATCGAAACGCGTCAGGCCCTCCTAACTCCACGCATTTTATATATTCCATGTCATTTTTGGTTGATGAGCAGTTTGCAGCAGTTTATTACTTGTATTTATTTTGAGGTAGGCCTACAGAGAGGACTTCTGTTAAGCCAGATTTGACATTCGGTCAACTTAAATGCATGGTGAATTTGGTAACAACCGCCTGCAATATTTTCACTCATTGAATACGATTCCGAGTTTGCAAAGGAAATTTATTCAAAACATCCATCTTCGAAAAGATGTCCTATTCTTCATCCTAAAATTCAGGACAAGTTCGATCATCAATTTGTTTTTCTTTTCTACATTATTATTACATGGGTATCAAGATTGATATGCAAAATAGACAATCTCGTAACTGCGCACGCGCAGAGTAAAATAACATTTTCAACGAACAAGAGTCAATTTCCTAAGTTAAAATCATTTACTGATACATCAGGACCACTTGTGCCAAAGCAATTTGAATGGATAATCTCTAACTCAATCTGTAGATTAGGAAATATGTATTGTAATGCTCCAGCTGGCACCCAAATGGCAAAATAATAGACAATAACATTGGCCGTTGAGGGCGCTAGATCGAATGCTACTGGCCTTGACTCGAGTCGCACTGAGTCGAGTCAAGCATTTAGATCAGAGATTTGAATCATGTCATTTGCTAACTGGGTCGAGTCAAGCCATGGAGTCAGAGATTCATACTGAGTCATTTGATCCCTGGATCGAATCAAACCGAGTCAATTGCGTTCACACGGGGTTCTGTCAAATAATTTCACTTGCGGGTTGATTCATTTCAGTAACTGGATCAAAACATTTGCTAGTGACTCAAGTCGGGTCGAGTCACATAATGTGAAGATGTTAAGCAAATAATTGTGATGGAATTTGGAAGTATACGTGTACCAATGCAGTTTTATTCTTGTATGACCATTGCCTTGGTGCCCCTGGTCATTGTCTTGGCGCCCCTGGTCATTGCCTTGGTGCCCCTGGTCATTGCCTTGATGCCCCTGATCATTGCCTTGGTGCCCCTGGTCATTGCCTTGGTGCCCCTGGTCATTGCCTTGATGCCCCTGGTCATTGCCTTGATGCCTCTGGTCATTACCTTGTTGCCCCTGGTCATTGCCTTGATGCCCCTGGTCATTGCCTTGGTGCCCCTGGTCATTGCCTTGATGCCCTTGGTCATTGCCTTGATGCCCCTGGTCATTGCCTTTGCACCCTGGCCTGGTCATTGCCTTGGAGGGATTTGGCTGATTGAGACAGTGGAGCGCCTTGCACGTAACTTCCCAACTCCTTTGTAGGACAAAGGGGATTTTGAACGATGGGGCATACCGGTAATAAGACCAAGCAAAATGTGATCAAAACCCTGGACAGGCTAGCAACATCAATGTTAAACTAACTTGTTGATGTTTTTTCTAAAGAAACCAACATTTTGTAGAGGGAGGTTGTACAAGGGAGGATAATTGAAACCAAAAAGAAGTAATTTAGTTGAAGGCGTTCTAAATGCAAGTTTTAATTTACAACAGAGTTGTTGACATCGATGTCTAGAGCCATACGCCGACGGCTGTTTAAAGAAGGATGATGTCCGACGACTGTTTCGACTTTGCGTGGGGCTATCATTGTGTATTGATGGTTTCCGGGTTGCCTCTGTTGCTATGGTAACCCATCCTCGTCTAATCTGGCCCGCCCACGGAGTGCACATTCTAGTGTACGTTGCGATCTCACGCAGCAAGCGCACGGCAATATTATACAGCAAGTCCTGTTAAAAACCAGCCTACGTAAAAACCTCCCTTAAAGGGGCACTCATGCGATATCCAGGGGCCAATTTCATAGAGCTACTTAGCACAAAAATTCGCTAAGCATGACATTTCTGTCTTAATACAAACAGGATTGACAACCAAATTTCCATGTGTTGCGTATCACTTGCTATTGTTCTTTTCGCTATTGTTCGCTGACCACGAATATCAAATCGAATTTTCAATGGTGGTTTGTTTTATTGGACAAGCCATTTTTTGGGCTAAGCAATCTTTTATGCTAAGCAGCTATATGAAATTGGCCCCTGGACTTAAGACGACACACATCCCCTTTAAAATCCAGCCAAGCATATGAATTATACACACGTGCGTATTAAAAACATGAACATAACATTTTGTCTGCTTTAACGTACGTCAATTCATTGTGCAACGATCCCTGGGGAGTATTTGATTTCTGCCAGCCTAAATATACAACACACTTATTTTGAGACAAAAACTCGGGCCTGCTGACGATAATTCTGGAGGCGAAAAAAAAGACAATCTACGGCGAGATGGCTCAAGCCGTATCTCCTAACAAAAGCCAGCGAACAGAAACGCACTTCTTTTGTTCGACTGCCGTCTACGCACGCACGGATGTCTGCAGAAAAAAAAACGCGAACGCAAAGCTTCTAAAAATTGTTATCCGTATGTGGCTTGATCCAGAAGATAGTTGAAATGTCAGGGATGGGGAACAAACAGCTAAGACTCTTCCCTTTTTGACTCTATCCCCCCCCCCCCCACCCCCAGCATCCAGGGGCGTCTCAGAGCTCTGCCAAACAATACCCGATGTCTCCCTCACAAACTCGCTGTGCTGGATCTTATTTTCAGCCTCGCGCGGACCGCAAAATATCTTGTTTTCAGTTGCAGTACTCACTCCTTGAATGTTAAAAACATTTTTGTTTAGTGGGGGAAAAACATCAAATAAATGAGGAGAAAACGATGCCTCTTATGCCGTTCTGAGCTATTTTTCTTTTCGCAAGAAAAATACATCGTTAATGACATATTTTCGAGGATTTCTTCTTTCTTCTTTTTCCTGTTTGTTGAAACCTGAGACAATTCATGAGATTTGAATGGGATAGGTCAACAGAATGTTGCCTTTGAATAGATAGACAGGCTGATGACACCAGGTGACTTTCGTCTGATTTTGTGATGTTGCATTAACATGCGCTGACATTTACATTAAAAATTTACATTTAAGACTTATTCCCCGGGCATTCATAACGACTTGCATAAATTATACAGCCCAGGCAGACCGGAAAAGCTTTGTAAACATTAATTATCCACATGCATACCACAGTTTTAATAGCAAACACGGTACTAACTATCATATTTGGTAGCATACCGAAACAGAAATCTTCACAGATTTACCTATAACTTACAGGTATGAAGATGGTGATGGTAGAAACATACCGTTAAAAAAATGTCTGCCTAAAATACTTTATAAATATGCAAATCAGCCTTGTCCTTCACCTTAACTTGTATTTATTCAGCCTTTGAGAAAACAGTGAAAAGATTTTTTAAATACTGTGGGCGTTTTTCCCTATTTTCTCAAAAAGTGGGCACCATATCGAACTCAAATTTTCACAGATGACTGTTGCTATATCTGCAATCTGCATTTCTTTGACAAAAACCAAAATATGATATTACCTATTTACCTTTGTATCATACTTTTTCTGTTGTCAACGAAATACAGATTCATGGGCAAAAATATCAAGGAAAATACAGTAACAGTCATCTGTGAGAACTTCAGTCTCATACAGTGCCCCCTTTTGGAGAAAACAGTGAAAACGCCCACAGTATTTCTTAAGTCTTTTCTCTTATTTTTGATCTTTAAAAGATCAAATAATAATTTCAGTAACTAGTTTTTCTCTTTTCTGGATAAATACAGCATTTCAGGAAGAAATATTTCCACGGTATGTTTCTAGCATCACCATCGTGATACACTGTAAGTTATAGGTAAATATGTGAAGATTTGTGTTTCGGTATGCTACCAAAGTATACTACTACCTTTAAATTTGTACATAATTCTCTTTGGAAAATGCAAAATTGTGCAACTGAAGTTTTTCTCACGTAATGCAGTTGATTGTCCCTTCGTGTCTGTTAAAACTGCCCCATACGCTATGCACATTCATAATTATATTACAACTTTCTATTTGGCATTTGGGATATGTGGTTTGCATTGTAAGGGCACAGAAACAAGAGCATAGCATGACAATAGCACAGTAGGTCAAGGCCTGCTACCACACAACAATGCGATCTTCCCGACTCGGATGCATTGTAACATAATTCCATAATCCCGAGCACAAAACGGTAATACGGTGGTTCTTCAGACAAACCACGTATGACCAAATCTTCCACAGACACAATCAAATAAACATGACCACGAACACGCATAGAATCGCCTGCTTTTCTTTGCTCCAGTAATGATGCCAGTGCGTCATACCATCATGAATATGCAAATGTATGCAAATTGTATGCAAATTGTCTAACTGCTGCCCTGTCTGAGTTGTCGTCTCGATAGAAGTCATTTGCATACATTTGGAATGGAGGCAAAGAAGAAATGGCCTGCAGATTTCACCAAACTCATCGTAATCTTAACAATTCAAATCTCGGTTCTGGGCTTTGGCTAGGGCTTCGGCTTGGTATCTTGCAGCAGTTTGCACTTGACATGTATCGAAATTAAGGCTTCTGACTATGGAACTGTAAAATTGAATTTCACTTTGGGAAAAAACCCTAAACTTGTATTATCAATGACAAAATCAAAGCCCTAGCCGTACCTTGGGCCGAGTTAAAGACGGCAATAAGCGCTAAGAAAGCTCCATAAGGTGGAAACAACATGGCGACCCGTCCACCAACACATAGAACCGCCTACCAATACTGCAATACTTAAGTTGTCGTTACTTCACTCTCCATAACAAAATAATCTCCAGACATCCTATAACATCCAACATTATCTTCATTGTTTACTCGTGTTTACGCCATGGCATTTCCAGCCCCGCTCTAAAAAAAAGAACACACATCCGCAACCCGAATAATAACCATAAAAATGAATCCTTCGAAGTGTAAAATGTCACACGATTCTGTTTATGATGCGATGTTAATCGCGGACGCGTCAGGACATGTTGGAAAGGTTTGTGCGATATTATCGCATTTGCGTTTAATTACAAAACAGTTTGCAGAACATCAGCGTGTGGGCTATTGGATTAGCTATGCAAAGCGGCTAGGAGTTATTGAATTGGTGTCAATTAGCTTTTCTGATCAGCACGGAAGGTGAAACAGAAAAACAGTGGCTATTTATTTAGACTGTTGGGCTAATACTGATCAATAGACAGTCTCGATAATCGATTATTGATTATCGATTACTGAGAGGCAATATCCTTGTGAAGGAAACATAGACCAGGGATCAATTTCACCAAACTTATCGTAACTTACTTTCAATCGTAAGACAATATGTTGCATTGCAGCCCTCAGTGTATAATATACTGGATACGATGGATTATCTGTTATGACTCGAGTTACGATCGATCGTAGGGCTTCGCGAAATCGCCCACATGGGGCCTTACGAAATGAGGCTTGAGGCTAGGCTTGGGATTTAGTTTGCAACCACCTTCATGAAATGAAGGGCTTGAGATACATGGTGAAGCTGGAGCCTTTCTTCGGCTTCGTCATGTGGACTAATCCCTTCATTTCGTTTTGTGACTTCAAATTGTGGTGGCAAAATAAGTCCCAAGCCAAGCCTCATAAGCCTGTTTTTTGTAAAGGTCAACGGATACTCGACTATTAAAATCGCCAGTCAACAAACAGGGCTGGATTTCACAAAATATAGGTTTGTCACCATCGCCATGGTGATAACACAGGTTGCTTAGCAATTACCACTTATAATAAGAATGTTTACAAATAAAGCATATTTCTCAAATTGTGGAGGTTTCGTTGTCACTACTTGTAGCTCAAGCAAGATCTGGAATTATCAAAAAGCTGTAAAGTCGGACACGGACTTAACAAAATAACAAATATGTGGGGAGACAATTGGCATGGGAACAAAGTGTGCAAATTCGACCGCTCGCAAAACATCCTCACACATACATATCTCGTGGGAGATGCTACCCTCGCAAAATCCCGCGAGAATTCGCGGAGGCGGGATGTTGTTGAGATCACTAGCGAGGGCGTACGGGGAAAAGGTTACAGAAGAGTGCGCGAAAAAACTTGAACCCGGTGGGCAGGAGATATTTTCCACTCTTTCTCCTCACAATTTACCCTGGGGACGAGGCCATAGCTAGGCAATCGGAAGAGACGAAGTAACTAAGAGGCCTACGTATTATAACCGGAGGCCCTGGATCGAGGTTGACACCCTTTTTATCTCTAGACAATAATTTGCATTATCGGTGTCAATAACAAGCAACGTAGAGGGCGCTAGTTCAAGCTAGTCACTATGGTGATAGACATTTCATTAGCAACGTATACAACCCACGTCTTTGTCATGCACGGTTGGAGAAACTATATACGGGAAACTATTGATTCAACGCAACAACATGTTTACAATTTGCTACAAAAAGAATCCAAAAATAGTAAGTTTAAATTGTGGAGGAAAAACAACCAAGAATAAATTATATTTATGTATGGGCCCTACAGTGTGCCAAAATGCTGCATTTTGCTCTAACGTCTGCCAGAACTACTAACAAATTGCTGCAAGCTAAGAAAAGTGAGAAACAATCATGATTTTTCCCCAAGGATTCGGAAATTTAAAGCTGGATCAAAAAAACAAAAAAACATTTAACATTTTTAAGAAAAGTAATACAATGTCAGTCGCAATATACATGTACAACCAAATGAACCAATATTCATGCCATTGCCTATTAAAGGTATATGACATGGTTGTAAAGGTCACAGAACAGCACTCACACATTTGTCTAATCCAATATGAGCGTGAAATAATAACCCTTGAACATTCGAGCCCAATCGGACATCTGAGTCACGAGAAAATAGCGAAAACTCGACTCAATATTTCTTATAAAACATAAAGAATGGTTTTGATCTTACCCCGAGATCAAAACAGTTTTCGGTCTTTGTTTAAATAATTTCTGGATAAATACACAATTTCAGGCGGAGATATTATATTTTTCATGCTGAAAGTTATACGTAAATCTGTGAACATTTCTGTTTGAGTATGTTTAATACCAATCCTGTGTACCTTTAGGCCAGAGAAACAATGGTTTTTCAACGCCTGGGCCTCATAACTTGGACAAGTAAGAAGATATGTAACTGTCTGAAAACAATGTATAGAACAAGTCCTAAAACTGGGTAAAGGGTTGAAAATATACAATTTACACAAATGTGTAAACGATTTTCGCAACAAAAGCTGCCTTCACAGTTTTACCACACGGAGCAATGCACTTTATTTTGCCACGGCAGTATTAACATAGCGCCCTCTGTAGTTCGTTCACAGACAGGCCACGAAGTACCATGACATCATGACGCAAACAGCTGTCCTCGAGAATGACAGCGACCTCCACAAAAACAACCAGCAGATGTTCACGCGTCCACCGACTATGACTATTGATTCACTAATTACCCAGGCAGGTACACACGTGACGCTATACAGCACGCGACTCGTTAGTAAGCGTCACGTGCAGGTCAGAGGTCGTCGGGTACCTGGACGTCTCGCCAAAACAAAGGCGAGTATCAAGGACAGTAGACAGTATTCATGCTGTCCTATTACGATGCACTGATGCGTGTGTAACTGAACTCCACGCGAACTGAACCTAGTTTCTGCAGCATGTGACTATTATCGTTAAATACGATATATGAATAACAAATAGAAATATTCACGAAAGCTTTGTTCGGTCCGTTTGCAACGGAAATAGCAAGAGAATATCTTACACAATGCTATGCGTTAACAACATATGCAGGCAAACATTACATTTCCTTGTCAATACCGAAAATTATATTAAAAAAACTGCTTACGGGAAATATGCTATTTAAGCGATATTCTCATGCAATACATATCACATGGTAATTTCACTGACAAATAATAATAAGCAGGATTTTGTGCAAGCTAAGCAGTTTTCGCGTGCTCACTCACTAACTAGCCTACAAATTAACCAACTTCCAATACAGGTTCAAGCTTACAAAGAAAATGCACTTTAATAAACTTTAAAGAATTTCGACAGCAAAATGGACAATTTAAAATTGTTTCAGTGCTTCGTCAAGTCATAAACCGAACAAGTGAAGTTGACACTTGTGGTAGAATGCTACAGTACAGTTATCAATAACTTACCGCGTTGGTACGAACATTTTTCACGGCATGCTGCGAAAATCACCAATTACCGACAAAAGACGAACTTGACAATGGAATTGGAGGCAAAACAATTCAATCTGTCAAAAAGTGGAGCACGTCACAACCTCTGGGCAAGGCGGTGCACAGTCATCGCCAACAATGTCGATATGAGTTAGTGCCGTTATTAACCCGCTGACTGAAGCGATGCCGTGTCCTTCGACCGTGAGATCATCGTTGGACACGGTCCAACATCGCCTCCGTGCTTCGCCTCGAAAATCTGTCCTCGGACAAATTCCGATGATTTATTACTTCTGACAAGAAATATACGGGTCGGGGTTTGTAACCATCAATTTCTTTGTTGTCATTCTAGAATCACCTCTGGGTGTGTTTTATTTTCTGGCGCGGGCTGCGAAACTTCTGGAATGGTTTACACGAAACGGAAACTTGGTGTGCACTCGGAAGTATTTCTGTGGTACGTGAATGTGGGTCTGTGTACATGTACGTGGGATGTTTAGCATTACAGTAGTGGTGATTCACACACATTGCATGCGTGTTCTTCGCAAGAGCGCGCTAGGTATTTTCCACTTCCACTGTAAGGGGTTAGGGTTAGGGGGTATAGAACTTCCATTTTAGCACATACTCGAATATGTCAAATAGAATCATCCACCAAAAAACACTTTTTTTTTTTAATCAGTTGTTATAGAGTTTTATAGCACCAGACTCGCCGAATATTCCATTAACCGGATAACCGGTACTTTTCGGTCGGTTATTCGAATAAACGAACTTTATATGTGGGTTATACTAAATTCCTGTAAAAAGTTTTCAAAAATTCGTTTCACGTTTAAGTGGTAGGCATTGTGGTTATGTGGTATAAAATTATCTGAAATCGTTTATTTCACAAACAAAACTCGTCAGGACGGAAAAAAAGTATATTTTTGTCAAAAATGTTGCTTACAAAAGCTCTTCAAACCTATAGGCTACGGTCTAACTTATTCAAAAATGTATCGTAAATATCGTTTAGGAATGGACGATTCAATATGCATGTAACTTAGTCTTTTGGCGGTCAGTTCGGTTAGCAAATTCGATTTTCAGTGAATTAAACACTTAAAAATGTTTCCACACCAGCGCTTAAATATTTTGTGGTGAAAATGGAAGTTCTATACATTTAGGTTATTCATAATTATATTGGCAGGGAATTGGCACCGAGCCCAAACTTTCAGTAGTTACAGTCTTTAGATGGGTAAATATTTAACCCTTTGACTTTTTTTCTCGGTGTTTTGAATTGAGGCCGGGGCAGCGAGGCCGTGACCGGGGCAAGAGGGCCACAGCCCCCGTGGAATGGCATTTTAAACCCGGAACACAAACCGCTTCAGGTACGTGCCATCGGAGCCAGCCATGTGCAACAGACAGGAGTTCACATTTATCTGGTGCCAGACAATTCCACAAGCTCCACCGTCATGTTCAATTTCACTAACGGCTGCATCGGCACTTAAAACATTTGCTCTTTTCTTCTTCTTTATGTTGGAAGTATGCATGAACCTAAGGGCACCTGGTTCAAAGTTCGCATTTCTTTAAACTGAATGCACCTACGAGGCTTTTGATTGGTCGCTAGGCAGGTTTCTAATAAAGAAACGAGGCCTCTGATTGGCCCTATCATAGCAGGAAACCCACATGGTTTGTAATTGGCCAATCGAGTGCATTCAGTGCTTGTGTAAAAATCCTCAGCTTAACTTCTCAGGAAACATTGCTTCGGCTTCAAAGTTTCTTTACTAATTGTAAAATCACAAGAGGGCGCTCTTCGCAGAACCCAAAGAAACCAATTAAATTTTAACTGGAAAATCCAGTCTGAATGTTTCAATTGTTTCTTTCATGAGTATCTCAACAACGCAAACCCAATGCTAAGATAGGCCCTATTACAAAATCAGGGCGCGTTTGGAAATTCAAATGCTTTGTATGTTATGAGAAGCTTTTGAAAACAACTATTTATAACCATCAACATATATGTACAATGATTAAGAGCGAGTTAAACGATTTCCAAATGATGTTCCAAGAGCAACGTGTCAGCGGCTTGAAATGCGACTACGCTCGTACCACTTTGATACCAATAAACCATCGGGTTTGTTGCAGACTCACACTCGTTCGGATATGACAGCAGATTGAGTCACGGCCACTAAGTCGGTAACCCGGATGTAGGGGCTGTGCATCATCCCTATCAATCCCAACATTCAATAATTGATACCAGACAAAGTCTCATCGATACCAAGTTAACGAGATTTGACAATTTGAAGAAATATGGCGGGCGATCTCCATCAGATCGTGCTTAGACTTAAAAACAAGGCGTTTATTAGTCAATGTCGTGGTTACCGGGCTTGTTTCCTTTTCAATACCAGACCCCTATCAGCCAAGAGGACAACTTCCCCATTAATACGTCCAAGTCCTTGTAACGAAGGCAAACCGGCAAGACTGTGCGTGCCCCTTTAATCTGAAGCTGGTTGAATGAGATAGACTGTTTTGTCTGGCTCCTTGTGCGGTCAGCGGCAGTGTAAAGTCCGTGTAGAGTCAGGAAGGATTTCCGTGACTTCTGCCCCCATAACTCAATTAATATCAAACTTGACTGATCATCGCGACTGCTGTTCAGGCGGCTGTTTGTGTTTGTGTTCCATCCGACCTACTCTTCACCCGGTCACGTCTTTAAAGGGGCACCGACCGACTGAGGCGGTTCCCAGACCTACACGTCTGGTTCCTTTCTTAATTTTCTTTCCGCGCACAGATATCTACGCAAGCCTGTGTCACAAATCAAATGCATGTAAAAACACACGTCTATGGAAACGGCTGCAGTCACTGGCTAGTGGCTGTCTTGGGTGCGTGTGTAATTAGCGGCCACAGCCAGAGATTTGGCACACGGCCTAAGATTAAGCCTCGCTTACATATCAGTCTGGTACCAGAGGTTATTTATCGTGTGTCCACGAATGACATTGTCTTCAAATTAGTCAGTTGCTGTTTTCTTTTAATTTCATGCACTGGGGACTTCAATTGAAATCAATTGATTTCAATTGATTAGCTGTTCCGACATTTCGGATGTCGGAACAGGTTTAGTTTTTGCTTAGATTTTTATTATTATTATTATTATTCTTTATCACCCTCTAAGCTTGTTAACAGCTTATCTCTTCTTAGCTTCTTCTGATCAGCTTAGATGAGGTATCATATGAAAGCTTATAAGCTAAGGATCATACTGGCACTGAGTTGTAAGAATCCTTCATTAATTAGGCACGTGACAGCTCATTTGCACATTTAATTAGTAAATTTTGTTAGCAGCATATCTTGAGAACGACAAAGGCTATGAATATGATTCTTTTTGCAAAGGCTTAGTAGCATAATGTAGTTGTGCATGCTGCCAAGAAATTTACCGTGACGTCATTATGACGTCATCAAAAATGCTGATTTTATTATAAGCAGCATATCTCGAGAACGGTAAGTGCTACGGTAATGATTCTTTTTGTAAAAGCTTTGTTACATCATGTAGCTGTGCATGCTGCCCCGAAATTTACAGTGACGTCATCATGACGTCATCAAAAAAGGTAATTTTTGGTTTATAGCAGTATATCTCGAGAAGGGTAAGTGCTACGGTATTGGTTCTTTTTGTAAAAGCTTTGTTAGACCCTGTAGATTTGCATGCTGTTGTGAAATTAACTGTGACATCATTATGACGTCATCAAAAGGCATAATTTATGATTGCAGCATATCTTGAGAATGACGAAAGCTATGGTAATGATTCTTTTCACAAAAGCTTTGTTAGAAACTGCAGATGCATGCTGCTCTGTAAATGACCATGACGTCATCGGAGCTTATAAAGCTGATCAAATAAGTCGGAACAGCTCCGTGTTCGTCCACGAACACTTAAATGTCTAGTTTCAATTGAGTCTGGTGCTGTTTTCGTTCTTTGCATACACGGGTATGTCCAGGAAAGCCTCGTTTTCAAATTAGTCTGGTGCAATTTTCATTTCGCGTACAGGGATCTAATAGCCTCGTTTTGAAATAAGTAGTTTTTGTGCATACGTATTGGGCCTCGCTTTCAGATAAATCTGGGCTGAATTTCACGAATCGTTACGATTATTCTTAAGATGAGTTGTCAATATCACCAAAGTGATGCGCATTGTGACGTCACACTTTGCCTAGCAATCAAGAATTGATTCACGATTTAAGATTGATCTTAGTGCTTGGTGAAGTCGACCACTGGTCTTTTTTTTGGAGCGAGGGTCGTTTGCATCGTGGAGGTTCTTTTTACAAACCAACGGCCTTAAACACCTCGACATTTTGTTAAAGAGAAGGCCCCTTTCAGATCGGCTTGGCCCGAGTCCAAGGATCATGCCAAAGGGGTTCGGGACATCGCCGGTTATTGCCCGATTCAGTGAGGTTCACATAAAGTGTCTACTCATACCAAACTAAGTAGAAAAGCATTTGCCTGAAACACGGTAATACAAAGCTTAGATGTCAAAGCCTGGGAACTAGACTACTTCCGTATATGTTATGTACGCTTGATCTATATCTAGCAATAGTCTGGTGCAAATTCAACATCGTTTTCAGAAATGGATTGGTGCCTATGCTACCGCATCCAGGGAATACGTTGAGTCCATCGGAAAACAGGAACTAGACCAGTCTCTCAAAATGAAACAGATGTACACACAGGGGTCAATTTCACGAAGTCCTACAATATTGTTGATCGTAACTCTAGTTACGAAGGCTAACCCATCCTTACGTAGGGCTGCAATGCATCATAAACCCTAAGATTGATAGTAAGTAACGATGGGTTTGGTGAAATCATACCAAATTGCAGACATTTCACCTTTGATGGAGTTCAGTTTTGACGGGTAAACCGTGGGAAATCGAGGCCAGTGACTGTTTACACCCGTTAAACCTGACACGCGTTGGATCGTTGAAAAGGACACCAGACCCAGTCTATTAGTCATTTGACCGCCTATATAGCCACACCGCAGGCCAGGTAAACCCTTGAAGAAAACTGTGTGCCTTTTTAAAGCAGAATGATAGAGTAGATGTGCTAACAGCCGAATAACTTATGCGTCAGATATAGAGAAGCGCCTTTGAATAGACAGCCAACGGAATCCCAAACATGCTGAACTTTCCCGTCAAGAGTCGAGGCTAAAGATAATCGAATACGACAAGACCGGATAAGGTGAACGCCGTCACGTCATAAGGAATCGAATACATTTCATATCGATTACACAGAATCGATACTGTATTGCGTTAGTCAGTGTGTTAGAGTATTCGGAATTGCGCGAGGATCGATAGTGCGGCGTATTATTCGGAGTATTATTCGGGAAGTGGCCAGCTGCGCCGTCATAGTTGGAATTTTCCGACGGAAGCGAAACATTCACTCGCCGTGACCTGTCACATTAAAGAGCATATGACGATGGGCATTCAAATTAAAGGATGGGTATTCAAAAGAAGGTGATAAATATTCACATTAACGGATGAATATTCAAATGAATAGATAAAGATTCAAACTAATGGATGAATATTCAAACCAATAGATGAATAAACAAATTCTCCCCCACCTGTTGTGGGTTGAGTCTACTAGTTCATACCTACCCCAGACGGTTACTACTATATGCAAATTCCCCTGCGCCAATTTGCTGCTTCGCTGAAAAGACTTGATCAACCGTGGTGCACCCTGACCTCCCACAATGCATACCGACATAGCCGCCATGATCGTCCTTCTTTTCGAAGCCAGGAGGCTCGAGGCCAGAAGTGGGGAGGACGGGCGGGACGCAACCGTCTGGGGTAGGTATGAACTAGTAGACTCAACCCACAACAGGTGGGGGAGAGTCTACTGCATTCAACCTACCCCAGACGGTTACTACTATATGCAGAGTGGCACCGAGTTACGGTGGTGGGCTGGCTACATGGAGAGCCAGGAAAGTTTGGTGGATATGAATCAGGTTAGCATAATGGGCACAATGCCCATCGTGAGTTCGCCATGGGCAGAGCTTCCGTGGAGGTCTTGCCCATCTGTCAGCAGGCCTGAAGGAATCCTGGTTTCCAGGTCGGTGAAGCCAGGATTTTCCTGTCGTACATGAGTTAAGTCGCTCCGCAGGACGTCCCTCAGGTAGCAAGAGGAGAAAATGGAGGGGACATTTCCATCATGCTGCCTCGTCCAAGTCTGATGACAGAACTCAGAAATAGGACCAGGATGCGAGTACTGTTCTCGCATCTTGGGTCTTGATGTATCAGTGGGTTTGCTGGCCCGGTTTAGATGGGCAGACTGGGCATGCAAACTTGACGGTCGAGGCGATCCAGCGGATAAACGGGACTTTCGACGCTGGGCTTCGTGGTAGTGGCGAAGGGCTGAGAGGGGTTCCTTCTCAAGTCCTTAGATTGGGCTAGGTGCCACATCAGACCCCTGACGTGGCACCCTAGCTTGTCTGACGGGTCACCGGAGCGCGATGTCCGAGATGATACAGAGGTGTCTGGTGGCTCGAAGACAGGGCATCAGTTTTGGTGAGGAAGCCTATGGTTGGAAGGAGTCGAGTGCTGTGTGGCATCCGGCGTATTCAGCTATCGATAGGGCCCTGATTTCACTGGTCCTCGTAGGCGTAACCACTGACAGGAGGAAGGTTAGTAGATGCACGGTAGTGTGCTAGGGGCCATTCGGTAGAACGTGGCCCATAGGAGGTGTGTGCATTGGCCACATGGGTTGAGAGGGGAGAGCCATCCTCGAAAACATCGCGTGTAGTCCAAGCAGACCTGTAGCTGCGGGTAGAAGAAACTTGGAGCCTGGTGTGGAGCTGGTGCGTAGGCAGAGGTCCGCCATAGCCGTTAGTGGTGTATTAGTAGGAGAAGGAGAGGGAGCATCTTCGTAGCACCACATCGGGGAAGGTATAAACAGTCACCGGGTAGCCATGACAGAGGCGTCGTTGTGAGGCCCCGCTGTGAGGGTCCTTGTATGATGTCCAGCGTGTTGGGTGTTGGTTTTGGGGGCCGTAGGCCCCAAGCCAAGTGAAGTGGAGGGTGTCGGGCCCGGGTAGTATTGACTGGTCATTGCGCAACTGGTCCGGGCCGAGCCCCTTAGTTTGCCTCTCGACGGTGGTGAGAAGTTTCCTGCCCGTACGCACGAGGAGGCGTGTGTCCGGTGCGTGGTGTAAGTCGCTGCCAGTACTGTCCTTAGAGGCGACATGGGGCGCCTAAGATGGCTTGTACATGATACATGCTATGTAGGAGGGCAGACGAGTGTCTCGGTCGCAGCGACCACCTGTGGGGTCGTTATTGGCGGTCGAGAAGTGGAAGGTGGAGTGAGGTGTTGTCCTTGCCGGCGTCCCCTGGATGATCCAGGGCGGGGACGCAGATCAGAGGGGCACAACCCATCCGCTCTGGGTGACAGGTCAGGAGTAGGTGTGTAGATGTTCTTGCTTGCTCTCGGTATAACTGAGAGTGCTGGCATATGTGTTGCAGGGCTACTAAGAATCTCACAGTGGTTGTGGTTCCGATTGCTGGTACGGAGTGGCGGCCTACTCGTTGCGCCAGTCCGGACGATACGGGTTCAAACCTCACCAGGAACTATTCCAAGATCCTTGTAGTGGGGTTGGAGTTCTTGGAGTCGGGACTTCACGCCTATGCTGGGTATGTGACTGACGTTTAGCGTTCGTCATGTGGGTGATGTCCAATGGTTGCTCCGAGTGGACCATTTGAACACGTAGTTCGGTCCTTCGCCGAGATCTGGGCCGAGAAGCCAGGCGTTGTGGGCGAGTTTACATATACCAGGAGAATGTGACCTGGTTGGGTCGGGTCACTGCCATTCTCTATAAAGACCTGTGGGCCACGAGGCTCAGGATGCTAAGGGTATCCTGAGCGGGGTGTTTTTGACATCTTCCAGGGGTTTGTAGGAACCAGGAGTCGAAAACTCTGGACTGTGTCTTGTTGTGTGTGGCAGCAGGTGTAAGGTCATTGGCAGAGATGACCTACTCATCCGATGATGTGGAATGACAGCCAGACGTAAGGCGTCGGAATCCCTGTGTGTTCCCCAAGTTTGCGATCTGCAGAAAGGAACTGGGGACCGTTGGGCTGGCCCGAGTCGACTTCGGTCCTGCTCGCAGAGGTTGTTTGATGCGGGGTACGTGTAGACGGGGTCCATACCCATTGGGTATAGGGCCAGCGTGTTGAGGGCTGGCATGAGCCGGCCATACTGGTAGTTATGATAAGCTGGAAATGTTGACCTTCGTGGAAGGGACTGTGGCCACAGCTATTCATGGTAATTCTTCAATGTCCTGGGTAGAGCCGATAGAGAAGAAAATTGCCTTGTAATTTCCGCCGATGGGGGTTTTAAGGCCTCAAGGACGTCGAAAATCAGTCCGCAGGTCCGAAAGGGGTGCTTCGGAGTTCTGCAATGTTGTTGCCAATCGTCAACGGGAGCTATTCCGCAACGAGCGGTGAGCTTGTGGAGTTGACGGTGGAGGTAGGCTGGGTTGACGCATGCTGGGTTCTTCCCTGCCTTGGCATGTAGTGACTCGGTACTGTATAAGTGCCGCCATGTAACTAGAATTTGACAGAAAGGAAGGAGGAAAATTCCAATCTATACCATACTTTGTACAGTGTTTATCACTTTTCAAAGCATAAGGATGAGAGAAGGCGAGGAAGTCAGCTGATCCGAAGATGTTGCAAGCGTGATAAGTAGTGATGGTTCATCTCAGACTATGTAACACCGTCAGGTCATGGAGGTAGAACAAGATCAGGATGACTAGTCACATCCCGGTACCCAATATATTTTGGGCCTCTATGTGGTGAGCAGTACATGTACAAGTATTATCACATGTATAAAACATGTACATGTATTATCACATGTATGACCTTTGACCTCAGGACAACATGCGTGGCGAGTGAGCTAGCCGAATTTGCAGGCTCGCATTTTAATCACCTTTATCACTCTATTCATTATCCAGCGTCCAAACAGGATACGTGTAGTACACTTATGACTGCCAGGGTCGCCGAGGTCACCGATGTGGAGCCACGGAGCGGTCTTGGCTGTAGTCATTGTAGTAGTGTGCGAGCCGTAAATGACGGTTGTACAATGCTCCCGGAAGTGCATTGTGCGTGGTCGTTGAACAGTTACGTGCAGTGCGTGTGGACTCTCGCAGTTTCCCGTTCCGGTAGCGATGGTGAACGATGATTCAGTGTACGTGTCTCGGGTACATGTTACCGCTCCGTAGCGTCGAGCTAAGGTAGGACGCGTTATCGGCCCATGGGCACTGGACAACTCGACTGGGAACACCTCGCCATGAAGCAGGTCGACTGCAAGCGGCCGAGCCCGAGAACATAGTGCGGACCGGCATGGCCATTGGGCGGTAAAAAACTGCAAATGGGAATCCTAGCAGCTTTCCGCTCCGCGAGGAAGAAAGTACCGGCATTATCCATCAATGCATCCGTGGAAGCATAGAGTTTAGCCTTAAGTCGTCCGCGGGCCAACTCGGCCCAAGGTGCGTCGACTGCAGTTGGGGCCGAGCCGGCGGCATCGTTTCCGCTCCAGTAAAGCCGGACAGTATGAAGGGATCCATGTACAGTACGAAGTGCGTGTACAGCAGATTCCAGTATGGATAGGACAGGACAAGTCGGCCGTGGAAGTGGAACGACTCGACTTGAGACAGTCCGACCGCGGGTACAGTCCGACTCTGAGGGTGACAGTCGGCTGGGCTCGGCTGCGTAAAGGGCTATTGCGGCTGAGTTGGTGCAGGCGTTGAGGCTCTCTGCTTTCGTTGAGCGATGGTCGGAAAAGGCTCGTATAAAGTCCATCTCGAGCTAAGAATTACATGTATGCTGTAAATTGTGGCCCGCTGACCAAGGATAATAATAGATATGCGCAATGAGCGTCATGCTTGGCGGATACCGAAGCATTAAAAGAGTCCATTATTATTATAATAAAGAGACACTGCGCCATGGAGCTTGGTCTGGGCGGAGAGGGCCAGATAAGTGGGCGCGTCCAGGCGGCAATCGTCACTGGACGTCGGTGTAATACATGTACTGTAGTGGGTCCAACTGATTGTGGCCGCCGATGCATCACGGAACAAAGCCGACGGTGTTGACCTGGCTTGTATGGACGATGGGCCGTGCAGCTGTGTACGTAGATCTCTCCACATCTTTCCGCTTGGGGAGAGCCCAACAATAGCAAGGATGTGCGTGTGACAATCTATGTATCAAATGAAGGGGGGCATGGTAGCGCGGCTAACAAAGCCGTGCGTAATGCCCCGTGTGGCTTGTTGAGGGGTCTTGTTGTGTGTGACCCCCTGAAGCTTTCAGCTCTATGCAGCTGGGCCACGTAGTAAAGGAGCGTCCCTTTGACGTCCGCAATCGTGCTCGACAGACTGAGGGGTGGTAGGCATATCGCTTCTCTCACCCCACAGCTATAGCACATGATCTTCGGCGAGGTGAGCCTTCATACCGTGCCCTGTATAGGCGACTGGAGGCCGCTAATGGTAGCGGGTTGAAGTCGGTGGCATGGTGCGGGCTGGAGTAGCTGTCTGGCAGTTCAGCCGTGTATGGAACTCTCCATGGCTTTCCGTCTGGGTAGAGCCAGACAATGGACGTGGGGTCACGGTGCTCATTGGCTGCTCGAGCCTCTACACATCTCTCTGAGGTCCGCAATGGTGTTCGCTCGGGCGTAGCAGTGGTACGATAGTAGCACTGCTCATATACACTGATGTCTGAGGCTTTGTACATCGGACAAAGGCGTGGAGTGTGCAGAATAAAAGCTAGGACCACTGGAGGCTGCACGCAGACAGGGCATCTCTCTGACGTCCGCAATCGAGCCCGGCAGACATGGGGAGCAAAAGCACGTCATCACGGCTCTTACCCGTAGACAGCTAGTACATGTACAGTATATCGGCTCGGGAGACCGGAAAACGTATCCGGGGCGAGCCTCTGTTGAGCGGGTCGTAACAATGTTTCCTAAACAAAAGGAGCATGTTACACCCGGGCCAGTCATTCCGTTGCGGCGGCATCCTTCGTCGCCTCCGGTAGCGAGCGTTCTCCCTCCGCTCTGGTAGCGACCGTGGTATCGAGCTACCCCCGGCCGTAGGCCTCTTCGGGACAATTAGACACGTAGCCTTCAAGGCATGCCTAGCATCTAACCGCCCGGAATTCCTTCGGACTGGCAGTGGTAGCAGCAGTAGCCCGGAATGAGGGGACGAACCCAAACTCGGCCATTCCGATTTGCTGTACCGCGGAGGGAATGAGGTTAAACTCTCATCCATTCCCCCCGCATATAGGCCTTTCATCGGGTCGTAAGCACAGAGCCGGCTGTGTTACCCCGGCATCACGTAGAGGTGTATAGACCGCGACGACGTAGGATCACGGTACCTGTAGGATGCACAAAGAAAAAGAGAGAGAAAAATACCAAAAACAAACGCACAAGAGAACACTGTTTATTGGTAACGGTTAATCAGATAAGTAAAAAGGAAAAATATCAAGTCTATACAGTTTGGAAGAGCAGCGGGAAACGGAAACTCGAAAATCGAAAGAGCCCACGAAGGGCACGTCCGTTTCATAGCGGCGCTGAGAAAAGAAGGACGATCATGGCGGCTATGTCGGTATGCATTGTGGGAGGTCAGGGTGCACCACGGTTGATCAAGTCTTTTCAGCGAAGCAGCAAATTGGCGCAGGGGAATTTGCATATAGTAGTAACCGTCTGGGGTAGGTTGAATGCAGTAGACAAAAGAATTTATATTCACATCAAAGGGAGGATATGTAAATTAAAGGACGGACATTCAAATGAAGATGAATCGAAAAATCTTCGATTAAAATTATGAATATTCATATTAAGTGATACATATCAACACTACAAATGAATATTCAAAATCAACAGATGAATATTCAAATACAATCATGGTAATCATAAATGGTAATGGTCAGTATCTAAAGCATGGATGGTTAAGCTTCAAAAAGCCATATTGTGTAAAATAATAGTGTGTACAATGTACATTTAAGCTCCCCGGTAATATTCATACACGTAGTGTGTTAATTGAACGACGGTAGGCAAATAGCAAAGGTATATTTAAAATATTGATATAATGCCTTATTCTCAATAAATCAGAATACAAGAATAATATCAGAATACCAGTGAATATCAAAAATTCATAATTGTTTTAAAAAGGGACACGGAAAAACTTGTCTTTCCTTAATTGATTCATTCTTTTATAATACTGTCAAATACCGGAATTAATTAATACCAATAATATGACATCAATAGAACCCATAACAATATTTAATTATTTTATGGCCTTAATTGATGGATCGCACAGAGCCTCATTAATCTATTAATAGATCGTCTGGATGGGACACAAATCCGCTCCACAAAGAAGTCTTTGTGACTTCTTTCCTCGAAAGGGCGAATTTTTTGGGGTTTGGCTTAATGGGTTTGCATGAATTTGCGGTCTGGGTATAAGCTAAGTGGCCTACATTTGCTGGCGACATTTAGCGGGGCCTGCCTTTGTTCTGTACCGGGCTTTGGTGAGCAGCTGACGGCGTGAGGACCTGGGTAAGGTCAGGTCAGGCACGGTGCCGCTGGCTTGCGGCTCGCACATCAAATAGCTACGCAATGCGCCTGGCACCCGTCCACCAAACGCAGGTCGGATGGCGTGCCGACGACTGATGCATGAGCGTACCAATGCATCATCCATGAATAGACGCTATTTCAAAGTATTTTAAGATATTTCAAAGGTATCAAGAGTAAGTCAAGCTCTACGAGTTATCGATACAAAATTAATAATACATGTCGCAATTATTCTAATATCGGTTTGGATGCTATTCTTAGACTATTTCAACATCTTTCCCACGCTATCCCATTATCTTTTTCAATTTCAAAGCTATTTCAAAATTGGCTAAAGCTCATATGAAAATTGCAAATATGAATTTTAACAAATTGTAAAAAACAGAAAAACGTTTTGAGACAGATTTTATTATGCACGTCAAACTATTGCGAAAATACTTCCAAAGGTATCTGAAGTCTATTGCACCAAAATATTAATAAATAGCTGTCGAAGATATCCAAAATAGCTAGATCCCGCAAAGAGAACGGTTTGAGATTCTAATGTATTTCTACTCATGCAATTGCCAGTATTTAAAAGTTCCTTTGTTGCTGTTGCAGCAAATACATACATGCAACAGCCGTCTGGGATCAACAATAGCAGTCTGGTTATTATAAACGCTTAGGGCGTGCGTTGCACAACCTTGTCCTCTTCGTGACCGCGACGCTCGGCCCAACGACCCCGGCCCGTCCGTACGTACGTACGCACGGCCCGCGATATACGGGCGACTCGTCACGTGAACGCGTACATTCTTCTTGCAACCTTTAGACGCATGGTATTTTCAGAGGCAACCCAGTAATCTCTTTGCAGCGTGCAAAAGGTCTTGGGATTAAAGGGGCACGCAAGGGCTGAGGGCGAGACTGAGATTGTTTGGGTTTGATCACATGAGAAAATGTTTACAAGCAACTTTGAACTCTGTGCATGCAGTGCACACATAAGAAACATGTTTTATGTTTGCCAGTGTCTTAATAATGTTGCAAATTCGAAAAGTTATTCATCGTGGTGGATACCAACAATATGCAATAACTAAACAATTGAATGTCTTTTGTTGTAAAATTGGGTCAACGTTTCTTAGTGCTTAGCAAGACACATAAATGCTCAGCACTGCAAACACACAAATGCGTAGAAGGAATGATAAATGGCAAATGTCCCCAAAGATGGCGGAATAAGAGCGCCCTCACGAGGTCAATGTATGACAAAGACATCGCATGGAATGTGAGTGCTATATCGATTATGCACGCGACTGTGTTACTGTGCCATGTATGACCGATTAACACTGACTTCTTTGCTCCACCAAATTGCATCAGCGACATCTCGGCCACGGCTGTATTAGAGAGATAGGTCAGCGAAAGTCCAGGGCGCGGGGTCACTGACACCGAGCACGCAGAGCACTACGGCCGTCCAACGGCGCTTGGCCCCGGTAGGCCTCGCGAGTCCTACACGCTCAGCGCTCCCGGCAACGCGACGGTAAATCCCCCACTGACGTACATGTAAATCCGCTCTGGCAACCGGACAGAGCTCCATAGACTGGCTAGGATTAAGGAACGCGTAGAGGAATGAAACGACAAAAAACCAATGATTCATTGGAAAGTCATAAAACTCAAATAACCAGGCACCGCAGAATAGCATACCAACTCTCAGATAGTGACGATATTACGAAATTATCACAGCTAAAATAAGCTTGAAAAGAGCTTTCCAACGGTATCCAACACTTTGAACGCAATCTCCCTCAACCTTATGAAATCTGAGACAATTCAGGAGATTTCGGACGAGAAAAGGTCATCAGAAAGAGAAATTCAACTGGAAATAGCTGGACATGCAAATGACCACTGGCGACATTTCGTAAAGTCGAGCTACATAACATTCCCTAGATTTCTGAATAAATCATTTCTGTATGCTATGTGGAATACACTGACGTAGCAGCCACAGGCAAAACCCGTTTTTTTAGGATGAAGCATTTTTGTCAACAACTTAAAACCTTTACCCCAGGGCACTTTAGCTGCGAAATCTTCATCCATCTTCCGTGGACTGTGATTTATTAACAGAACAGTATCAATCCAACACAATATGGGCCAAAGTGGGCTGGCAAAACTCCTAATATATCGACGCTTGGGCTTCGTGGAACTCCGTCTGTCAAATCCCAAGATTCAAGATTTTGGACTAGTCCTGGGGGGCCTTTCTCAAAGCTCGGCTCCGGCTCAGGTTCCGGCTTTGCCTCTGTAATCCGTATTTGCTGAAAATACAGGTTGTGGTTTTTCATTGAAGCTGAAGCTCTGTTTTCTTTTTCAAACCAGAGAATGTACTTCCGAACCGCGGCCCAAATCCTCTATTTTGATACCCGTTTTTTTTAAATGGATTCACGAGCCGGAGCCAGAGCCAGAGCCGGGGCCGAGCTTTGAGAAAGGCCCCCGGGCAAGTGGCTATACGGTAAATTAAAACAATAAGACACCGAGACAATGGGCAATTATTGACGTTGGCGGCAGCAGACAAATAAGAACTTTTCGCCAGTTGTTCTACGGCAATGCATTTATATAGGCATCACCTTGTCCATCTTGTTCATAATGTTATATTTTTTTTTTGGGGGGGGGGGGGCCGAGCACTAGACAAAAATTGTCTGAACCGATTGTTTGGCGTCGTAAGGCAAGGGTATAAGACGCCATTCAGACGATCAGACTACCAGACATCATTACACGGTCATCATACACACAAAGACATATTTGAGGTTTTTCTGGATTTGAGAAAGACAAGTGGTCCCTGGGAGCATTAAAATCCCATTGCTGGCCCCCTGCACCGAACAAGAGGCGTCTCGCACCGGCGGTCACAGCCCAGCAACGCCCCGGAATGCACGGGCCGGCCTCACCGCACATTCCACGGTGCTACCACGCCAGGGAAACAAGGCCTTTCCCTGCGAGTCGAACACGGACTGCACCCACCACAATTGCTCCACTATCCCCATTCATAAAGCATGGATTCCAAACCTATTAATCGACAAAACCGCCACAACCTTGCTTGCCAGTTTCAATCCCTTTGTACAACTTTCCCACTGGTAATAAAAAGGAAATAATGCAATATTTTTTGGTAATTGCCACTCACGGTACACAAAAAAAACAAAGTCTGCGGTAAAATGTGGATTTAAATTGAAATTTACAAGGTTTTGTCATTTTCACTTCTTTATTCTCGAAGAATGCATTCATTCTAATGATCTTGTTTCAAAAGTGCATAACGCCGCAACCAGTGAAAATGTCACAAAAATCAGCGTTCATATTTTAGTGACAATGAAAAACGGAATAAGAGTCACTATTTTCAAGAGAGATTGTGTGCAACAGGAAGATTAAAAATCCTGTGAAAAGATTTGAAAATACCGTGAGCATTTTTCAATGTTTTTCTCCACTAAAAGTGGGCACTGTATGGGACTAGAAATTTCACAGATCATTGTTTCTGTATCTTTTTTGACATCTTTGTCCATGAATCTGCATTTCTTTGACAAAAGCAAAAGTGTGATATTATCTTTAACAAAGTATTAACTACCAACAAAATACTGAATTTGTTTGCACAAAGGTAAGAAAATGTGCAATGACTAGGTTAAGTCTAACATACATGCTAGTCTTAAAACGAGACGCCCTTTTCTTTGAAAACCCAGTGTTTCGTGATTCACGCGCTGCTGATTGTCGTGCATGAATCACGCGCGCACGGTCGACGAACCCCGCACAGTTCACGGGCTCCATCGCGAGCACCCGACGCGAGGCTACAACACGGACAAACTGAAAGTGCCAAATGCTGGGTGACCCCCTAAAAACCATGACTCATTATGCATACAAACACGCCCAATACTGTATCAGGATTGTACCGACACCACGCCAGCCCCCATAGAGAATTTACCCATTTCCGACTCAATAACTACACCCGATATGGCCAAAACTTGGCGAGGATATTGTAACGAACGCAAAAGGATATATTTAATTACTGCTAGTGCTGGAGTGGGTTTGAGATAACGTTTGTTTCTCGGAAACTAACGTCGCGTGGCGTGGTTCTTGTAACGTTCCTTGTGAAAGCCAGACATGGCTATAACTATTACATCAGAAAGTAGGAAAATCATTTTTCTAAGGGAGACAGTTTCTAGTTAAATATGTTACAAAGTCGCATCAAAATCATATAATGTTCATGTTTTGTTAAATGTAACAAAAGGTTAACTTAATTAATACAGTTTGCAAATACACTGTACGTAACAAGCCAGTATCATTATTGCATTGTTCACGTATTATTTGTATGTTAACATTCTAAGAGAAACTCCACGTAATGTTCGAGGTTTAACATAGAAGTGGAAACCCTAACCATCTGCACCAACCACACAGTGACACAAGACACGCTGTTTACCACACATTACCACAGTCTCCCTCGATCTTAAACCATGCAATACCACACAAACCATACTGTGGTGTATTGCGGTATTCAGGATACCACACTTACAACAGGAAAACCCACGTGCGGTAACCTGTGGTATCAGATGGTAAGGGTTCGGATTGAGGGAGTTACACAAAGGCAAGAGGAAGAAGACAAAGAAGTTGTGTCTTAAATAAAATTCTGAATGACAACTGATTGCTGTCTTTGTGAAATCTTCCCCAAAAACGAGGATCATCAATGAAAAACCTTGGCCACAGACTTTACCAGAACCGAAAAGAGACTAACTTGGTCTTGAGATTCATAAAGGAAATTGTCAATATAACATGGCGTGACGGAGAAATATCAGCCACAAAGAAAATATAATCATTCGTAATTTTCACTGGCGTCCCGACTTCCCTTATTGTCCTACCACGGAGGATCACGTGACTTATAGCAACAGAAAATGGATAAAAAAGTGACACAAATCCTAAAATGAGATATCACTACGAATGGAAAGAGCTTGAAAAGAGCTTTCCAACGGTATCCAACACTTAGGGTGGTATCTTCCTCTGTTTTGTCGAAATTTGAGATAATTCAGGAGATTGTTGTGCATGCGAGATATGACAGACTCCATGGCGGTGTATTCGGTCAGCGTGGCCAGACGAAGAAGAGGACGCTGACGCGATGGCGACTTACACACTTGAAAATATCCCAGCGTGTGCAGATGGAACAAACACTGTCTGTTTAAGACTTCTTATTCTGACCACAAATTGGAAGATTATATTGATTCAGGAAGCGCCAAATTAATGCAGGACTTGAAGAAGTGTTGTTTGTGGCCGGGGGCATATTAAACGAATGCTAAACCATTTTTGTGGGATTTTAGATTCTCAGAAGATGAGAAATAAACCAAATTTATTCAGCAGAAGAATTAAGATGCTGAATCCACGAACACAACCCACAAAAGTAATTTGCACGAAGGTCACAATTTATACGTACATTTGTTTCCAAATTTGAATGTGAAGTGGGTTTAAGATTCCCAGAAGATGGGAACAACCTAATTTATTTAGCATGGGGGTTAAGATGCTGAATCCACGAACACAATCCACAAAAACCAAATGGTAAAAATGTGGGTAGTTTCCAAATTCGAAATTCCGTAGGTAAAACCACTTGCACTTTCATTTCTGGTTGTTGTTACTCCACAGATCGCATTATTGTTTTCCTTTTCCTAACATTTTGTCTGGAGGATTGGGGTTGTGGAAAAGGAAGTAAGTTTTACCTTTGTTTGACAAACTTCCAATGGATACGGTTTACATTTTAAAGGGCAAACGGGCTCAGAACTTCTGATCCAAAGAGCAATTGCATGAACACTCCCTAGCCATTGCTTTGATGCCCTGGCCATTGTCTAGATGCCCCTGGTCATTGCCTTGGTGCCTCTGGTGTGCATAAGCCCTAATCATTACCAATGTTATCAAGTTCATAACGTTCTGGTATACATTTCAAGTTCTCTCGACGAATCTGTATGCATTGCCTCTTAAAGAACATGTGCACACATACCAAGACCATTGTCACAATTTAGAATGAAAATTTAGTATGAAAAGCATGGAAAATGTTCACCTCAATGGCTCAAACAGAGAAACCAAAAAGAAGAAAAGAAGGAAGAGAAGAAAAACTAGATATGTGATACCAGAATATGGCTGTTTATATACATGACCTTATTTAGTTATTATTACATCTCAATCAATCGAAATCAACCTGCCCTGCCATTTTTAATCTGCACTGATCTTCCGCTGAGTAATATCAGGAGGATACGGTTACGATCGGAAAAGGTGACGGGTGCAGCGGCAGTTCAAGGCCGGTGTTATACGGGCCACTGTGACCTGCTGACGGTCGGGTAGTCGCCCAGAAACACGCTGACTGTCTCGCTCGGAGTGACAAGTTCATGGCGTTTTGCTCTTTGACAAAAGCCTGTAGTGTTTCCACAACAGATACAAAACGTTAAGGTCAACCTGGGGGTTAGATCGTTTCCAGGGCAGACGTCTAGCACGGATATCAGCAAATGTGTGAGTTAACACTTACAGTGATTGTTATTGGTCCACGGTGCCGAAATGAACGAATTTGGACCAATCACAGTAGAGTTTTTATATACTGTCATTGGAAGGGGCGTGGTTACTCTCGCGGATACATTAATGGACCAATCATGATGTGAATATCAATATGCTGGATCGCAAAGCACCAATCAGAAAGCGAATTCGCTTTGGGAATAAAAGAACAGGGTCGGGGAGTCCACAACTTCGGATTTCAATATCCAGTGATCTCTTTGCTGCCAAATTCACAAAAACCTGCAAAGAGATCAGCCTTTGTTTGTAAACCCCAGAAATTTCAGTCACCGTTTTGACTTTGCGGGAGCAAATTTGAGAGATTTGACCTTTAAGCGCATTAGGTCAATCCTGAATGGTGATGTCCGAAGTGGCCTGAATTCACACCAGAGTGACCACACGTTGTGCTTGAAGGGGTGACCTAGGCAAGAATGTGAAGGGTGTTACAACCCACTGGGCATTTGGGCTAGGCATCTTTGTTCAATCCAGCAGAGTAAATTGTGGAGGGACAGAAATAGGCCTTTCTTTGTGGCACACAAGCACACGTGTACAGGACTTGGACCAAGTTGGGCCAGCATGTCGCACCAGGGGGTCAAATTCACGAAGCCCTACGATCGATCGTAACTCGAGTTACGAAGGATAACCAATCGTATCATACGTAGGGCTGCAATGTATCATAAGTGCTACGATTGAAAGTTGGTTACGATGTGTTTGGTGAAATCATGTCCCATGGTATAAAGTTACAGTGCTAGGGCTCTACAGTCCAGCGTCCTTCAAAGGACCACACAGTGCAGTATCCCTATGGCACATTCTTCGGACTTGACTAAAGTTAGGTCATCGAGCCCCGCATTAACTATTATGACATTTGCACTACTTTTCCCAAGTCCTTTAAAGTCATGTCATAGCTCAACATCATTGATGGATGCAGGATAATTAAGGTACTTAAACTTAAAGTATTTTTTGAAGAGGATTTTGTTTTTATTACGACAGACAATATCCAACATAAATCCTTGAAGTCTTGAGTGTGATTCTTGTATAGCGCAGACTCAGACTGGTATTAAGGTAATCTTTACGCATTTAAAAAAAATCCTTTCACGATAACAATGGTATTAAAATAGGCGATGGTATTACTGCATACCCCTGGATAGATTTATGATGTAGACTCCTGTCCAGTCGCAAGCAGCTACAAGGACACTGTGTCTGCTGCACAAGGGGTCCTATTATGCATTGACAAGAGGAGGGACTTATAGCTAGGACAATAAGGTCGTTTCTTCGGTTTGTCACGCACGATCCAGGGTCGTCACATACCACACTGTACTTAATATGAGCATAGTGCAGCTTTGAAAAGTCTCAATCATTTTTCGAGCTTGTTGAATTTTTCAACTTAGCTGACACGAAGCATACTTCAAAGGGTATAAATAATACAATGATTGGTAAAGGTCGCAGAACAGCACTCACACTTTGTTTGATCAAACATGTAGGCCTACATGAAATAATAAACCTGTAACAATTTGAGCTCAATCGGACATCTGAGTCACAAGAAAATAGCGAAACTCCGACTCAATTTTTCTTATAATACATAAAGAATGATTTTGGATATTGCCAAGATCAAAAATGTTTCTGGTGTTTGGTTTTATTTGTTTATACCTCCATGCACTAACTAACAGGAGGTAATAACAGCTTATAGAAGTGTGTGGAATGTGACTGGGAAGTGTTGCAATCTTTATTTGGGGCGTGGTGGCAAGGTTCGGTCACAGGGATATAAATCCACCTGCAGAGACGTAGCAAGTGTGATGGAATGACAATTTAAATAGCCAGGCACCTTGATTGTAAATAGTGCAAGGTGAACTTACAAACCACATGTGCATGGGCTAATGAACGGACCCCAGACGAAGCCGTTCTCATGACAGTTTACCGCACATGGTTTTGCCTGTGGTAGGTGTGGTATCCTGAATATCACAAGTGTGGATTATTGTGGTACTGCATGGTTTATGATCAAGTTGCCCTGTGGTAGTGTGTGGTAAACAGCTCTTGTCTTGTGTGGTAAGTGCAGATAGTTAGGGTTAAGTACAGGGAAATAGTGCTTGACTCAGATCATCAAAAGCGACTGCACCAATGGAGCACCAATACAACAGCATGGTTCTGCAAGCAATTAACAAAATGCAACAACTTTTTTTATATGCTACAGCAAGTACCATGCAGTGCTATGCAAATGTGCCCTGGGGTCGATTCCAGCCCTACGATCGATCGTAACTCAAGTTACGAAGGATCATAAGTTTCATAACCCATCATATCCCATGTCTGTAATGCATCATAAGTTCTGCAATGGAGGAATAAACTGTGTTCTTTCTACGATTGATAGTAAGTTACGATGAGTTTGGTGACTGGTCATGTCAACTTCCCCAACAATGGGAAATTACTGAGTTCATCCCTAAAGCTTCGTCTTATCGGCTATATCTATTCTAAACAATCCGGAAGCGGTGGTATACTAATGTATCAACAAACAAAACCGATTGTTTAATCCTTGAACAAACCCTGCTGCTAAATATTTCCCATCGCTCAACTCCAGCAATTAAATGGTGAGTGACGTTCGGTTCCACGAAAGAACCGCTGAATGTGGTAGAACAGTGGAGGCTGTATTTTTTGTAGATGATTAATAACTCTTACGGTTACCACGAAAAACACTGATGACCAGCAACATTAATGGAACTAAATATTGTAACAATTTATTGTATAGCTTGATAAGCTTCATGGCATGGTATACTATTCGCTGCAATGCCATGGCGTTTAGTGGTATAGCGACCATGGTTTTATAGCTCTATTGTATACAATCTTTGTTACCATGGAGTTAAGTGGTATAGCAACCATGGTTTTATAGCTCCATGGTATAATGGTATACACTCTTTACAATAACTAGTGTTACCATAGGTATTTGTTACCATGGAGTTAAGTGGTATAGCAACCATGGTTGTATAGCTCCATGGTATACACTCGTACTATAGCTACGTGTTGCCATAGGTATGTGTTACCATGGAGTTAAGTGACACAGCAACTATGGTTTTATAGCTCCATGGTATACACTCTTTACTACAGCTTCATATTACCATATGTTTGTTACCATGGAGTTAAATGTTATGGCAACCATGGTTTTATAGCTCAATGAGTCATTCCGCTATACCAGTTTATAAAAATAGCTCCATGGTAAATGTTAACATTAGCTATGAAATAGGTGCCCATTTCCGTCATATATGTACTGTATGTTGGTCGTCAATCTTACTAAGAAAGTAGGAACTGGTTTTTTCACAATTTCCTACGTACAACCATGGAGATAGCTCCATTGTACAACAAGGGATTTCGGCAATAAAGGTAGATATTACTTGGATGAGAAAACATAAGACTACTTTGTCAAGTAATATGGATATGGAAAGGTCAGTGCGTACAGTCTATTGTGAATTAGAGTATGGTTCTAGTCTACGTTTCGGTTACAACAGCCAGGTCATCTTTATTAAAAAATACTGCATAACAATTCTGCAAAAGTATTATCCAATTATTGATGAACAAGATAGAGATTCAACTTGAAATGTTTTTCATTACTTAGAAAACAAACAAACAGGATGGCTACGAAGATGATGAATTATTTTGCACTGGCAAAACGCTACAGCAGCCAAGATTCTAAGAACTTGATTAAAAACTTTAATGAATAAACGGTGCCGTTGAATAGGTTTGCTGAGCTGTTGCGAAATGGGTGTGCGGGTAAAGCCCTAGAACTAGATCTGTATAGTGAAGCTGGAGAGGTCATTAGTAAGCTCACCTTTGAAGCGCCGTCAACGTTTGTCGGTACATGCATTTAGATACATTAATGCATTCTCACATCAGAAGCAATGCTGATTTGGCATTAAAACGAATAACATCCATTCGAGTGTGTGTAAGGCAGACACTAATAACTTTTCCAAGATTGGTCTTTTGGCAGCGGAACGTACGGTGGAACAGAACTTTGTCAAAATACACGAGTTGATTTCCGTATGCGTTTCCTATGGTGCGATAATCGGGACTAGTCGATTGAACCCACATTCCACAATCGCCGACGTTTACATTCCAAAGTGCTCACGAAATATTACCGTGCAGACTGACACAATGGTGTACACATAGCGCAAGATTCCGCGAATTGACGGCTCAGCCCAGGACCAACAAAGAAACCTTTTCTGCTAACTTCTCAACCCCTGTTGGATAATGGGTCGGCCCAAATTAAAGGGATGTCGGCTGTATAGTCTTTCAATGCAGCCGCGCAAATTGGTTGTTAATGCCACGAAGAAAACTTGAAAAGGACCGACATTTGAATGAAGGAACACACGCGTCGGTATAAATAATTACCGAATACCAGCTATGAACATTACCATAAAAGACAAGTTTGTTGTTCAACAACACATTATTGCAATGTGCGCGGTCACAAATAATGGGTGGAGCCTTGAATTCCACAAAAATGGGCGGTGTTGCGGAAGTTGCACAAGATAAATGAAGTAATGACCCTAAAATGACATAAACTTTTCGCTTACCATACAGAAATGAAAGACTTTTTGGTCATTATGTAGCCTTGTAGCCCAACACCAATGTGCTTCCAATGTGCTTCTTACATTATCGTAGGTCTCCATTTTGGCATGATCGTGGAGAAATACATTTGTGCAAAGTTGCCAGGTCATCAGGCTGTCCAGCTATTCAAAGGCAACATTATGTTTACTTATCCCATTCAAAATATCCTGAATTGTCCCAGGTTTCAACAGACAGAGGAAGATAGCACCCCATGTGTTCGATACCGTTGGACAGCTCTTTCCAAGCCCTTCTCAACGATGATAATATCGTCATTTTTTTAGATAAATCATTTTGTTATGGACAATTATGAAGGACAATCAAATGTATTACAAAACGGACAAGAGGGCAACTGATTATTGCTGCCAAAACCACCTAAACGTGCTGCAAAGCATACTGCCCGGCTGCTGTACGTACACAAAGGCTTGTCAATACCATAGCTTTCTCTTCCATCATAGGTGGTCATTCACTCCTGGCTGGAGAGAAGCATTGAGATGCAAAGTGTCTTGCTCAAGGACGCAATGACCATGATCCCCGTGCACGGGCTGAAATCCACGACAAGAACACTTCTACTGTTTGACAGAGGGCATTTCTACGAAAATGAAACAAGTGATCGAACAATTTGAAGGGGCAAAATGGCAATTGCCAGGGGCACAAAGTTGCGGCACCAAGGCGTCGACCAAGGGCACCAAGACAATGACCAGGGGCAGCAAGGCAATGACCTGCATTGTACAACAATAACACAGCATTTTATACATCCATGCTGACCGCCAGCTGACCACTAAAGAACCCAAACAACATTCAATCAATGGCCTTTTGCTTTTCTATGAACGACCTACCTTGGCCGAAGCATTCCGGTGGTGCAACCTCGTGGAACCGTTGGCCAGCGGGAGAAGCCGGGACGGCAGCCGGGGCATCGGCTTACTCATGACGGCGAAGGGATGACAACAATCACGGTAGACACCAATTTATCCCCCGGTCATAATTTTCCACATAAAAATACCAATCAATAATATAACTCCCGGTGAAACTTCGCACGGGTAGATTCTTAAGAAATCACAAATTCTTGCCGAATCCGGGAGGCTGGTTGAGATGAGGCTTGGTATGAACGATAGATGTGGTGTTAATTGAGATGTGGCATAAAATAATTTGCTGGAAGAGTGTGGGACTCAAGTTGCGATGTTTGACTTCAAGATCGGCACCGAGACGGCCTGAGGTCGGTGACGGGAGGAAAAGTGAGGAACTGTCCGGGGCGATGAAAGCTCGGTCTCTCCGACAGCGCAGTTCTGACAAATACAAAGTGCGTCATAACAATGAACTTGGCACGCGTGCTGTAGTCACTGTGTCCTCAACTCAAGATCTTAAGGTCTGGGTTCGTATAATTCAAGGGACTGGAGGTAAGTCCGTAGTGCCACTTCTAACAGATAGTGTCTCTTTAAGGCTCCCGTCGATAAGCAAGCGCAAAATCACTACTGCTCTACAAGTGACGTACTAAACAAAACGATCCTCGGACTCGAACCTACGACCACTCAATTCGTGGATTTAGGAACGCAATGGGAGGATGAATAAACGACTGAAACTGCGTCTAGAGTTAGTACTCTGCTGCCAAACGTCATATCTATCACACGATATCAGGCGTCCGATTGCGTGTGACTAGTCGTCACTCCAGCATTGTATTCAAGAAGACCTCTGATTCATGAAATCGACTGTTAGTCATGCATGGGCACAAATCGTGGACGTTTCGTATACCAAGCGTCTTCATTAAATAGGATAGTTAACTCGTCGAGGAGAAAGTTATTTCAAAGTCGTTAAAGTTTGATAGTCAGCTCCTAGTAATCAAGTCTCCTGTGATGTGTGAAGGCTTACTGGAGTAATATTTTCCACGAGGAAAATCCACGTTTAAAGCATGAGTTTGCTGATGCAACACGCCGTACACTGTGTTTGTGACGCCCAAGAAGTTTACTGAGAGCGCGTCACCCAAGTCTAACTATAACTCGCTGACGTTATATCAAGAAGCCTACAGGGAAGGATAGCCAATAACTTGCAACGAAAGAAAAGAGTTCCTTCTCAGACTCCGAGGAAGAAGACGTAGTAGGAAACACTTCAGCGGTGAAACAAGCGAAGCTACGCCGTGACTCCTCGAGCAGGCCCCGGCCAAGTAGTGTCTTGGCACGCGCTGAGGTTCTTGGGTATGGTTTTTTTGTTGTATTAACCGCAAGCGATGAAGGAGGCACTGATAAGGGGCACTACACGTCCGATATGCGATGACAACATTTCCCCCAGACGCAAATCCTTCCAGAAATGTGTCATCGAACTACATACAGCCTGGCCTCTTCTTAAAGGTGATGGGGGTGGAGAGAAATCAGTCAGTATAAATTCTTTGAAACACATATTGCGAGGTACCATTGGTGGTGCGAGCCCTCAAAGTTTTTAGTGACGTCACTGGCGTACGGACCAATGAGATGGCAGGGATGAGTTCTCGATCAATGTCGTCATTAATTATTCATGATCACTGGCCAATGAAACAATGTTCATCATTCGTGACCCGGAGCTCATCCTATGATGATCGGTTTAAAATTAAGACTGAGCCAATCTGCTGATACTTCCACATCTGCTGAGCGGAAAACGCAGGGCACCAAAGATAATGCCTCGACTGTGCGCTGACGGTGAATGGTTACCAGCTGATTTTGTGCTAAGCATAAAAAAATTGTTGAACAATGACTCCTGTAATGTAGCTTCGTGTATTTAGGCCATAAAGGTTGCCACTGCGCCGTATTGACGTCACGTGATACTTGATTGGCCCTTGGAAATCACGTGACCATGGGCACATTCCTAAGGCAGTGCCGATCTTCTGTTGGTGTGCCAATCATTATCTCGACCTCTGTGCATAGCTGTTATTAACCGTAATCATCACATTCCCAGTCTTTCTGTGCATTATTGGTGTACATTACAAAAGGGCACAACCCAGATACGGAAAACAGAAAATTGGGTATACAGAATGAGCCTCAGGGGTTTCAAAGTAGTCTGAAGACAAGACTAGCCGTCTGCCACACACCCAAGGGAACTGGCAGTGGCCCGAGGAGGATCGCTACGTTATTGCTGGGGTAATTTAATTTGCAGTGGGAGTGCCCCTTTAAGTGAGGTAGCCTGGATGACGCAGGGAGGACTGAGGTTAACTTGGCCAGTCACGTCCTGACTCATTAATCTTAGCGTCTGACATGTGACAACTTCGATTTCTTGTCCTGGGAACGAGGCGGAAGGCATCCATCTTGTCTAGTCAGCCCGATGCAAAAAGGATGGGCTCGAGGAAGGAAGTAGGAGACGCCTTGCATTGTCATTCCGTAGACTCATCTCCAGGCGTACAATTAAGCCCAATGATCACTATATAATACGTGTGACCTCATTCTCCTGCACCATTCATTCAAGTGTCGACAATATGAGAACAAATCACATTCAAATAGACATGCACTCGTATTTGATAAACACATTCCGATCACAAATCAATATACGAGTGACAAGATACTACTGATGTTCGACAATAACCCCACGAACAGCAGAAAAATGTACCGTAATATTACTCGTACTAGTCGTAGTCGTGCTTTTGCAGAAAAGATCTTGCATTCATCAAAAACTCATACTACATGTAGTACTTCTGCACTCAAAGCAAATTAATTGAACCCCAAAGAAACAGGTTCTACCTTTAGCAAAGCATTGCACTCTTAGCAACACCTGTACTCTGACCAAAGTACTTAAGTTCTTGAACTTCAAGCAAAGATCTTATTTTTCAAGCACATTACATTGTATTATAAGTAAAGTATTCTACCATAGTACGGATGTATTGTACTTCTGCTCACAAAAAGGAACTCCGTTGCAAAATTGATCTTTCCTGGGTTCGATTTCACGAAGCCCTACAATAGATCGTAGCTCGTGTTGCGACGGAAAACCCATCGTATCCTACGTAGGGCTGCAAAGCATCATCCTAAGATTGATAGCAAGTTACGATGAGTTTGGTGAAATCGTTATCGCTGAAATGCGTTCATATAGCAATGACATGTATGTCTCTGATAGTGTTTCTTAGGTTTCCGATGTTGGTATGCCCTGGTCATTCCCTGAGGGTTCAAGTTTGAGGTCTCTGGTCTCAGTTCTCACCAGAGGAACTGAACGTGGGAGTAGGATCAAATATTGGTTCCGTGTCCGTATGGACTCAATCCATTTACAAGTGCGCAACAATCCCTATTGCGTAGCTACGTGGATTATTACACTGCCTAGAGCATTGTGTCTATTTGGCCAACATGTGATGTCGTATCATGTGATACTAGCAGTTACAATTCAATCAATATGCCCTATATATGTCAACGGAGATCCATTTCATACAAGGCTATATGATTGATCTTAAAATACACACTAGTCTTAATTGCTAGGTAAGGTGTGATGTCACACTATGAGTTGTTATGGTGATACCATGACAACTCGATCACTATGACAACTTCGTCTTAGATCGTTAAGCTGTTGCATATTCATCGTAACAAGTTGACGTCATATGACCAGCTCACTTAAGACGTTTTACACTAGTTCTGGGCAATCTTCACAAAAGGAATGAATTTTAATTTTTTGCCCACAGTATTTTTAAAATCTTTTCACCGATATGTCGGCCTATGTTTTATATTTAAAAGATCAAGATTGTCTTCGGTCATTGGCTTTACTCTTTTCTGGATAAATACAGCATTTCAGGCAGAAATATTTTAACGGTATGTTTCTACCATCACCATCTTTATACCCTATAAGTTATAGGTAAATCTGTGAAGATGTCTGTTTCAGTATGCTTCCGAAGTATGATAGTACCTTTAAGGAGGTCCGACTGTACTTGGTTTCATCCAGGTTGTCTGTAACACTGTCTTGCCCTATATGTGACACAGCCCATAACGTCTTCCACGCTTGATGCAAAACCGAGGGGAAAGCTATACAGTATTCGAAAATCTTTCTGTACTCGGGATTGGCGGTCATTCATGGCCTCAGTCGTGAAGGGGAGGTTTTAAATTAAGCCCGTAAGGGTCGCCTGTGTGACCGGGCGTGACTCCCCAAGGGTAGACGGGCGTGACTGGTGTGAGCTGACGAGGTCAGCCAGGGTGCAAGGGATGACCGCTCGTCACGGCCATTAAATACCGGACAACCAGGAAGAAACCACACGGGAACCAGTTAAATCTTTCGGTAGTGGAGCGCGCGGGGCAATCATGGGAACCATTGAGCCATGACTGGTACCCGTTTCAAGCTATACCAACTCCGATTTTTACAGCTATGAAATATACGGAGGGTAATCCCGTTAATAAAAGAGGTTTGAATCTTTTACAAAGGCCCTATCTCGAGGTCATTCTCTATGCGGTTTATGCTTGTAAAGTTACAGAGACCTGATACAAAAGTCATTTAGCTGGTTCCAGCAACCTTGTTACAACAAAGACCCACCCTTAAAGTACATTTAGCTGGTCCCGTGCCCTTATTTACAATGGACTTCATTGAGAGCGGCTTAGTCGGAGCCTGATCCGAGGTTCGGAAAAGGCTCATACTGAATTGCAGCATGGAGAGTGGATATCAGACACAATATGGATGCAAACCGATAGAGACAAGTACCAGTCTACTTCTGCCTTCAACATCCAACATGTCCAACAAGTCATGCACACCGAACATGAATACATAAAACCATGGCGAAATTTGAAGCCCCTATATTTTGACCGCCGGTCAAAAAGGGCATTTCGCCAATGTCCACTCTGGCCAAAGTGTGGCGAAAGAATCACAGACTTTCCCAATGTGACAAGACTGACCTCAGCTACGGTCAACCTCAGGCAGTGACTGGTCAGCCGATAAGGCAGGGCCGGTGGTCACTCTCACCACGGACAAATTGATAAAAGGCTAATTCAATTTCCCGGCTGTGGAGCCAAATTGACCAAAGGGTATGAGTTACAAGCCCACGCCACGCTTTGCTTTTCCGATTAATATCATTAACCTAACATGGGACAGCGTTGGACATCAGTGCAGTACGTACGCCACGTAGTAGGCTTGTACATGTACACATTACAAAAATGTCAATTTTGTTTGAGTCAATGCAGTTCATTTTCCAATTACACCTACAGTTCACCTGTTGTGTTTATAAAATGTATACCTGTAAATTACACGTAAACCTGAACAATGGAAACACATAATCAAGACGGAAGCAGATTGTACACTGTAACATGTTGCCCAGGTAGGGCAACACACCTTGACAACACGACTTTGGGCCCTGCATACACTGGCAAAATTTGACCAACATGTTATCAAGATGTTGTTGCGACATGTTACCCAACTCGTTTTGCTCTGTGTACACTGACAACATTTTCATAAACAAGGTACCTGGGCGACATGTTGCCGTGTTTGTTACCGAAAATGTTTATAACCAGCACAACACAAAGGCCAACCTTGTCAAAAAGTTGTCATTGTTATGTCATCAAGTCATAAAGCTGTTAAACATTCATGATTTTTGTCAAGCACAGGAAAATATATGTTGATTTCTAAAGCAAGATTTGTATCGTTGATGTCTGGCCTCCTTTTGGAAAAGTCTGCTGTTTTTGGACAACCTGCTTACTGTTTTGGGCACCCTGATTGCAAGTTTGGACAGTCTATTTAAATAGCAATTTTGGATACCATTAATTTTTTGCAGGTTTTACACAACGTGTTTGCTGTTAAAGAACCCTATACTTTGCAAGTTCAAGTATTTTGGAAACTGATCCCAATTCGAAATGAATATCATTCTGACAATGCATATGGTACGGAAGAGACCATACATGATGCAACATATGCACTGGCTTTGTACTTTTCGCCCAGCGCACAGCAAATACCTAACCTAGCAAGGAATTAACCAGGTACCTAGATGTCGCATCCAGGGCAGCCATAAATACCAAGGGCAGACAGAGGGGATTTCGGGATTAGCTTTTATGTGTATAGCGGTGGGGGAAATGTGTCTGTTTGTTGTTACACAAAATGTTACTAATAGGAAGTCATGGTGCTGTACATATCATAATTTATGAGTTATGCTGGTAACATGCTGGTAACAGTCGAGACTAATGCGTTATGGATGAGCACATGGCTTCAATATGGCTTCACTGAGCCGCTTAACAGGAAATAAGTGTTAAGCGGTATCCTAAGCGAAAACAATGAGCGAAAGGCAAGGTTTTTGTATTTAAGTTGCGGAGATCCTGGTTTTTGTTACGGACACAATGTACTATGTTGTCCGTGCAGTTCACATGTAAAAACGATCGTGAAACTGGAATTATTTTGGCTTTCGTTCACTACGCAAGACGAATTTGCCTCAAATTGGGAGACTGGTGTCTGATATACTGATAAACCTCCACCGGCCTATTCTCTGCAAAGAATGCACGTACTCGTGAGCTCATGTGACCTGCATATTTCAATCTCCAATGCTTAAAAAAAGTTGTTCACTTTTAACTATCAATGGGATATTCTTAAGGTACAAGTACATCAAAGCGGGAGCCCACATTCAATACCAGAATCTTATAAGGAAGTCGTTGGCTTATATCTAGTTTGATAATGACGTACCTAAATTTTCCTTTATCCTGAATGTTGATTATTATGCACTATTCTGCATTTTGTTGTATTTGTGAACGTCTGTAAAAAGCCAACAATAAAATTCTATCAGAGGATGACTGCAATGACATTGGAGGTCCGAAGAAAATCACCAGGCGCACCACGGTGGTCTATGCCTGACCTCAGTGATCTCTAGATACAGTGATAACGCCGTCGTGATCAACCTCGTGCTCACGCCGAACGAGCCCGCATTGATTGCCACATACTCGAGTAAGCATTACACGAACAAACGGATGAGGTACGGCGCCATCTTGGATATAACAACACCGTGAAGGGGATAATTGTGTCAAGCTTGTGGAAGTTATCCGGCAGGCATTTCCGAGCCTGATTCCAAGTGACGAGCCGGGAGAGGACCGGCGAGGCAGAAGTAATTCGCATATGCCAGATCAAATCAGGGAAAACTGGCTATTTCAGGGTTTATCTTCCTGGTGAAGAGGGGGTAGGCCTAATAACAGCCACGGGCAACTGTACGTGGTCCAACGAACAGCACCACGCGTCGTACGATCACCGTGTGGCCAAAGGACTTCCACAACTGTCCGCCCGCGAGACGTCAACGCAAAAAATTAGTCTGGCGCCCATGACGTCATCCAAAACATCGCGTAGATTCTTCACCAGGAGGTAGGGGACACGCCTTCTTTTGTTTCTAAAAATGGTACTGGTTGGTATGGGCGACCAAATGTGGCAAAACATTTTATCTTCTACTAGTCCTAGACAAACTATGACTAAATTCAACATTTGAACAAACTCCGTAGGTGTACATACATAATGTGTGCAATTATTGCTGGCTTTGTTGCATAATATTTAATTTCTATTTTAGAATAAAAATAATGCTTATTATAAAACGATGTAGGCCTACGATCTGTGATAATCCGTTGCTTTGCACTGTTGGTTCTCCATAGTTTCTGCCGCCTTGGTAGGCAAAACTCCAGTTGTAAAAAGGTATGCAACTCGAAGTCTTGGACTTTCAAAAAAAAAGAGGAAATTTTTAAAAATCTTTACCATATTTTGTACAGTGTTTTCACTTTTCAATGGCATAAGAGTGAAGTGGAAAAGAGGAAATCAGCTGATCCGAGGAAAAGCTGCGTGCGCATGCCTGATAATTATAAACTATAGGAATATAGACGGGTACCCGATTAGGCCTGCATATACGCTTGCTGTAGAGCATATCAAGTCAGGGATCACGACAAAAGAATTGAGAGACTATAGACGGGTGACTCAAGACATTCCAAATAGTAACCACAGCCATGAAGTCAGGACGCACGACGTCCGTTAACTCAATGATGTAAACATTCACAAAGCATAACTTACCTAATAATAATCCTTTCAGCTCAACGTCATAATTCGCTACAAAAGAAAACAAAAATCGAAAACCAATGAATCTCCCTTCATGATAATAATAATGAAATGCACATGTGAAATATTTTTGTGCCTGGCACAAAACACTCTTACGATCGTCGTTATAGCAACTGCGGTTGTTTTGTTTAGATTTGTGATTCACCTTAGGATATCGTAAATCCTTTGTTTACTTGCATCGCTTGGTATGTTTATAACGGATTGTTCATTTGTTTAAAACATTCCGGACATTTCAAGCGTTATGTTGAGACGTAGATAACAAAACATCAAACTTGGAAAGGGGCCAAAAGAAAGGTATCACATAATATGGTACATGATGTGACCTGCTTACGACGGCAGGCGGAAGTTTCGCGATATTTTAAGGTGCTTTTTGGTGACTGGTGCTATTCTCAAAATCAAAATGAAAGGGCGCCATCTAGAGTTCTGGTTCTTAAAAAGAAAGTATCGTAGTTTAGAAACGTCTTTGTTTAGATTTTGTCTGAATGCTAATACACGGGTTTACACTTCGAAAAGTGCGCATGCGTGAAAGTGCCTCGTTTTGAAGTTGCGATCAAAAGCTAAGATGGCCGCCGAAGTGTAAACCCGTGTATCATTTATAAAAATTAATACAGGCGATTCCAAATAGTGCGCCACCACGAGTTTGCAACCGGTTGGCCAATCACTCCACGGAAGGTCAAATTGAATGAGTGGTCTGAAAGTGGTTACAATAGTTATCATGGCAACATATCAGCTACGACTGGTCATGGCGAGTTAATATTAAATTTTGTTTGACAAGTGTCTAGACTTATTTGCTGTTGGGATTAAGAGTGAGACATGGGGGCAATAAACGGCTGGAAGCAACGACTACTACCATTCTGATCTTATTGTATTCATCCATAATTGTATAATGTACTGACCAACATTTTTACGATGCCAGTGTTCCATAGCGATGCAAGGGTCAGAAGTTCATGACCGTTGCTACCTGCGTATTAAGGGACCAACGAGGACCACTTCGGGCGTATTGTTGTGCTTTGTATGCCAGTCCCACACACTCTGAGGTCTCCAATACAAAATATGTCCTCGGAATACATTTCCTTGTGACACTGCGAGGACCTGAACCACAAAGTTCACTTTCACTAACGAGAAACGCAGGGCATTCATTAAGTCAGCCTTCTAATAAATTGAGAAAAATCTTAAAATTACACGACCTGCATCAAGCTTTCAAAAATGCAGAAACAGTTTGCAACGAATAGCGACGAAATGAAAGTACCTCATTCACGAGAAGACCGATTTATTTTTCTCTCGTAAAAAGTGCAAAACTGAGCAAATTCACGGAATGCAACAGGAAGATTTGAGACACTTCGTGAACTTATTTTGTTGTGACGGTCCGGAGCGTGTAATATTTCTACATTCATTTTCACGGTAATTGAAACTTTTTGGATTCCTCAGTGGTTATTCTTTGTTCCATAAGGTATTTTTTTCACAAGAGTTATAACCAAAAATTCCCAGGTCTGCTCCCACCAACAGCGACCTGTAACAAGAGTGTAATTCCGTGATATGCATCAGTATAACCCAAACTTTAAAAATGTCGAAAATTGTTTAACAATCTCCAAAAATGCGAGTCATGCAGGGGTTGGGTGGTGGATCGCACACAAAGTAACCGGTGGGTTCACTGCTGGCACGGCATGTCTCCACAAACCTCGGACAATTTACGGTAATCAAAAGCTCCTCCGTGCGGGGTAATCGCTTAACTGGCCCTTAAATGGTTTCACGTTGTGAGGTATGGATTCTTGCGAGGCGTCGCGACGGACGAACGGCCGGGCGAGCTCTGGTGGAAATCCTTACCGGTAGCAATGATACATGTTACGGCCAGCGAGCACGCTACGCACTCGCTATGATAACGCTGGAAACATCAACGGAGTATAAAAAGCCATGTCAAGTACGGAATGCTGTGAGGTGACATTATAATTCCACGGTTGAAATTATCTGCATTCCATCTCATTATCTGCATTTTGTTTTCAATTCCAATCCACTTTTCTTTTGCAAAGACGTAGAGGAGCCTGACGATTTTTGTTTTTATATGAGGGAGGTACGTGACTTGCAGACGCAGTGAGTATTTGTGTGTGGTGGGTTTGTTTGGTTTGGTTTAAGCGAAAAGTCCACAATCAATGTGTACGGCAAAGTTACGTTTGAGATTAAAATAATTGCATTTTCACTTCCAGATAATTTTTTTGACAGTTTAGGCCTGGCAAAAAAATGCCTGCACGTAGATGCTACTCAGCGGTAATATTATCTTATCCTGTGCTATTGGATTGGTCGCTTGAGGGCACTGTCTTTTGCCACCATCTTTGGGGGTACATGTTAAAACTTAATTCCATCAATAAACTTACAAATACTTGAAAAAGTTACAGAATTACAAAAATAAGAAATTCAAGAAGAATTTCAAGCATTATTCGGATATTTTCGATACTACGACTACAATCGGTTCCCGTAAGAACGAGCTCGGCCATAACGACAACCCGAGTCCCGATCAATTTGTGCACATTACTATGAAGAAATATTTGTTTATTACGAGCATGGACATTACGAGACTCCGGGTATAACGACGAGTTTGGCTGACCCAATGCGAGCAAAAGCATTGTTGTCAACCCATTTACACCGACATCTTTTCAAACCTTTTTGTGTACGTCTGTTTTGCTTATATACAAGGCGATGAAAATATTTGCCTGTTCTCTCCCTTATGGGGCGAACCATTTGAGAATGCACTTTATCATAGTTCCCACAAGTGCACCGGACGAAAATAGCTGACATTTTGGGGGCTGTGTTTCCCGTAAGTGAAACTAATTATCGGAGGGAACATAAGGGGTCACGTTTCCCGAAATTGCTCCCCGGGAAGTCGCGACGAAACATTTTCACGGGGGCTTGAAACACAAAACCCGGAACAATTTATAGCTGCAAGCAGCCCAGGTTTACAGACGTACGGGTATTAAGGGGGTGTCATTTGAAATGAAATGTACGGCGCTTCACGAGTGCCAGTCCACTTACCCAGATAACTACATAATGCATCTAGCTTTTACTCGTTTGTTGTAGTGCCAAAACTCGTCTAGTCTAAAAAAAAATATCCAAACGAAAAGTCGACTTATCCTGATCATTAATTATCTGGCCAAGTCAATACGGTGAATCTAAATAGTCGTCTAATCGTGATAATTTCAGTAAGTCGTCTTTGCATTTTGTAAACTTTCAGGTCAAGTCGACTTCCTTCCATCTGTTGAGTCGTTGAGGCGTGAGAATTATAAGAACTTGTCGACGTCTTTAGTAAGTCGTCTCGATAAGTCCACTATAAGTTAATAATAAGTCGACTTGGGGAGATACATTTAAATGTGATGATCTGGATTTGGAATGGCACTCGTGGAGCACCGTAGAAATTTGTTCATGCGTCACCGTAATGTGACCGTATTAGAGTTGGTTTGGTGTCCAATTTGGCTAAGGATTAAACTTGTAGTGTCTATAGTCTATGTCAGCTGATCTAGCCGCTTGCCATAGACTTGTGCATGATTATATGAAGCCATAGCCAAGTTATGCCAATCCAGGGAAGACGTGCCTATTGTCACGCATGCTCAGTTAACCTTCTGGTATTACCGACCTTTTCGACCATTACGCATGCGCATGCAATTGTGAAGTTTCCAAGATTACACTTTGGAACTCTTGAGACGAAACCATTCTAAAAAGGGAGTTATATAGGCCTAAATCGAGCAGAGTAGTAAATCCACCAAAATAATAAACACCAACAACACCGACTATATACAAAATATCTACCACACCAGCCAAATCGAAATGAAAATCAATTCACTTATAAAAACACAAATTTTTGATTTCTTGAAAAAAACGTTTACACAAATTCAGACGACATTTCCATGGGTTTGAGTTACGGTAGGCACTTTTTAAAGGTGACGGTAGGAATGCATGCTCGCCAATATCGAAAACTGACATGATAAATGGTGTACTGTGCACGTACCTTTAATGAGCATTTCAGTGTGAGTGAGTGACGCAAGCAAAATTCAACCACACTATACATGTATACCCTTTTCACACTGGCATTGACCACGTTTCAACACACAATTTTTTCAACAACATTTTATGAGTAATCGCTCTTTTCACAAAGTTTAATGGAATGCGAATACAATGATGACAAAAAATGGAAAATCCCTCGTGTTCCTTTCACGTTTATTTGTTAGAAAGCGAACTGTGCTCAATATTGCGTGAGAGAACGAATGTGACAAATAGGGATTGGTGTACGCGATTGAGAATTACTTTAATCCTTATTGGGCAATCCATGTTTGTTTATTAACAGTGATTTGTTAAGGCGTCCAATCGGGCAATAGCTAAGCGTGTTTGTTATCCATGAGTTAGCCTGTCTGGACTTGCCATAGCACAGCGTTTTCTAGCTACTACTACAGAGAAGGGTAAATATCCGGTAGAGTACAAAGTTCAGGTACTGTAAATATCTACTCCACCCAAATAGAACGACCATGGGTGTATTTCACAATATTCACACCCATTGTAAGCTTTACAAATATCAATTTAGTGTGCAGCACAGTTTAAAAGTGCTAATAATAGGGTGACAAGCAAAACGGCCACCATTAAATTTAACCTGTAGCACAAAATGGGTAAAACATGTCAACGATTAAGAGCTTGAAAAGAGCTTTCCAACGGTATCCAACACTTGGGGTGCTATCTTCCTCTGTCTGTTGAAACCTGAGACAATTCAGGAGATTTGAATGGGATAAGTCAACAGAATGTTGCCTTTGTTTGAAAAGCTGGACAGGCTGATGACACCTGACAAATTTCTATTAATTTTATGATACCATATTTAAGCTAAGTACACTAACACCAAGGCAATAACCAGGGGCACCAAGGTAATGAGAAGGGACATCAAGGCAATGACCAGCAGTCGATTTCACAAAGATTTGCTATTCATCTTTTACATTAGTTGTTCCTGTTTCTATAGTAACTAGTATTGTGACAATTAAGATTGATATTATGGGCCTTTACGAAACTTGGCTTGAGGCTAGGCTTGGTACTTCTTTCGCTACCGCCATTTGAGGCTCACAAAACGAAACGAAGGGACTGGGCCACATGATGAAGCCGAAGTCGAAGAAAGGCTCCAGCTTCGCCATGTATCTCAAACCCTTCATTTCATTTAGAACACAAAATGGTAGTAGCAAAATAAATCCCAAGCCTAGCCTCAAGCCTCATTTCGTAAAGTCCCTATAGATTGGTACTACGATCTGTCTTAGCCTTTCATGAAATGAGCCACATGTGGGACACCGAGGCAATGACCAGGCTGGGGCACCATTGCAATGACCAGGGGCAGCAAGGCAATGACCAGGGGCACTGTGGGGTGGCATGTCAAAATCTTGCAGCCAATCTACAGATTAGCCAGTCATGGGTTGCTGGTGGTTTGTATCCCTGGGCAAGACACTTTGTCTGGACTGCCCTGGAGAGGAAAATCAGCAGAATTGGCTAGGATTTGATTGAAGCTTCGCTGGCTTACAATGTATGACAACTGGTTGAAACTGGTTATAAATTTTGTTTTTTAATTTTTCTAAGAGGAAGGGGCTCTAACATTTATCAGTAATGACAATGTTAACCAACATGATGCCTTTCAATAGCTGGATAGGCTGGTGACAATCATATTCCATATAGGCCTAATCATGGAAATGTTACATAGTACTTCAGCCGAATTTATAAGGAAATGCACACTTTCTGACGAGGAAAAACCATGGGTTTCCCCACTAAATCTACCATTGACTTGGTAATGACCCTTTCAGCTTTCGTACAAGGAAATACATGGGAAACACGTCAACAAGTAAATTCTAAAAATCCCCAAAATGGCCCTAGCGTAGGCCTACTGTATGTTTAATACCCTGCATGGGGTTATTTTTTTGGCAAAGCTACATTGTATTCAAAAGACCTTTATATAGGAAATATCCACATGAAACATTTGCTGAGTCACCAATCACAATTACCGGTAAGCAATGTGTGCATCTGAGAGAAAATTTGCATGCTAAGCAAGCAATTGGCCGAGAACCAGTGGTGAGCAATGTTAGCAAGTAATTTGGGTTGGTAACCGGTGTTTGCTAAGGCTATTCATTTATGTTAAGCAGGAAATTTGCTGAGAACCAGTCGCGAAACAATTTACAATATGGTAGAATTTGATTGGTAAGCGGTATTCTCTAAGCACAAATTCTTCATGCTCCGAAAAGTTTTGTGCTTGGAAACTCTGAGACTATGAGATCCTGAGCTAAGCAAACACAATCAGCAGGGAGCCAGTCACAAGAAATCAACATCACATGGACATTTAGTTGGTAACCTGTAATTTGCTTAGCAATTTTCCATGCTAAGCAAGAATCAGCTATAAAGTTGTCAGAGCAGAGAGTACCAGTCCCAAGCATCAGAATGTTGGGCGGTGACCAATGATTGCTACTAATGTTTGCTAAGCGGAAATTTCCCGTGCTTAGCAGCATGCATCTTATGACAATTCAAGCACTCTACGAAATTCTACGAAATTGACTAGGCACTGCCTAGTAGTCTGAGAAAACCAGTATCGATACAGTAATTGGAACATTGCCCTTTAATAACTATTTCAAAACTTTCCCACGGCTGGTAACAACTCTACATCCACATTACACATCCGATCATTTCAAAACCTCACTATTATTAGATGTTCTCGGAAAGAACACTTCCCGTGATTCGTGAACATGGCCTGCAGCTAGCTATAAATCAACCTCATATTTCATAGAGAGAGAGATCAATTTGATATTACTTTGCGTGGGATAAAAATACAGTGTTTGTGACAAACACCATTACGCCCACATGCACAAATTAAACCTATTTGTCATTTTTGTTCAATCTACTATTTATAGATTTTAAAGGGGCATGCACAGTGTTATGTGGCAAATATTTTATAAGTAAACATTTACCATTTCAATCATTCTCATTAATGGTTTATCTTAAACTAATCTTGAGATATTTGGGTTAGGAATTTTCTCAGATATCACCTTTGGTCTGCTAGTACTGTGTATATGCAGAACACCCCTGGCACATTCTTTGGACTTGGACCAAGTTGGGCCATCAAGCCCTGATGTAATTAAGTATCTGGGCTATGTTAATGTACAGTTCTGTATCCTTCAAAATACCACACTGTGCAGTATCCCTATGGCACATTCTTAGGGCTTGGACCAAGTTGGGTCATCAAGCCCCATGTAAAGTCCTGTGTCTTTCATAATACCATACTTTACTGTGTATGCAGTATCCCTATGGCACATTCTTAGGGCTTGGACAAAGTTGGGCCATCAAGCCTGATAATTATAAAGTTACAGTGCCAGGGCTCTCCAGTCCTGTGTCCTTCATGTGCAGAGGATTTTGAATGACCCTACACAGTCAATGACAGTGGTCATCAAATTGTTGTTAATTCATATTTTGTCTCATCTCATGAAATCGTATACCAGGAGTTAGTTAAATAGAAGAACCAAAGCCATTATATAATCAATAATAACTTTGCATGGAATACCGAGCTAGAAAGGAAACATATTAACTCTCATTGATCGCAAAATTCGCAAGAAAACAAGAAATGACTTTCCGCATGACTTGAAAAACTGTGACTGTGCAATGAGAATGTGCATTCAACCAACACTCCACATAACAGGTGTACACTCAAAGTAATTAATTTTTCTTGTGCATGTTATTGTATGTGAATTGAAACATTTGAAATATCTAAACTGTTCAGCTACCAAATTTCACGAAATAATCGTATTTTGTTTTTGGTTTTTTGTGCACATCCTTAAATTCTCTTCTGTGAGAACAGTGTCCTAAACTCTGTCTGCATTGATAATTAAAAATGAAACAAACATTGACAGACAATCATTTTGACAAATTATACCCTACAATAATATTCCAATAAGGCCACTATTTCCTAGTAGTTAGAATATAATTGTCTGAAATTGCATTGCAAGCTTGGTATGGAAATGTTAAATTGCATGGAAAACTAATGCTCCATTTGCAATCCTCTTTCAGTTGCTTTTTCAACATATGTACATGTATGTAAATTTGTGAGAGAAAAGAACGTGATGAGTTATTCAAAATACCAAGGGAATATGAGCACATACACTGAATAATGCATAACTACTTGACATTTAGAAGAAAAATAACAAGGGAAGTTGCGTTAAATAGCAGAATAGTATATAGTACATTACTGCACGTTCAATATTGTTTGATACATGTATGTAGTAAACAATATACAGAGGGGGCCAATATGGCATATGAAATTGCCAAATATTGTTAAATTGTATAGAATTGGTGGAGACCATGGAGTAATAAGAGGCTTATTTGCATACAAAATAAAGCCATGTTCATTTCACTGTGTCAAAGTTACAGGTGAATGACTACATGTGTGCAGTCAAGTGGGTAGTACTTCCAGCACAAATTAATTACATTATACTGTAATGTCTGGTGCCTTTTTCCATTCCACTGCACTTTATCTCTATTTCAGACATGATTTCCGATTCTGAATAGTAACCCTACAGAATGGAATGGTATTGAACAACAGTGAAAAGTTGTTGCACGGTGACACATGAACCCCTTTCACAAAGGGGCCAATTTCATGGAGCTGCTTTTAAAAGCACAAAATTTGCTTTTAGCATAAAAGTCTTCCATAATCAAACAGGATTACCAAACAAATTTTCATTTTTACTGAGCTTTTAACTTGTATTCGGCCATTGTTCACTGAGCAAAACATTCACAAGGAGTTTTGGCTGGCATAGAATTTTATTTACTAAGGTTTTTGGTGCTTACGCAAATTTTGGTCTATCCAAGCCAGACCTGCTATGTTTGGCCGCTGGTGGTCTTCTGTTGCATGTGTACAGTGTAGCAGGCTTGGCTGTTAATAGTAAACCACTAGTTCTACAGCTACTGTAGTGTCATAGAGGTAGTAAGAGGCTACTGTGTAGTATTCACAGCATACTGTAGTCTGTACACACTGAAATGCAACAGACTCCAGTCACTCCACCCCAGTATTCTGTTGCATAAAACAGGCAACAGGGTACAGCACTTGCCACCAAAGGTTGGCATTTACTGTGTACCTGACTACTGTAATTAATGTTAGTCAATTGCATCATGATTACACAGGGCAACAAAATTCAAACAGCGGCATTCTGTTGCATTTGGGATCCTGGTAGGTACCTGGTACCAAGGCTGGCATGTATCGGTTCACTGCACAGTGCATCAAAATCACGGAGCCCTGCATTTTGTAGCATTTGGCAGTTTTCTCTGAGAATGATGATTTGGGGGGAAGGCGGGGTGTTACAAGAGTGACCAAGCATGACCAATAAGCCTTTTGCACATTAAATATGAATAAGTATCTGGTACACAGACTTAGATATTGCACATAAACACCCCCTTTGAATTTCCCAGACACTTAAAGGTACAATACATGATTGGTAAAGGTCACAGGACTGCACTCATACTTTGTCTGATCAAACACGTACATGAAATAATAAACCTGTGAAAATTTGAGCTCAATCGAATGTATCTGAGTCACGAGAAACTAGCGAAAACCCGACTCAATTTTTCTTATAAAACATGAAGAATAGTTTACTTTATGTTTGTTCCAAAAATCATTCAGACGAACGATATTTGGAAAAGACACTAAATCTTGATTCGCTTGAAAATCCCAGCATCTGATGAACCAAGATTTCCCATGGTGACTGTTTGCGAACTGTTGAGTCCATTTTCTGTCTCAAACTCAATACTTTTTTTGTCTTGCACCAATGCACTGTTCACAATGGATAAGAACATGGCAAAAAGGAACCAGTCCATTCCCGAGATGGGTAATATGCAAAAGCTTATTACTCATCCAATTTTTTAAAAGGATGCGTCATGACTATGAATATAATTTAAGACAGTTTAATATTTTGACCCAGTATTCTAGATAAAATATTTAGACTAAAACCGCTAATGTTGTGTCGTACACTTTTACGCAAATTTGCATTTAGAGTGTAATTAATACATAATGTATGATACATGTATCATGCAATCAACTTGTATGTGTCCATACTGTGCACTTTATTCAAAATTAACCCAGGCCACGACCAATAGCATTGTCATTTATATTTTAGAACTTGCAGATGATGTTGATGAATTTGCCACGGAATTTCCCTGTAAAAAACCATAAACCATTGTTGTTGGAAATTGCGACAATTTAAAAGATTCTTCCCAAATCTCATTTAAAAGCACACATGATTGATGAGGATTTCCAGCAAAAGCTCAGTAAAAAGGCAACACAAAACAAAGTACACCTGACGCAATAAGTAACGTTCCAACGGACAGCTGCTATTTTCAAAACAGATGAGATAATTAATATTTTTTGGACAGATTACATACATTTCTTTTTATTTGCCACATGTCAGATGGATTCAAGGTCCGAAATGACTGGTATTAACGCAATTTTCATACCAAGTGCATGTATGTAATTTTGTATGCAGTTGATACTAGTATTAGGCTCTAGATGAATGTGAATACAATATTCATACATACAATTGTACCATTATGAAGTTACAGTATTTAACCATTTGTCTATTTCTTCTACTTTAGCAAAAGAAATTCTTCCAATAGGCCTAATACTTTATAAATCATGTACCAATTATATTTTCAGAAATGAACGTAGACTGATGGTTTGCATGCATTCTGTGCAACTTTGTGTACGAACCTGTTTACATGTACCGTATGCTTCATTAAAATTACTGTACTGGACATCACATGGTGCATTTCGTTTTCCATTTTTTTGTGCATTTTTCTGGAATATGACAGTATTTCCAGGATAAATTTATACTTCAAAGAAATCTTCTATTAAGCTTATTTAAATAAAATACTGCGCACTTATCCTAGCACAGAATGTAATTTTTTTTCACCATGAATTTGTCGTAAAATGCTGAAATTGTTTTTTGTTTGGCCTACTGAAACCACAAACTAGCTTCAAAGTTGGTCAACCTAAATTACACTAAGAAATATTGAAAACTTATAATATTGAGCATTTTCCGTATTTTGCACGATACGGTGGTACCGGTAGGCTATTGTTTGTGTAGGCCTGTGATAATTTGTAGCAAATTTTTAGACAATATGAGTAGGAGACAACCCATACTAGAGAATTTTTAATTGTAAATAAGAAAAAAGAAGGAAAATTAGTTACAAAATATTTTGCCGGGACCAGCATTCTTCTGATTGACTAATTCTCAATACGTCATGCCATGCCGGCCATCTTTCTCTAAATGTTATTTTTAAGGAGGTGAATGGACATTCGTGCCCCCATGACATACTGGAAATTGGTGCAAGGTAACGTCAAAATAGCGTTTGCAGGAAGAATGCCAGTGCTAGCAAAATATATACTGCCAAATAGTAGTGCTAAGTAGACTGCATCAATTTTCACCATTAAAATTCTTAAATTTAAGCAGATGGGTAGGCCTAATTGGCATACTCTCAAGTTACATAGGCTACAAAAGAAATAGTAGGGGATTCAACTTCATGAACGTTGCACAGCTGCATTAGAATTTAGAAAAAAATACAATATTCCCATTAACTCTGTGCACAGCCATGACAATACACACAATTGTTGAACAATTTAGAAAAAATGTTTTTGCAATGGAAATGTCCTTAATTTCTAACCTGAGCAGAATTAACAACACTCATCTTGCATATCAACTATTGGGCATTGAATTTTGGCCCCACATTTACAAACAGAATGGATTTTTAACTTGGAAACTGTTTAAGTATCGTAATGTGCGTGTTGGGAATACAATGAATTTGACCTAAATTTGACCGCTTCACAACACAACACACACAAAATCTGTTCAACTTACCGTCTGCCAAAACCTGCTTAAAACATCCTCAAAATGGCTGGTTTTTCACACGGGAACTGGTCAGGCGGCACGACACTCGTCAAAAGCTTGAAGTCCAGGTAAAAGACCAGCTATAAAGGCACAAATTCCAGGTGTTTGAGGGTGTTTTTTGGCGAGAAATAGTTGTAGAAGTCGGTGGGAACTTGTGCAATGTTGGTTACGTAGTGCGTGAAATGCGTGCCTCCAAAATTAGAAATGCCGTCATTTTTCGTTAACACGTCCCACGCGGTCAACTAAAGTTCAACCTCCGAAAGACACCCAAACACGAACACTTCACCGACACCAAGGCAGCCTACACCCTCACCAGACCATCCTTTACCAAAATTCAGCTCAGAAAACTGCATAGGAATCTCCATTAAAAAATAAATTTCATAATAAAAACTCTGGCGGTTGTGGAAGTGTTGCAAAGCACCACACACGGAAGACTGTTGGTTGTAATAAGAATTGACCTTGCTGTATTATCATAACGCGCAGGTCAAGCGATGACGCATCACTGATTCTCATGAATATTCATATTTCCTTGCCACCCACATTCTAAGCACACACGTTTCCTTCCTATAGTTTTTATTGTGTAGGCTTAGCAGCTGTTAGGCTAATCTGTTCTGCATACGTGTACAATATCTAGCAAGCTAGCTGGTAAATCGATCTTGCTAACAGTTAGAAAACCACAACCCTCGCTGAATATCTTTCCCTTTGTTTAGCTGTGGAAAATGGAAGCTAAACTTCCGCCTAGTTTGCACCAGTGGCAGCCAGGCACGGGCTTTGGGCCCGGGCATCTATTGTTTAGGTACCTGAAAAGACCTTGGGTACCCGGGAAAAAATCGGCGCGGTCCCTGGTTAGGTCAAGAAAGGAACGCGGGCACCAGATAAGTGTGTCCTTGGTGACCGGGCCTCGGTATGGGGTGCCACCTAGCAACAGGGGGTGTTGTGTCTGGAGTTTGTGTGACATTAAAGGGAACGTCCTACAATGATAAAGATTTTCTAATAATAACGTCATAGTGACGTATTCATGGATACGATTCTTATGTGTGATACGCGGCCAAAAAGTAAAAAGTGTTTTTTGTGTGGATGCATGCTATGTCAACCACCAAAAACGGCTAAATTCGACGACACCTTATAAAAATTATAATCAAATTCTGATTTTATAACTGCTTCAATTTATTTGCTGCGTCATGCATATACGAGCTATAGTACTGTTGTATAATGCAACTTAGGGAAACAACCAACTGTACTGCATGCAGTTTGAGGCTAAATCTGCAAGAAAACCATTGTAAATTACTACTTTTTTAGCTTTGAACATTGTTTGAAACAGCCTATTATTGCCAAGCGGTGTATGCCTAATTTTAACTGGTTAATGGTAGGAATTGCACTCTGAGCTAACTGGGAAAAAAAGAAATGCAAACTATGTTGTTTCAACATTCCAGGTTTTAAAGTACATTAAGACTCAAACCAGATTACAAAACTAAATAAGCAAGCAAACAAAATACTATCTTGTTTTCTTTTATTGGGGTCAACATTCTTGACGGATATTAACATACAAATGGTCGCTATTTCAGTGGGGTAATTAAAATACAGGGGAGGGGGAAAGCATCCCCCCCCCCCACTAGGACGTCCCAGTAATACCCCATTTGAAATCTCGAAAAAAAAACAAATCATTTCATTTGTCTCCAGTTCCCCTTTGAAAAAGTGGTATACACCAAGCGTGCCCCCTGCACCACAATGGGGCCTATGAATTTTGGACTTAGGCATTTCGTCACTCTTACCTGTGAGCAGTTCCCATGATCCTTATTTAGAAAATATTCTCACAAAAATGCTCAGATTTTGTAATTTCCTGCAAACTTGAGCTCTGAAAATCCCACCTTATTAAAATGAAATTTATTTGGAAGTCGTTTGCAGTGGCATATGGACATTTTTCACAACTTCTACCCCTAATGGCATCTGCATTAGTAAGCAGGAGGTCGTGGGTTCGAATCCCACCCGAGCCAGTGCATGATTTTTTCATGTGCACTAAAAAAGCACTGAGTATGCAGTGCTCATCTACGTCGGTGAATGGCACGCCTATAATTTGCATAACTGTGTAATAGTAAAATCTTACGGGTATATAATATAGGCCCCTAGATGTACTTCATTACAGGTATTATAGATAATAGCTAAAAAAATAATACCTTTTTGGGGGTTTAAAAATCAGTTTATACCTCAATGTAGGTATTATAGATACAACCTCCTCCTCAAAAACACTACAGCCTTAAGAATTTTAAAATTTCCACGGCTATACTACCCCATTGGTGTATAAAATGCACCCAAGCATGTCAACTGCACCAGTAATGTCGACGTGGTTTTAACTACCCCGTCTGTGACCTCCGACTGAACTCATGATTACAATGGCATATTGCAGCCCAGGCATCTGGGAACGCCCTGTGTAATGATAATAAAGGACCCCATGGCAGCCTTGTACACGCACGCAGGGTGTGCGTACATTACAGACCACCCAAGTTGCCAATAATTAGTCCATGTGCTATCAATTAGCAGAACGAACGAAGTAATTCCTATAGAACAAGTGACACCTTAATATGTGTGAACGCACTACACAATCTATACGTTTATGACGGATTTTACCTAATACTGTCATAATGAGCTTATAAAACAAGGGATTTGTCACAAATTGAGGTGTTTTTAGGGCAAAGTTTGTGATTGTGAGCTCAGATTGTCACACCACTATACCCATTATAAAAAAATATTGATTATTTTGAATATCATAGCAACGGTAACCTTTGAAAGTTCTGTTATTATTTATAGTGTATGAGCTCATTGTTGGGCCGTTGTATGTGCGTTCTTTATATGATATTTGCAGTTCTGTTTCATTTTTATAAAAAAACGGTACATTTTCTTTGAGCTAGAATCATAAATTGTTTGTTTTGGTCGTGTGCAGTATTCGAGATGACGCCATGACGCAAGATGATGAAAATTTAATTAAACAAAAATTGATTTTTGTTTACTCCTGGGGAACAGCTGTCACTCTTACAATTAATTGGTGCTATAAGATATGGTAAAAATTACTGGTGAAGATTAAAAGATTATATTTTAAATAATTATTAATACTTCCTGTGAAATGATGTGTTAAAAACAACAACAATTATAACAAAACAAAATCACATAAAATGATACACAATGAAGATTTCTTCATTTTTTTTTTTTACAATTTTTAAAAATTGGACTTGTTTTATCATTCAATCTGTATGCCCACTCGTAGAACACAAAGAGTAAGTAAATACATAAAAAAAATGAATTTTCGATCAATAAAGACGTTTATTAAAACAAAGAAAATGTCAAAATTTAATTTCAAGTGAATTGATTTTAATCTAAAGTGCAACAAACTTGCAGCTGTTGATGAAAAGGAATACGCATAAAAGTTACTGAAGTACATCAGAAAAACCATATAAACGTACCGATACCAATCAACGATTTTGCACAAAAACTAATAATAAATTTATCATTTTGATTATAGAGAATACATTTTATTCTGATTTGAGAATAAAATTAAGTTAATGACAATAATTATAATTATCATAGCATGATATTGCAATCATAATTATACATAATTAAAAAGACAAAATAATCATTAGTACCCCTTGCATGTGCATTTTGTGTTATAAATTATTTGAAATGAATTTAAGGCTGTGCATGATATAGATAAGCAATAGTGGAAAATACCATAATAGGGCCCATACTTCACTATTCTTTCTTTTTTGTCTATTTGAGGTTTTTTGGACAAAATAACACAATACAAGTAATAAACTGCTGCAAACTGCTCACTAGTCAAAATATAATGACCAGAAATGTGTATAATATTGGAGTTAGGAGGGCCTGACGCGTTTCTATTCTAGCAGGATCTTTATCGAAGCCTACAAAATCCTGCATTTGGATTGAAAGACGTCAGGCCCTCCTGTCTCTGAGCAGCCTTTAAGAAAGATCCTTATCGAATGCTAAAAAGCCTTCGAACAAGATCCTGCTAGGATCGAAACGCATCAGGTCCTCCTAACTCTAAGCAGCATTTGAGAAAGATCCTGCTATAGGATCGAAACGTCACGCCCTCCTTAATCTGAGCAAAATAACACAAGATAGAATTTGGCATCGAAATACACAGCGTGGTAATGGACAATAGGGCCGACATTACCAAAGAAAAATCACTTGAAAACCGAAAGAGGAACCGTTGCATTAAATCCGCTTGCGATTTGGTATTCGATCGGAAACAGCTATTTCCTTGAGAAAATGAACTTTGCTTTAGTCAACCTGCAACCATAGAATAATTACACGCAAAACGGGAAGTGGAAATGCATACATTTCTTTCTGGTATCTATTTTGTTCATGGTGATGGTAATTCTAGAAGTTTTAATTATTTTTTCAGAAACAGAAACAGTTTATTTGATATCGATGTTTGTTGTGATGAAAAAGTTCGTTTGGGGTAAAGGCCTAAAATGTTTGTTTATTTGCAAGCTTGCTTTTTCTCGTTTGGTGAACGGAATGCCTTAGCACATAAAATAACCTATAACGTTTCAAATCATCAGTTTAACTGCAAAATTATTAATAAATCCTTCAAAATACACAGACTGAAAACCAATAAAACGGGTAAAGGTGCTATCATACTGTTGTAGTGTACCGAAACAGAAATCTTCACAGATTTACCTATAGGCCCCTATAACTTACAGGGTATAAAAATGGTCATGGCAGAAACCATACCATTAATATTTTTCCTGCTTGAAATGCTGTATTATCATCCAGAAAATAGTAAAACCAGTGACCAAAAAAAATTCAGATAGGCCCTACATGGGCAAAAAATAATACCAAGACAGATACAGTAACAGTCATCTGTGAACATTTCAGTCCCGTACGTTGCCCACTTTTTCAGAAAACAGTGAAAAACAGCCACAGTATTTCTTAATTTTTTTCTCTTTTATTTTTGATCTTTTGAAAGATCAAAACGCGGATTTTCGGTCGTTGTTTTACAAATTTCTGGATAAATACACCATCTCAGGTAGTCCGAGTAACTTGGACCCTAAAAATCGCCTTTTTTAACATTTGGACATGGTCTGGCGATAGTAGGGTCCAAGTACCTTGTTTGCATTTTGGTTGCAAGAGCTCCATTTTGCAATGTTTTGCCTCTACCCTGAGTCAAAATCCTGTGATTTCACCTTCAAAACGATCCTAAAATGTCTCATGCGGCCAGCTATGGACAAGGGAGAATTGGAGATTCCAATAATGACAAGGTTTACTCACATTTTTTTAAAGAAAAGATCATTTTTCCCTATTTTTTTTCGGGTACCAGTGTACAATTTGAAAAACCAAGATGGCCGACCCAACGGACACTGTGCTCATTTTATAGGAGGTCTCTGTGCCCATTTTTAGGGGAAAAATGAACTTTTCTTCAAAAAATGTGAGTAAACCTTGTCATTATTGGAATCTCCAATTCTCCCTTGGTCCATAGCTGGCCGCATGAGACATTTTAGGATCGTTTTGAAGGTAAAATCACAGGATTTTGACTCAGGGTAGAGGCAAAATGGAGCTCTTGCAACCAAAATGCAAACAAGGTACTTGGACCCTACTATCGCCAGACCATGTCCAAATGTTAAAAAAAGGTGATTTTTAGGGTCCAAGTTACTCGGACTACATCTCAGGGGGAAAAATTTCAACGGTAGGTTTCCACCACCACCATCTTCATACCCTGTAAGTTATACGTAAATCTGTGAAAATGTCTGTTTTGGTTTCTTACCAAAGTATGATACTACCTTTAATACTCATTTTAATCATAATTATTATCATTAAATTATTGCTAAAACCAACCGTCAAATAAAACGAGGGCGCTGTAGGTTTTTTATGTGGTGCACTCGGTAGCTCTTACTAAACAAGATCAGCCGTAGAGGGCGGTATTCTTGGTGCAAGATGGCGGCCTCCATTGACGTGGAAGATGAGACCATTCTAGCTTCTGTTTTTAAAGATGTTTTTCCAGGTTAGAATGATTAATTACTGTGTACTTTCGTTTATAACTGTGTTGTTTGGGATGTCTTTTCAACCCTTAGTGGCATGAAGTACTGAGTTTGAAACAGTAGTTCAACATTTTCTCTGTGTGTCCATGGATGATGGAGGAAGGTGTCACACTCACACTGCACAGCAAAAAATTCCCCGTGGCATAATTATGTACTGTAACACAGCGAAAAATTCCCCATATGCACTGTAACACGGATGGAAACAGTGCCGTGTGTAAAAAGCGCCGCGCTGATTGGTCAACGCGCGAGGCCGTGCTCATGACGTCACGGAAACCATGTGCTGGCCCAACTCGTTACGCACGCACGCAGGGCCGTTGCAGACACGTACGGGGCACGCATTACGCGATGTGCCTATTCAAACACACGCGGTGTACGACTACGCAACGATCAACAGTCGGCCGTACGACATCTCCGGATGACCATGCAATTCTATGCATATTCATGTGGCGCTCTCAGCATACACAACCAATAGACCCAACACACGTTATATGAATATTCAACGACCCAACAATCACACTCAGACGGTGGCGCGGTTTCGCGGTAAAATGACAACAAAAATACAGCTCACCAAAGTTCAAATACGATCGCGGTGTCCGTGAGTTCTCGAACGTCGGGTGACACCACCAAAAATGGTCAAAAGGTCGAAGAAATGTACAAATTTGTATGTTTTTGGTACCATTCGAAAGATCGTGGCGAGGTCTGTCGAAGTAACTATGGTTAGAGTGGGCATCGCTGAGTATGTGCCCATGCGCGTCAGTTTCATTCATGGAAACTTCCATTTTTGGTCAGTGCGATGACGTCACATAATGAGATGATCGTGACGCCCTCTTGCGACCGTTTCGTGCCAATTCGTGTAAGGGATTTTTCGCTGTGTGTAAGTTGTAACATGGATGGAAACTGTGCCGTGTGTGACAAGCGCCGCGCTGATTGGTCAACGCACAAGGCAGTGCTCGTGACGTCACGGAAACCATGTGCTGGCCCAACTCGTTACGCATGCACGCAATTAAGCTTGTTCGATATCCAGTTTTGGGCATATCGAAATATCGTGAAAAAAAGACGTGAAGAAAATATCGCGATATTCGATATTATTGTGGTGACGTCATCGTTTTCTTTTCTTAACTTTTTCATTATGTAAGCATGCACGGCGACCGATCGAAACGAGTTTTCCGAAAAAATATCCTTCCAAAGTACCGTAAAATGCATTTTCCTGACCAACTAAATCTTACTTGAATTTCGGCTGATTATTTTGTCCATTTGGCCAAGTAGAAACACACTTTTACGAACTTCATCTGAAAATATATCGTGCAAAAACCTTCCAAAAGCGACGACCACTTTGAAGAAGACGTAAACATTCAGCGCGCTGTCTGGAAATTTCCATAACTTGTACCCAAGCCCAACGTAATAGCCACGATAATTATCGTGCGCTTAGTGAATGTATATCAGATCTTACTCCATGTAGTCTGGAATTACTGTGCCCAAACCGTGAGTCCAATACGCTGCTAGCGTCAGTCATGTTGGCCGGAAGCGGCAAGCATACATGGCACAATGCAATTGTGTGCCACGCGGCATGCACGTGCTCACAGCATAGTGAAGTCAGCACGGTCAGCGCACGTGTAGGCTTCAGTCATGAAGACCGGAAGTGCAGCGTACAGCTAGTACAGTAGCACACGCAGCGTCGTTCTGGACCGCACATGGATTACTGTCGGCTTCGTTCGGGTGCAGATTTGCACGGTAAGAAATCTGCTTTTAGCGTCACAACCAGCTACAAATTTTGCAGTAATCTATTTGTTTTGGTCGTCGCAAAAAGTGTGTCAAGCTTTACATGTACGTCCGCTCATGAGCTACTCTGATTTTTTGGTATAAATTTGCGCTAGCATATAAATATCGCGATACTGCCGATATTCCCGATGTTGCCGATATTTCGATATTTTTTTCGGGGCCCGATACGATTTTCGATATGAAAAAAATATCGCGATATCGATAAATATCGTCATATCGAACAAGCTTACACGCAATGGCAATGCCGTTGTAGGCACGTACGGAGCACGCATCACGCGATGTGCCTATGCAAACACACGCAGTGTATGACTACGCAACGATCAACAGTCGGCCGTACGACATCTGCGGGTGACCATGCAATTCTATGCATATTCATGTGGCGCTCTCAGCATACACAACCAATATACCCAACACATGTTATATGAATATTCAACGACCCAACAATCACACTCAGACGGTGGCGCGGTTTCGCGGTAAAATGACAACAAAAATACAGCTCACCAAAGTTCAAATACGACCGCGGTGTCCGTGAGTTCTCGGACGTCGGGTGACACCACAAAAAATGGTCAAAAGGTCAAAGAAATGTACAAATTTGTATGTTTTTGGTACCATTCGAAAGATCGTAGCGAGGTCTGTCGAAGTAACTGTGGTTAGAGTGGGCATCGCTGAGTATGTGCCCATGCGCGTCAGTTTCATTCATGAGAACTTCCATTTTTGGTCAGTGTGATGATGTCACATAATGAGATGATCGTGACGCCCTCTTGCAGCCGTTTCGTGCCAATTCGTGTAAGGGATTTTTCGCTATGCACTGTCACTGACACAGGAAATAGGATGGGCAGACTTTTTAATTTATTTTTACCAAAATTATAATAAACAATTTCAGCACTTTACTATTTACTAAAACTATTATTAAACTAGGCTTGTACCTGATACAAAATTTGGGAGCAGTTCCATACATGGACCACCATGTTAACATCCTTAATGCATGTGACGTGCCATGAATGACCATACAAGTACACTTTGACAGTTTACTTTAACTTAAGTTTAACCTGAAAACCAGGAAGCATTTTAGGCCCCTACTTAGAATTGAAAATGACTTAGAATTCTTCAGTTCAGTCCAATAGCCATGGCCTTTCCCTTTGTACACATGGTGTCAAGTGTTGTCAGTGTGGAAATCTTTCCGCAAAATGAATCTTTAATCCCGAGTTTGGTTGTAATGTTCCAATTCGCAAGAGGGCGCCACGATCATCTCATTATGTGACGTCATTGCCGGCACTGATAAAAAATGGAAGTTTCATGAATGAAACTGACGTGCATGGGCACATACTCAGCAACTCCCACTCAAATCATTGACAATTCGACAGACCTCACCACGATCTTTCGAATGGTATCAAAAAATTACAAATTTGTACATTTCTTTGACCTTTTGACCATTTTTTGTGGTGTCACCCGATGTTCGTATTTGAACTTTGGTCAGCTGTATTTTTCTTGTCATTTTACCACGAAACCGCGCCACCGTCTGAGTGTGATTGTTAGGTTGTTGAATATTCATAGCAACGTGTGTTGGGTCTGTTGGTTGACTATGCTGAGAGCGCCACTTGAATATGCATAGAATTGCATGGTCGCCGGAGTTGTCGGCCGGCCGGTCGTTGCGTAGTCGTACACCTTGTGTGTTTGAATAGGCACATCGCGTGATGCGTGCTCCGTACGTGCCTGCAATGGCCCTGCATGCGTGCGTAACGAGTTGGGCCAGCACATGGTTTCCGTGATGTCACGAGCACTGCCTTGCGCGTTGACCAATCAGCGCGGCGCTTGTCACACACGGCAGTGTTTCCATCCGTGTTACAGTACATATGGGGAATTTTTTAGTGTTCAGTTCCAGTCATCAAATGTATGATTTATTTTCTTCCCTACATAACCGTTTTCTTTTTCAGATACTTGGAGGGAAAATTCTGACTTTGCACTGTACCTTGCCGAACTCAGCTCATTTGGCGTTGATAAACTCAGTAAGTAACTTTGTTTAGTGCTTAGTTATTTCCATTGAAATAGATGTTATTCACCGACCTCATAAAATCACGTGATTGGCCATCAAGCTTATGGTTATCCGTAGCGTATTGTTTCGTGTGTGCAATCATTGTGCTTGACCTCCAATGATGTCATGTGAATAACCTCTATACATTCAATAGGGGTGCTGCGTGGCTCAAGAGGTTCAATGAACCTTTATTGTCCAAAAACATTTCCTAATTGTGGTACTTTTACCCCCTTGATTTGCATTTGAATAGATCAGGATTTTTGAGCAGACCGTAATCTGTGAGTTCTAAACACAGCTGGTTTCATTGAGTAGAGACCGCCTGGAATTTGGGATATTGTACAGGTGGTATTCAACTATTGTGTGCCCGCATTGTTTATGCCTAGCTCCCTGCACACATGGCTCAGCCAGATGAACCAGTATAGTCCTGGCCGGTGAACAAACAAATTGGGTTGAATGGGTAACGAACTTTCACACTGAAGACAGTCACTTATTTTGTTTGCTTTGTTAGATCGTGAGCCGGAGCGTCTGGCAGAGGAGCGCGCTCAGATCCTGCAGCAGACTCAGGAACTGGCCTTCCATAACTACAAGACATTCATCGAGACAGCAGATTGCTCAAAGGAAATCGTTGAGGATGTTAGTAGTAGGGAAATTTTCGATTTCTTTTGTCAAGGGTCTTGGTTTTGTATCGAGAAAAAATGTCTAGTTCACATTCAGCATTGCCTTGATGCCCCTGGTCATTGCCTTGGTGTCCCTGGTCATTGCCTTGGTGCCCCTTGTCATTGCCTTGGTGCCCCTGGTCATTACCTTGGTGCCCCTGGTCATTGCCTTGGTGCCCCTTGTCATTGCCTTGGTGCCCCTGGTCATTACCTTGGTGCCCCTGGTCATTGCCATGGTGCCCCTGGTCATTACCTTGGTGCCCCTGGTCATTGCCTTGGTGCCCCTTGTCATTGCCTTGGTGCCCCTGGTCATTACCTTGGTGCCCCTGGTCATTGCCATGGTGCCCCTGGTCATTGCCTTGGTGCCCCTGGTCATTGCCATGGTGCCCCTGGTCATTGCCTTGGTGCCCCTGGTCATTGCCTTGGTGCCCCTGGTCATTGCCTTGGTGCCCCTGGTCATTGCCTTGGTGCCCCTGGTCATTGCCTTGGTGCCCCTGGTCATTGCCTTGGTGCCCCTGGTCATTGCCATGGTGCCCCTGGTCATTGCCTTGGTGCCCCTGGTCATTGCCTTGGTGCCCCTGGTCATTGCCTTGGTGCCCCTGGTCATTGCCTTGGTGCCCCTGGTCATTGCCATGGTGCCCCTGGTCATTGCCTTGGTGCCCCTGATCATTGCCTTGATGCCCCTGGTCATTGCCTTGGTGTCCCTGGTCATTGCCTTGGTGCCCCTTGTCATTGCCTTGGTGCCCCTGGTCATTGCCTTGGTGCCCCTGGTCATTGCCTTGGTGTCCCTGGTCATTGCCTTGGTGCCCCTGGTCATTGCCTTGATGGCCCTGGTCATTGCCTTGCTGCACCTGGTCACTGCCTTGATGCCCCTGGTCATTGCCTTGGTGTGCTTGGTCATTGCCTTGATGCCCCTGGTCATTGCCTTGATGCCCCTGGTCATTGCCTTGATGCCCCTGGTCATTGCCTTGATGCCCCTGGTCATTGCCGCCTTGGTGTCCCTGGTTATTGCCGCCTTGGTGTCCCTGGTTATTGCCTTGGTGCCCTTGGTCATTGCCTTGATGCCCCTGGTCATTGCCTTGGTGGCAATGGTTTGTTTGTAAGCAAACAAACAAAAATAAACCAGACTAGCAAAATTCATGTTATTGGTTATAGGTTATAGTACTTCTCGGTTTTTACTTTTTTATTTGCTTAATTTTCGTACAGTTCAACCTGGTTGAGACTCATGTCAACAGCCTCCTTGGCAAATTGCCAAACTTCTCAGAAGAATGCAACAAGTTTATGAAAGAAGCACAGGAGATCAGTGTCAGGTAGGTCAAAGGTCAAATCAGGCAGGAAGTGTGCAGTGAAGGTATATGAGAAATGCATTGTGGGATAGTTTGCGCTAAAATTTCATACACAAAATGTTGTTTGTGTTAATATTAATATTAATATTTAACATGTTTAGATTTGAGGCTTTGCATGGTGACTATTGGTATGTGGATCGGTTTGCGGTAACACCATGTAATATTCTTTCGTACTTTTGTCTTATTTCGTCGCACTTCTGGTTAGGTCTCTAATCGGTTTGCGGAAACACCATGTCTGGTTAGACCTTACCAACTTAGAGATGTTCCAGTCAATGGACTTTACCCTAGGCAACTAAAGTTAGCAGATCAGCCGAACAAATCTCTTTAATTTTGACGTAGTTGCGTCAGGTGGATAATCCCCAGCCTTGAACTATCAACTTCAAGCCCCTGGGCCTGGCCAGGACTGGGCTTTGCCTGGGGTCTTGGGCTTCTATAATCACCAGCCTTGAATTATCAACTCCAAGCCCCTGGGCTTGGCCAGCTTTTCCAGTGGCTGGGCTCAGCATGTATTCTTAGTTTCTTTCCATAAAAGAGTTTTATACTAAAAAGAGTTTTATTTTAAAATAAACAATTTTGTTTCGACTGATGACAATTTCCCCCAATTTTGTTTCGGCAGCCGGAGGATGAACAATCTGACGTTGTCCAAGCACACTCAGCTCCTAGAGATCTTAGAGATACCTCAGCTGATGGACACCTGCGTCAGGAACAGCTACTACGAAGAGGCCTTGGAGCTGTCAGGATACGTCAAACGCCTCGAAAAGAAACACACCAACATCCCCGTCATCCAGGTAAGGACCGGTTCGCTGTATCCAGTGCTGGGATTTTTATCCAGTTAGAGATTAACTGACCCGAATTTAATTATCCGGTTACAAATTTCCACAAACCGTTAGCTGAAACTGAAAGAAAAAAAAAATGGCTCATGCTTAACAACCCAAAAAGTGTAAAGTGTAAAATAAATACATATTTTGTCCATTTTGCCAAGTAGACATACTGTACGCTCTTCACATACTTGATCTAAACAAACCATTGTATGTACTTGATCTAAATGCTTGATCTAAAAAATAACATCGTAAAAAGCCTTGGAACAAAATCACAATATCGTTAAATATCGTCATGTCGAACAAGCTAAGACAGATTCCCATTGTGGTTATGTCAATACCCTCTGTCAATACCATGCAAGCTTTTATTCAGGCCCTGTTCTACACTGAGCACGCATGGTCTATTACATAGGTTATAACTGCTAACCTGATTTTTTTGGCAATCAATAAATGGATATGAAATTACCCAATTTTGCTCAGCACTTGCTGTATTACAGCAAGTGCTGAGCAAAATTGGGTAATTTCATATCCATTTATTGATTGCCAAAAAAATACCGAATAAGAGGATTTACAGTACAAACCTGTCCCAAGGATATCATGAAGAACCTCATCGGTTAGAATCTTCAGAAAAGTAAAATACTTTATTAAAAACCTACAGATAACTGAAGGTAAATACATTTAGAACCTCACTAGAACTTCTTGATATCTTCAGGATATCGTGAAGGAAGTGAAAGGTTCTATGCAGCTCATGTTGAACCAGATGTTGCAACAGCTCCGGACAAATATCCAACTGCCAGCCTGCCTTCGATTGATCGGATACCTCAGACGGATGGACCTCTTCACGGAGAGTGAGCTTAGGATCAAGTTCCTTCAGGCCAGGGATGCTTGGTTCCAAGGGATTCTGGGAGCCGTGGCTGGTGAAGATGGTAACGTTTTCATGATTGCTTTTCTATTTCCATTGAAATCACATAACTGTTTTGCACGACCTTCATTGGCTTCCAGTAATAATTACAGAATTCAATTAAAAATACTTCTGATATTAAGAGCCCTCCATGGTCTCACCCCATCTTACATCAAGGGAGCTGCTAAGCACAAACATTTGTCTTCCCCATTAAATCAAACTACATGTATTGTTAAAAATTCCATTTGATATTCATCTTCAGCAATGGTCAGCGAACAACAGCCAAAGAATAATCACAAGACTTAACAACGCATGGAAATTTGGTTGTTAACCCAGTTTTTATTATTAAGACAGAAATGTCATGCTTAGCAAATTTTTGTGCCAAGCAGCGTCGTGAAATTGGCCCCAGGACATGTTGCAATACCACAATCTGAGATCTGGTCTGAGGTCATCATCATCTTCGCATTTTCTGTCTGTTCCCAAGACCCGTCTGGCTTTGCACCGCATATCTGGAATTCTTTGCCAGACAAGTTGAGGGAAGAAAATTATCTCTCACGCTTCAAACTCCATCTAAAGACACATCTTTTCAATCTTGCTTTCCATCTTTAACCTTCCCAGACCTGCGCATTTGAATGACATTTTCCAGATACTGTGCGCATTATAAATGCTCTTTTATTATTATTATTAAATCGGGGGTATACTGTAATTCAAACACAAGTTTTTGAATGCCGCCCACTTTTGATAAATAGAAAACTGTTTTTCGATGTATTACAACTTTGGCTTAGTACGTGGCGCACGATTTATTCCTGAAAGGAATTAAGAACTTAGAAGAATATTATGAGAATTTCAAGTTCTTTGGTTTGGAGGATGTTAAGAAATAGGTAAGTTAAGTTTGTGCACGACCCAATGGGAATGTCACCTAAGTACTCATCCTCGGTTGTTGTTGTTATTATTATAATTATACTAACTCAATATTTATCTTCTTTTTTTGTAGCTTATTTTCACATCACTAAGGTGATTGAGGCGAGCCGTGTTCATTTGTTTGACATCATCACGCAGTATCGGGCGATCTTCTCAGACGACGATCCGATCCTTTCATCCAGCCAGGACTCGGCAACCAACGAGGGCGCCCTTTTCCATGGATGGGTCGGACAAAAGGTAAACAGACTCAACACGAAGGTTATAGGAGCAAAGATAGTTGACTATAAGGAGGCCCCATCAAAGGGCTGGATAGCTCAGATGGTAGAGCACTGGTATGGCAGTTAATGGGTTATATGGCTTCTGACTGACACCCTGAACAAAGATAGTTGACTATAGGGAGGCCCCATCATAGGGCTGGATAGCTCAGATGGTAGAACACTGGTATGGCAGTTAATGGGTTATATGTCTTCTGACTGGCACCCTGAGCAAAGATAGTTGACTATAGGGAGGCCCCATCATAGGGCTGGATAGTGCATATGGTAGAGCACTGGTGCAGCATTTGAGATGTCCCAGGTTCACGTCCAATTTCAGTTAAACAACCAAAAGCAACTGAAGAATAAGAATCATAATCATAACTCGAAAATTTAGTACGTAGAACACTGGAATATTACTTTAGTGGTCCAAGGTTCAACTCTCTGCCTTGTAATTCTCATTTATCCCTCAAGGTTTCACAGTTTCTTGGTACCCTGGAGGCAGATTTGTCCAGGGGTGTAGGTGGGCGTCTGGATTCCCTTCTTGGTCAGTGTATGTACTTCGGTCTGTCGTTCAGTCGGGTCGGAGCTGACTTTCGAGGCCTCCTTGCGCCGCTGTTCCAACAAGCTGCACTCAGGGAGTTCACGACAGCAGTGGAGGCTGCTACAAAAAGGTAATAATTGCCTTGGTGCCCCTGGTCATAATAAGGAAATTTCAAATACAAATCTGTCCCCAGCCTTGTGGGATGACCCAAATCAAACTGAGGAATAGGGTGGGTCAGAATTGTGCGGATTATTCCTCAGATTGTTAAAGCACAAAGAGTACAAAGGGCTTTCACAGCTTTTACCAGTTGACCAATACTTGCTCGTTTGGTTTATCTGGTTAGGTTTGAGGAGTCCATGCATTCATACACGTTGATAGCTACTCCGTCTCTCTCCACTGGTACCCTGGCATCGGGAACCATGCAGGTATGTGCATATTACCAGTTTGTATTTACCCAACCACATAGATCTTTAGAAATATAAAGTCTAACGCTATAATGGTATATTATTCGCACTTGGACCAAGTTGGGCCATTAAGCCTTATGTAAAGTTACAGTGCCTGGGCTCTACAGTCCTGTGTCCTTCAAAATACCACACTGTGCAGTATCCCTATGGCACATTCCGGACCAAGTTGGGCCATCAAGCCCCATATAAAGTTACAGTGCCTGGGCTTTACAGTCCTGTGCCCTTCAAAATACCACACTGTGCAGTATCCCTATGGCACACTCTTTGGACTTGGACCAAGTTGGGCCATATTCAAGCCCCATATAAAATTAAAGTGCCTGGGCTCTACAGTCCTGTGTCCGTCAAAATCCTTGAATTTGAATGGCATGGATTTAGATGGAGTTCACTTTTTGAAATTTGTCTTCTTTTAATTGTATATTTCCTTACAGGGTGATAAGAGCTTGGCCCCGCCCACAATTCTGTTAGACCACGCCCCTCTTGCCTTCTACACCAATGCCCTTCTGAGCGCGTTTAACGATCTTCGGTTGTGTGCACCTGTAGCCTTGGCTCAAGACGTCGCCAGCGTGCTCCGTAATTCGTTGACGACAGTCGTACAAGTGACATTGGCCTATCATAGGTATGTAATTTGATGTTGATGTTGTTTCACAGAAGAATGTGAGTTTTTTTTATTACTGACTAATTAGTTTCATATTGATTAACCCTATTACCCTCCGCGCTTGCCACAGAAGATAAGAGCTGCTTACCACACATTACCACAGTCTCCACAGGGGGACTGGGTCTTAACCCTAACCATCTGCACCTACCGCACAAGAAAAGAGCTTATTACCACACACTACCACAGTCTCCACAGGGGACGGGATCATAAACCACGCATTACCACACAAACCACACTGAGGTGTATTGTGGTAAGCAGGAGGGTTAGGGTTTAAACAGGCTGTATCTTCTTTGAGTGATCCCCCATGTACTGTTTCTCAGGTTGCAGCATTGTTAAATGATCCTTGGGATATAGCAGTGTGTGATTGGTTTCATGGCTTCTGACTGCCAAACAAACAAAAACAGCTGACTAAGTAATAAGGAGTAAAAAGGACACTGCCAACATAGGGCTGGATTGCTCAGTTGGTAGACCGCCTGTGTGGTATTTTCGAGGGTCACATGTTCGATTCCCTCTCCAGTCAATCTTTCTTTGTTCATTTTTTAATGACTCAGATTAAAGGTGCCTTTCCATGTATGCGTTTTCTCATCCGCTGCGTGTATGTTGCGTTGCGTTGCAAACAAATTACCCATTAAAAAGACGCACATGACCCTTTCCAAAGGACACGCACATGTTATGAAAAGGGTCCCTTAATTGTTTTTTTAAATGATGCAACGCATCACACACGCAATGTATATGCAACAGATGAAAAAACATGCACATGGAAAGGCGCCTTAAATTCAGTCAGTTTCCTTTGTGGTTTATTTGATTATTTCATATTGACAAATTTTTAGACATTTTTGGGGCTGCATACTTCATTCAAAAACTGAAGCTAAAGGTCATTAAAGGTGACCTACTTATGGTTCTTAGGAATTAAAGGTGACCAAAACATATTTAAACTTTGTCTTTAAAATGTATTCATCTGATTTTCAGAGCGGAGGAGAGCACCTTTAATGACAAAGAGAGGGATTTCTTTGTGCAGTTTTGCCACGTTGCTGCCTATGATTTGATCCCCTACACGAACCGCTGTTTGCAGGCTTTGTTCCCCACAGCAACCATCGCAGCGATGCTGGGCGTCACGGTTACCGATGTGCAGAAAATGGTACGTATTAACACAAAAATGAAGTGTCTTTTTAGTTTGTCATTTTAAAAAAAATTTCAAGACAGCATACATTTTGTGAAGATTACATTTCCTGTTATTAACTGAATGTAGGGCCTGTTTGTTTAATGCACAGGATCATTGACTCTACTGATCCAGATCCCATTTTAGCGTACCCTGCATAGGACGTGGATCCCAAAATCTGGGATCCTGTTCGTTAAACAAACAGGCCCTAAATCAAAGGATTGACAAATAGGAAATAGCGCCCTCTATGGTGAGATTATGAAACAAAGAATTGGCAAAGCATAAGCAAAGTTGTGAGCTCGAATTCACGAAAGCCTAAGATAGATCGCAACTTGTGTATCAATCTTAATTGCTAAGCAAAGTGTGATGTCACAATACTAGCTGCTATGGAAACATGAACAACTCATCTAAAAGATGAATCGCAAATCTTTGTGAAATTGACCACTGGGAATGTAAAGAGTTCCTAAAGTTGCACCCAAGTAAATAAACTCCCATAGACAACAGTGGTAAATCCTCAAACTTCAAAAATTATTTAAAAATATACAGAACTCTCACAGCTGTTCAAGTTCCACAGAAAAATGATGATGAACATGTCAGCTTTCATTTTCTTTTCATTTTATGGTAGGGTGACCATTTTGAGATATACTCATTCTCAGCTGACCACCCCTAAAACAAGGTATGGATCACTCCAGTCAAAGAAGCCATTTTCAAAAACCATCCCTCTGCAAAGCGGCTGAAATAGACCCACTTTCTCACCCAATTGCATAAAAAATGGTCACAAATGGAAGCCCAAAGTCCAGGCAGGAGGTCCAGTGCCATATTTCTTCAATCCTTTATTTTCATAGCTCTCACAATTTTCTTATTTAAAATATATTGAGTGCTTAACTTTCATTAATGAGCTCGGCGGACAGATTTTGGCACTTTTATCTTGGATGCGCCCCTAAGGCGTAACATCAACATACACCTAAAGATGCGTCTACTGAGATGCTATTTTATTTTTTTTGTGGTTGCATATGGTAGTGAGACATGGCAGTACACCAAAACCAACAGGAATAGATTGCACTGTTTTGAGATGTGGTGCCTAAGGAGATTGTTGAAAATCAGCTGATAGAGTGAGCAACCAAGAGGTTCTAATTAGAGCTGGAACACACGGATCCTTCGTGTCTCAGTTGATGCAAGGAAAGCTGCGTTATGCAGGACATATTCTTAGAGGCAGTGATGGTGAGCTTCCAAACACCATCTTGGAAGGCTTAATAGAAGGTTTTCGAGCCAGAGGAAGACATAGGAATGTGGAGTGATGACATCAAGCTGTGGTGCGTTACAACATCTAGGAGCAAGAAGAGCGGCTGAGAACAAGAGTCGATGGAGAACTTTGATGGCCAACCTTCGTAACGAAGACAGCACATGATGATGATGATGAATGGAATAGATCCTCAAATGGTTATGGTGTAATATACTTTTTGTTTTCAGGGCAACATCGGTCAACTTGATGTGGACAGCCTGTCGGACCCCTTGAAGCCACTCCTACCGACAGCACCTGAACCCTCTCCAGAAGAGGAAGAAGAGCAGCCAGCACAAGGTAGGATTCAAACCTAGAACCATCGGATTGAAGGAATTACCGATCCAGCCTTTGTGAAACGAGAACCTTCTAATTAGAGATACCCTTATAGTTGCATTCCATGTACCTTTAAATTTTGTACGGCACTCCACGAGTGCCGTTCCACTTTTCCAGATAACCACATAATTTATCTCGCCAAGTCGACTTATTAAGCACAAAAAGTTGGCTTATCGAGATAATTTATCCGGCCAAGATGACTAAGTTAAAACTTAGAAGTCGACATATCCTGATAATTTGTCTCACCAGGGCAACTTACCGAAACTGAGGTAAATTATCAGAATAAGACGACTTCACGTTTTCACTAATGCCCTGTCCACACTGGACTTTTTTCCCCCAGGGTTTCACTGAGCCGATGGGTAAATGAAAAATTGGCAAATATTACTGGTGTCTGCACTTGGACTTTTGACTTGGGTAACTTAACCGTGTACACGCGGAAGAATTACCGAGGTTTCAATACTTGGCTCATGAGGGTACCCGACTTATACTCTCTGCATTGGACTTTGCGTCACGGGAAAAGTGTCTCGGGAATTCTTCCTGGGCAGAAGTTGGCCGGTAGAAATACCCGCGTAGGTCGGGAAAAGCAACTGAGAGGAAGACTTCCTGAGACATCCACACTGGACTTAAAATGGGTAAAGTACCCAGCGTCTCGGTAACTTTGCCCCCAAAAAAGTCCAGTGCGGACAGGGCTGAAAAGTCATCTTGTTGAGATAATTATTGAGACGACTCAAGCTTGATAAATTATGTGGTTGTCTGGATACATGGAATAGCACTCATGGAGTGCTGTAACCTAGGTTTATCTTGCCTCTTTCTTGTTTGCTAAGATTTATTATTTCCCAAATTTCTCAAATTTAGATCCTGAAGAGGAAGCTCTTGAAGGAAGCCCACGGCATCCCAACAGGTCCGTCCTAGACACTCTCCAAGAAGTTGATGAAACCCGCCAATCAGACCCAGCGCTCGACGAAGGTTCTGGCAGAGGTTCTCCATCGGTTCCAGAGGGTGGGCAGGTTCCTAGCGAGGGGAACCAACCAATTGCATTTGGTTCCGACGAGAACCTTGGAGATGGCGAAAGCAAAAATGTTGTTAAGTTTGATTTAGGTGATGATACGTGAGCACTGTTGTCACTTAGTGGACATAATCCAGAACTTGAATGTTTCCAATCAAGAATGACTTCAACTTTAAAGGTAGTATCATACTTTGGTAAGAAACCAACACAGAAATGTTCACAGATTTACGTATGACTTACAGGGTATGAAGATGGTGGTGGTAGAAACATACCGTTTAAATGTTTCCGCCTGAAATGGTGTATTTATCCAGAAATTTGTAAAACAACGACCGGAAATCTTTTTGATCTTGTAAAAGATCAAAAATGAAAGAGAAATGACTTAAGAAATACAGTGGCCATTTTTCACTGTTTTCTCAAAAAGTGGGCACCATATGGGACTGAAATTTTCACAGATTACTTTTATTGTATCTTCCTTGATATTTTTGCCCATGAATCTGTATTTTTTTGACAAAAACCAAAGTATGACATTACCTTTAATCTAGCCAGATTCCTTTGTGTATATTTGAGGATTTTGTTTGATTAAAAAGCTGTATCATCTTTGAGTGGTCCCCATGTGCCGTTTCTGAGGTTGGAGCATTGCTTAAATGATCCTTGGGATATGGCGGTATGTGTGTGGTTTCATGGCTTCTGACTGCCAAACGACCATAGATAATTGACTATTTGTTACACCACCAACATAGGGCTGGATAGCTCAGTTGGTAAGAGTGCTTGTATGGTATTCCGTTGGTTGCTGGTTTGAATCCCACTCCAGTCAATTTTCTTTGTTCACCTTTCTTGAATGACACATGGAATATAGCGGTATGTGCATGGTTTCATGGCTTCTGACTTCCAAACGAACAAAGGTAATTGAATTGTGGGACACCACCAACATAGGGCTGGATAGCTCAGTTGGTAGAGCACAGGTATGGTATTCTGGGGGTTGCTGGTTCGAATCCCGCTCCTGTTGAAACCTGAGGCAATTCAGGAGATTTGAATGGGATAAATCAACAGAATGTTGCCTTTGAATAGCTGGACAGGTTGATGACACCTGCGATTTCACTGGTGTAATGATAGCTAGCATATAATATAATATAACCCATGTATATTTTGCATTTTATGTACAAATTGTAAAAAAAAAACACAAAAAGTGTTGAACTTATTGTATTTTCATAGAATGTGTTAGACATCAATAGCCTAAAATACTACATAAATACTCCACACTATTACATTAAGATGCCTCATAGTTTTAAAGTATACTGTGTAATATGGATCCAGTGAAATAAAATGTAAACAAAATATTGCTAACGAAATACTACAAATACTACTTGGTTTGCTAATTATTATTCCATTACTATTTTGAGCTTTGCAAGATATAACTCAAATGAGGAAAGTATTTCAAATCATATGAGCAAGATATTACAATACAGCATGTGTTTGGATGAAGAAATATCTTACATTCTACAAAATACTTCAAAGTATTCAAATACTATTTAAAGGAAACAAAGTAATATTGCAGTGGAGAATATTCTTAAAATATAACAAAGTTTTGAGCGACTGAAGTATCCAAATAATATAATAATGAAACAAAATCATGTTTCAATATAGAATAGTCTAAAAAGTCTACAAAGTTTCATATGACCAAAGTATCCAAATAATTATATGAATGAAACAAAATACCACTTGAATTGAGAATATCCTAAAAATACTATCAGTTTTGTGGGACCAATTTTCTGTTCTGAAAAGGAATTGTTTTTGGTAAGAACCAAAACAGAAATGTTCACAGATTTACGTATAACTTTAAGGGTATGAAGATGGTGGTGGTAGAAACATACAGAGTGCAGAGTATAACACAATATTTCTAGAACACTTGATGAAGGTTTTCGTAAAAAAAAAATCAGAAATAAGTCGTTTGATTAGGGTTAATTAATGGAAATCAAAATAAGGTCAAAGGTTAGCGTATACGCATTTCCAGCCGTAACAAGTGTTAGAAGGATGTGGCACACCAATGGTTTTAGACTGGTGCTCATAGCTGTGACTAAAATGTTGCAGCTGCCGTATGAGAATTCCAGGAACGCGATACACGTACGTTCAAGCCGTACACGATGGAAAAATCATAGGCAAAACAAACAATTACTGAATTAGGCGAATCCGTCTGAATGTTGAAAACATAAGACTTTTCAGAATTATTCACAAAATGTTTGTGAGTTGATGCAATGTTTGCGAGTTGACGTAATGTTTGCGAGTTGACATAATGTTTGCGTGTAGATGCAATTATGTTTGCGAGTTGACGTATATAAATGTTTGCAAGTTGACGTAATGTTTGCGAGTTGATGCAATGTTTGCAAGTTGACGTAATGTTTGCGAGTTGATGCAATGTTTGCGAGTTGACCTAATGTTTGCGAGTTGACGTAATGCTTACGAGTTGACGCAATGTTTGCGAGTTGACGTAATGTTTGCGAGTTGACGTAATGTTTGCGAGTTGACGCAACGTTTGCGAGTTGACGAAACAATTGCGAGTTGACGTAATGTTTGTGAGTTGACGGCTGGGAACAATTGCGAGTTGATGCAATGTTTGCGAGTTGACGTAATGTTTGCGAGTTGACGTAATGTTTGCGAGTTGACATAATGTTTGCGAGTTGACGTAATGTTTGTGAGTTGACAGCTGGGACGCAAAGGATTTTGAGGGCATGATCGATAAAACAATTTTCGAGGGACCAAAACGATTTCCACATAATACACACAATATACTGTAATTTTGAGAATCACACAAAAAGGTTTTGATGGCATAAAATGATTTTCATGTATGACAAGAAATTATCTCGAGGCTTTCGATTCTTGCTCCGCGGCTCGAAAATCCCCCCCCCCCCCCCCAAATGCAACGGAGACCGGGTGAGTGACTCAACGCACGGTCTCGCATCAAAAATGCTACACGTACGGGGTGCGTGGACCGCACTGGCACTACACGGGCCCATGCCTCGGGCTGAATGCGTCGCAAGACCCCACCGGCTGTGTCTGCAGAGGTGGTCACGGCACTCGCAGTTACTGGTTTTTTATAAATTCTAAATTTGGCATGAAAATGTTGCTTTATCGCGTTGGAAATTTTTAATTTTAAAGAGGAAATACCCAAGTCGAACAGTTAAGGTTTGGTTAAAAGAAAACCAGCGATTAAACAGAAAGTTATACTAAATTTTGTATAGTAAAAAAAGCTTTTAAACGACTATAAGTGAAACTAACACATGATCACGTGGGTTTTCTGAGTCAAAATTTTGACTCAGAAAACCCACGTGATTTACGGTTTTTCGTATTTATCATGAAAACGGCTCAATTTTACCGTTTATTTGTGTGGAATGTTCTATTCTACTTTTGGAAGACCTTTCCAGTCATGATAAAGGCATGCATTGGCGCCAAAAGGCGCCCAAAAAAGCGCAACGAGGCCGGCGTGTACCTTTAACTGGGAAAGGTGCAAATTCTGTTCAGAATGATGTTAATTTTTTGAATTTTGGAACATTGTTGTTAACTCTCATACATCCTATAAGGTTAGGCCTAAACAAAACGCCGACCTATTTGCTGGTTTCTTTTTCCACACACAAATATGACAGAAAGACGACATTGAAACGGTTTTATGTCGCTGAAGTTAATTTCTTCTTCCAATTCAGTGAACTTTCTTCTGAGTTTGATTTTACCAGTAATACTTTGGGGGAGTTGCCCCACCCCTGTCAAAATCACCCTCTCCCTGCCGTATCTATTCTAGGGGAAAGAGTGTGATAGCTAAACTCCAACGACTGCAGTCTGGCCCAGACAATATGGAAAAATAACACCATTGTGCATATCTAGAGTGTGTTATATGGCCCTATGTGCACGTCAGCAACCTATGAACCGACACGATTCTAGCAAGCCAGACAGAATTGTCAAAGTGGGGCATGGAAAAAAAAAATCATATCATTATTGTCAGCCCACGAACAGCCAAAACAAGACAAAAACTAGAACGATGTTGTTGTATACCTTGCATAAAATGCTTGTGTTAGTCTGCTTTTGTCGTTCTTATGTCTGACTGAGTTTTAAAAAGTATGGTGCTGAGTTTGTTTGTAACTGCAATATTGCAGCCGAAATTGGTGATTCATGTTTGTGGTCGCGTTATAAGTGGACATGGATTCTTGCCAAGAAGTTGGTAGAACTTTGGTGTTGGTTTTTGTAAACGAGTGACTGTGTTTGCGGTTTTTTTCTGCTGAATTGAAACTCGCTAGGTACCTTGTGAATGCTGAGTTTATCGCGTCCCTGGATAGAAGTTTGGGCTTAATTTGAGGCTTACCTGGATATTTGGGAAACAGCTGGAACCGAGACCATAAACTTCGCAGGTACGTAGCAATGTCATGTCTAGTATTTGTGTTTCTAATTCTAAACATATTGTTTGTTGATGTGTATTAGGCATATCGTCTGCTTCGTTCTGAACATAAATTATTTGGATTGTTGGAAAGGGTAGTTGGTAAATTCGCTGTGAATTTTATCCCGAAAGTTGCAGCGAAGTTAGAATGAGTAAGACTTGCGGAGACACCATGTATAACACTCTTTGGGGAAGAAGTGTGGTCCTGAAAATGACCGATGAGAGTAAATTCTCGACGTTTCGAGTTTGCTATTTATCGGTCATTATAAATGGTTAGTTATTTTGATGTCGTTACACTTTTCCAACTGTGCTAAGATTGTTATTTGTGTGTGTTCAATTTCAATTTCGGTTTATAAGAACACCCAATAAAAAGTCCGAATACTAAAAATATTAGGTTGACAATAATTATTACAAATGATCATTTACAAAACTGTTAGTTGAAATATAATCATCAAATAACCACAAGGGAAACTGACTGAATTTAAAGTCATTGAAAACAATGAAAAGTGAACAAAGAAAAATTGAAATATTGACTGGAGCGGGATTCGAACCGGTGTGTGTGTATAAAAGTGTGCACTTGTTCTTAAAGGTAGTATCATACTTTGGTAAGAAGCTAAAACAGAAATGTTCACAGATTTACCTATAACTAACAGGATATGAAGATGGTGGTGGTAGAAACATACCGTTCAGATTTTTCCGCCTGAAACGTCGCTACCTTCCAGCCAAAATTGAACTCATTGTGACGTGTGCAGTTATTGTCATATATTGTTTCTAAAAACAAATGAACGTCTTGGTTTGTAAGCTGGGCGTGAATAAGAATTCTTTTGTTTACTTTTTACGCACCTTTGTTTTAAAAGTAAGTTCGGACTTTTATTCTGAATTCAACAGTTTATGTTGCATGTAGTGTGTTTTTATTGGCAATTGTGTGTTTCGAATAATTAGGCCTATGTTTATGATATTTTTTTGCAGATGTCTGACTCACTGTTATGTGCTATAGCACTGTAACTATATGGTGCATTTACTTTTTAGTGTACACAGTTTTTGAAGGGGTAGACTGTTTATTGATTGATATTTCTTTGTAATGTCTTGGCTGTCTTTAGAAGTATCAAGTTGAAATTTTCTCGCCTTATGGGTCAGGTTTTGAAGTTTCTTTTAATTTTCAGGCATTCCTATAGGAAATTAATTTTATTTCTTGGAATTATTTTGCAACAAATGTGAGGAAAACAAAACAAAAAACAACCAATCATATAATAAATCAATCACTTTCACTTTTCCATTTGTGTCTTTAATTTAGGAAACTAAATATATACAGAAAGTGAAGTAAACAATTACAACTGGAAGAAATAAAAGAAACAGTTTACTTGAAACGAAACGTTACACATTATATTGTCACAAAATTAAATACAAAATTCTAGGGCAGGTTTAGAAAAAGAAAGAGATTTTGTTGTCGTTGAGGTGGAAAAGGGCTGAATTATGATCCCACTTTTGGGTGAACTTTTCGGGGTTATATTTACAGGCAAAGTAATGCTTTTCAATGAGAATCATCAATCAACAAAACAATCAATAAATTAATGAATTAACAAATTAATAAACCAATCACATGTGTCTACACCTGCAACATTTAAGTTTTGATTTGCATTTTATTTCGGCAACAATTATAATTAAATTTATTTGTTTTCTAATCTAATTGAAACGTGTGGTTTACCTCTTGTAGTTTTGTAGTTTAATCTTCATTTTCGCACAACATGAACTAACTATACATGTACACGTATATATCAGTGTTTGATATTAACTCATTTTAGAAACATTTGTGTTCTGTTGAACACAAATGTTAAGGTTGAATTTTCATTTTTGGGGGAAGGGGGATATGCTATAAGTTTCTCAACTATTGTTCTATAGAAATTGAAATCATTACTCTAGCTAATCATTACTCTAATTAAAAATTACCTCCTAGAATCAAAAAGCGGATTGTAATAGGACGCAAAAAATGGTTTACAAATTGTGTTTTTCTGATCTTTGTTTTGTATCGTAGGCGATGTATAATTTCATCTAGTGTTTTGTGGATGTGCGGGCGGGGCCAAATTTCATGGAATCCGTCACCGTTAGAAAAAATTCTTCGCTTACGGTATAGCAGATTTTGTTGGGTTACGGTTAGCGTATTTCACGGAAGAGTTTCCTTTTTGGTAACGGTAAGCAAGGAATTTGTGCAGAATGCATACGACATGACAGGGCGTTAGCAGAAAATGATCACGGTTACCCTATAAATTCTTCGCTAACCGAAAATCTTGCTTACGGATTCCATGAAATAGATTTCACGCGTAGCAGTGCCCGTAAGCACAAAAATAGGCCGTAACGGATTCCATGAAAAAGTGGTTATGACATGCCTTAAATTGCGGCAAAGTTAAACTGAATTCAAATAAATTATGTTTTGTTAACATATCATATGAAAACATTTTTTGTGAATTTCTGAATAGTTTGGCCACCAAATTCCAACTTTCAAGTGAAAGTGAAAGTTTGAGGTTTGCACCATCCGTGCATGAAGTACTGTACTTTTTTAAATTAAAAACAGATTCTCATGTCAATTGTGGGAATTCTCTCTTGTTTGTAAATTGGTTCTCGTTTGAGCAATGTTGAAATATTTTCAAGAACCGCAGAAGTTGTACTTTCATAAGAGAATGAAAATTTCTCTTTTGGTTGCTGTGGAAACACGGAGTGTTCATTTATCAATAAGAAAGTTTTCGAATGGTGTTTTTGTTTTTCAGAATGCGCGGCAAGTTTTTTTCATGGTTTGCAAGAATTTCTTCATTGGGGGAAATCGCTGCATCATAAAACAAGTGAGACTTTCTGGGTTTTATTTCTGTATAGTGGGTTTTGCGATGACTGTGGTTTAAAGTTTGATACTATACTTTGTAGAATACAAGTAAGGAATAAATTCTGACTAAAGTCAAAATTTATTAGTGGTACCAGAACAATCATATTAGGTCCGAACAATTAAAGAAGTTTACAGGACTGGTAATTTATTTATTTTTTGCTTTATTGTTGTTATTTTATTGATTTAGTTATTGATTGATGTATTTATTCATAGATTTATTAATTCTGTTTTATTTAAGTTTTCTGAGAAAAAAAGTTTCTTTTATTGTCACCCAATACTGTTTCCTGCATTGTGTTGACACATTATAATTGTGCAATGGTTATCTATAATCTGCACTTTGAATTTAACTTGTGCCATCTTAAGTCATATATTATTGTCATCAATTGCGTTGTCATTGTTTGTTTGTCGCCATTGTCATAGCCATCCCCACTCTGGTCTTGCATGCAGTCTTCATAATCAGTGTCATGTGGGCCACCAATGTCATCGTCATTTTGTCACAAGTGTCACAATTTGTTATTAGTCAAAATATCGTTCCTTCGTCATTGTCCCTCATGTAGGCTAGGCCTACATCACTGTCATTTTGTCATTCCAACTTCACCCATTCAACACACGGACGGCACTGCTGTCATTTTTGTGTGTTTATCAAGGGAAGTACCCTACCGCCAATGTATGCCTACTGGAAGCGCAAGGGGTTGTACGTGTTTCCTCCTAACGGGTAGCAGGAATGCTGGACAGGTGGTGACCGTGCAGCGCGTCGCTAGCCGGGTAGGCATCCCAGTCATGACCGCTGGCAACTCATGTTTCGTTCATGCGGTCATTTTGAAGACCATTGACTAGCATAATTACATTGCGGCCTAAATGGGTATGACTTCAGAGGACCCAGGTTCTAATTTTTGAGTGGAATAAACTTAAGTTTGAATGGTAATAATAATATTGTTGTTGTTTATTTTGCTGGTTTTTTTTTTTCGAATGCAGCGTTATTTTAGCCGATTTTTCTGTTTACATGAAATTTACCGAGCTGTAAATACAACGACATTAAAGCAACTTTTAGTTCATTGTCTATTGCTCTTTACATATACAGATAATTTTGGCGTTTGTTTGTTTGTTTTGTTAATATTTAAACCGTAGGGATATTATTTTATTAGGCTTGTGTATATTTTTGTAAGTAACGAAACTTTGTAAGTTTTTGGCGAGTTTTTCCCCATTTTGTTAATGGACAAAATAAAAAAAATGTTTTGAAATCATATATAGCTTTTTGTCCGTTATTTTTACTGTAAAAAGAAATAAATTCATAATGATTTTTTAATACTTCTTTCCTATTTTTCTAGTTGTATTTGAAATAAGGGACATAAATTGATAAAAATATGTTCTAGGCGTTTGTCAGTTTTTATTTTTGGGTCATTTTATTGGTGCGTTATTGAGCCGAAATTGGTACGTTTGGCGTTCTACAAATAAATAACGCATTTTTTGAGCAGACGATAATAATATATTCGACATTCAAAATGGCGGCCAGCAGCGAGCGAGGGACCTGCCATTTGGAAAATATTTGGACGTAAAACCTTCCTAAAAGCACGCATTTTCGCACATTTGGACCAAGATTTTTCACAGGAAAGGGTCTCCAGTTCTTGAAATGTCAACTGTCGGAGCAGTTCCTTTGAGGAAAAGGTAACTTTTATGCAATTTTTGATCAGTTATTGCGTTGGTCGGCCGCAATCCCCATACGGTATTTGCATGTACGTGCATGTATAATTAGGGAAACTTGTTTTGCACCTTTTAAAGATTATTGCAGAATTTTGACATTTTGTTCGGGTTAGGCTGAGTGCCTGAGTCCCCAACGGGGACTGAGTCGGTGTTTGCCGGCACAAAACATGTTTTAATCTCCATAGTGTAGTCACCCGAGAAATCTGCTTTTAACGAACTCTCGACTATGTGACGTTCATTGTTCCGAGTGTTTGACTTTTCACCGTGTCTGTGAGGTGGACGACGCCCGTTGAATCTGCAGATTCGCCGGTAGGCATTGATCGGCCACGCACGGTCAAAGCACCGTGGCGTTGCGTTTTTCTTTGTATCCTTGTAAACTCGACCATACTTCAAACTTGCTATCATACTTGTACACGTACGTATATTTTCAGATTATTTTGGGTTTAACTTTTACCTTTTTTGAACAAAAAATAACTTTCTTGCAAATTATGAAATTTGTTTGATTTTTTAAAGATTGAATGAAGGTTTATGTCATGCGTATTATAGTTCATTATGTATAACAATAATAAATTTACTTTTAATGGAACATTGAAAGATATGGCAAGTAAGTTTCAAATTTGAAATAAACCACAATGACAAATTTGATTCTAAGGCCATTTTGGTAATTATTTTGCCATTTCATACAAGTTTTACAGTGAGACTGTTGATTTAATTCTTTGGGAGCCGAGGTTTAATTCTTCAAAACGCTATATTCTTTTGGTGAGTTTTTCATGTGAGTTGAACTATTTCATTTTAACATTGATCTTTAACACGAATTTTGATTTCTTATGTTTTTATTTTAACGCTAAAAACGACTTGAATTGTGTTTACATTAGCAGTCAACCTCGTCTTTGTTAATGGTGGTTTTGTTTGGTAATTTTTTGTTGTTTGTTCATATTATGATTTGAAAGCTTTACTATGTTCATTACAAGTTTGATGACAATTTTCCCTGTAAAATGCAGTTTATTGAAGACGATTTATCACGCAAAACTTAAAATATTCTGGTATTTTTTAAGCAAGATTATTGATTGCTTTTTGGTTTTCTTCCATGTTTAGTAATTTGTTGAATAGAAAGGATACATTTCACAAGTTAAAGAAAAATCATAACATTTTCTTTCTTTTAATGTACACAAAATTGCCAAGTTATTGTTGGTTGGTGTTTGTTTATCATAAATAACATCCTGCAAGTTTTCGCAAAAATGTTCTGTTTTCATAAATTGTAGGCTTAGTTAAAGGTACATCTATTCATAAGCTTACCAAAACAGATTTACGTGTAACTTACAGGGTATAAAGATGGTGCTGATAGTAGAAACGTAAAACAAAATACACTTTTGCCTGAAATGTTATATTAATCCAGAAAATGGTACAACCCTTCTAACAAAGAGTTTTGAGATCAAAACTCCCGAGAACAGATTTGAAAGTGTTTTTCACTGTTTTCTCCAAAAGTGGGCACCGTATACTGGGAATTTCACAGATGACTATTACTGTCTCTTCCTTGATATTTTTGCCAATGATTCTGCACTTATTTGACAAAAAGCTGAAGTAAGAAATGTCCTTAAATAGGGTCATGTTTGGTCCAAAGGCAGGCGTGCAGTCAGCCTTGTTTCACCGGGGCTTCGGCAGCTTTCCACGGCCGGTAGTCACCGTGCGTGGCCCGCTGATTCCCGATCCCTCGCAATCCTACTTGGCCGCCTATGTTTGATTTAGGACATTGAACATTCCCATTAGTTTGAACAGCAAATGACTGATTTTTGTAGACATTTTCTAGAAGAAAAAATCAGACATTCGATATCCATTTTGAAACCAACTTCACATTTTTCAACCACCTCTAAATTTTGAACTATAGGGCCTATACACGTAACTATTCTACACTAATAAATGATATCGACTTGTCATTATTTTGGCTTATTTATTCAGGGTTTCTATTCACAGAAAGTCGAAGTCTACAATAAAATGATTTTTCTCAACTAGTGAATTGTAAAAGAAATAAAAATGTACATTTGATATAGGCCTATGTCAAATACTCCTTAGCATTATTGGTTGGAGCAAAATGCCACCCAAATTGGGCATGCAAAATTAATTGCCAAATCTACAACCATTGTGAACATGATAACATATGTCTCGTTTGTCAGGGACGCGTGTACATTTCTTTCGTTTGAATTGAAGTTAACATCCGTTTTGTCTTTCTGTTTGCATAGCTATTTTTTTTTGGAAAGAATGGAAGTAAAATTAATGTTCTCCATTCTTACTGGCTAGTACATTATATCATTGTCAGTTTCCACACGAAGAAACATTACTCATTTCTAGAAATGTCCCCATTACATATAGTTAACGTTTTGACATTAGCTAGGGCCTTGCATGAATGAAATGATGTTTCTTTCGACAAGGAAACAGAAAAATCAGCACTCGAGTTTAAACTTTGTTTTTTGTTTATTGCACGAAAGATTTCTTTTTTTAAAGGTAGTATCATACTTTGGTTAGAAACCAAAACAGAAATGTTCACAGATTTACGTATAACTTACAGGCTATGAAGATGGTGGTGGTAGAATCATACCGTTGATTTTGTTCTGCTTTTTGCCTGAAATGGTATATTTATCCAGAAGTGAGTAAAACAAAGACCGAAAATCTTTTTGATCTTTTAAAAGATCAAAAATAAAAGAGAAAAGACTTAAGAAATACTGTGTCTGTTTTTCACTGTTTTCTCAAAAGGTATGCACCGTATGGGACTAAAATTTTCACAGATGACTGTTACTGTATATCTGTCTTGATATTTGTGCCCATGAATCTGTATTTCTTTGATAAAAACCAAAGTATGATATAACCTTTAACAAAACTACAAACAGACAGACTGAACGTGAATGGGAAACATCGCTTCACTGGCGCAATTTGAAAGAATATTTCTATACGTGCCGCCATTGGGACTGCTACCAATAGATTCCCCAGTCCCCATGATATGATATTACCTTTAAGTATGATTTTGGTTCTATGAAATTAACATTTTCTTTCACAAACCAGAAGTGCATCAAAATTTTTAACCGAAAACAAATTCACATTGTTTCCATTAACATCCACTTATCACCATTTAGCCGTTTATTAGTGTGCATTATGATTAATGTTATCGTGTTATGAATTGTGATACCACGGCTTAAGCATCAATTTCTGGTCGTTTCCATGTATTCTTGTTAATAATTAATATAAAGTTGATTAATTTCTGTGAATCGTTTATTGGCCATGTGCAGACAAGGTTGGCCTCAGTGTTAAAGGTAACTTCATACTTTCGTTTTTGTGAAAGAAACGCAGATTCATTTACATAAATACCACGAAAGATACAGTAACAGTCATCTGTGAAATTTCCAGTCCCATACGGTGTCAACTTTTTTGCGAAAACAGTGAAAAACGCTTACTGTATTGTCAAATATATTCACAAGAGTTTTGATCTTCCTGAGAACAAAACAGTTTTTGGTCTTTGGTTGTGCTCTTTTCTTGATAAATACAGCATTTTACGCAGGAATTTTAACGGTATAGCATCAACATCTTTATACCCTAAGGTCTAAATCTGATTTTTGTTTCGGTATGCTACTAAAGAGAGCCGAAAAGGTTATTTCTGAATTCTAAAATACTGATCAGTTTCTGAACTTACAAATATAGCTCACATGAGAAACAGAACAAAGGAAACATATACTTTTTTTGTTCTTGTCGTTGAATGGAAAACGCCAAGCCTATAGGAAGTTTATTTTTAAAAGCGCTGTTTTTAAGATCATTATTTCGCATTTTAATTGTAGGGCATTTGTCTTTTGCAACTACAAATGCAAGCACACACAAAACTTCTTCGCTAAAGGTACTATCATACTTTGGTAGCATACCCGGTACCTAAACAGAAATTTCCACAGATTTACCCATAACTTACAGGCTATACAGATGGTGATGGTAGAAACATAACGTTAATTTGTTTTTCTGCCTTGAATCTTTTTATGTATTTATCCAGAAATCCAGAGAATATCCGAATATCCAGAGTATAAACCAATGACCAAAAACAATTTTGATCTTTTAATGATAAAAAATAACGGTGAAAAGATGTTTAAAAATACTGTTTCTCACTGTTTTCTCAAAAAGTGACTACAGTATGGAACTGGAAATATCACAGCTGACTGTTACTGTATCTTCCTTGATACTCATGTTTTGCTCATGAATCTGCATTTCTTTGTCACAAAACAAAGTATGATATTACCTTTAAACAGAGTCTACAAATCTATATTTTGATAAATCCAGTCTTGTCATCCATGTATAGCGATGGCAGCATCAGATGATTTTATCATCTCCATGAGGCCACGGCTGGTGAAAGGACTCATGTCTGGCATGCAGTTATTCACGATAATGGGTAAAGTGTCTGGTCTTCATGGTCATACACAGCCAGGGCTTTCCACTATTACCCATGCATGTTTTACAGAATATTTCCACTTTTGCCTGTTTTACAGAAGATTTCCTCTTCTAGCATAATACAAGTAAGAAATCTTCAGTCGTATGCATTATTATCTTTACTTGCATGTTCTTGTCCTCTTGTCATTTAGCCTTTGAGAATGATCCTGCTAGGATCGAAACGTCTGGCCCTCCTCACTCTGGGCAGGCTTTGAGAAGGATCCTACTATAGGATCGAAACGTCAGGCCCTCCCAACTCTGAGTAGCCTTTGGGAAAGATCCTGCTGTAGGATCAAAACGTCAGACCCTCCTAACTCTGAGCAGCCTTTGAGAAAGATGCTGCTGTAGGATCGAAACGTTAGACCCTCCTAACTCTGAGCAGCCTTTGAGAAAGATCCTGCTAGGATTGAAATGTCAGGCCCTCCTAACTCTGAGCAGCCTTTGAGAAAGATCCTGCTAGGATTGAAATGTCAGGCCCTCCTATAACTCCAACATATTGTTTTGGTAGCATCTTTTACTATCGCCATGAAAATCAAGCGAAAATTGCAAGACTATATATGATATCTCTTCGTGGTGTTTGCCATTCGGCATAATGGAGTCGTGTTTCATGGACCTGTTAAAAAAACCCAACACTTTGTTTTATAGCGAGAAAGATGTTAATTTTGACTATTAGGGACACCGCCAACATAGAGCTGGATAGTTCAGTTGGTAGAAAGCTGGTATGGTATTCCTGGGGTCGCTGGTTCGAATCCCGCTCCAGTCAATTTGTCTTTGCTCATGCACTTTTCAATGACTTGTTAATATAACAAGTGGTCCAGATGGAGGCAGCCATATCTGGGACCATCACATACCAGTTCGTACATTAGGTTTTCTGACCTTTCTATAACCAGGCCTCTTTCTAACGGTCCATGTCAAGTTATCATAATCATGCATGCTGGCAACCTGTACGAACAATTGTTGATGTCAACCTTTCTAAGACAAAGTTGAGCAAGCAATTGAGAAACAATCTGTTTCCGTTCCTTTTAAATTATTTTACTTCCAAAGCATGTCATTAAAAATTTCATTTTCCTCTGCAACAGGAAAGCCTGCTTTTATATGGAAGCAAAGCAAAGTATCCATCAAATAAATGTCAGGAACAGCGTCATTTAGATGCCTTATCTGGTAGTGAACTGGTTTCTTGCAAAGGTGAACACCGGGAAACAGGTGACACTCAGCGTGTTTTGAGTGAGCGATGCACCGTACGAAGCCTGAAACACACGGGTGCATGCTGTGCGAATGTTCGGTCCGGAATTTCCCACCCGGACTTTTCTTTAGTTAAATCCCAATTTTGTTTTCTTGCAGGATCCCTACAAACTTCACCAACGACACGATTCGAATTTTAAAGATTCTGCTAAAGGTAAGAACATCCCTTTATTCTTAAATAACAATGCGTAGATAATAATGGAAAATTTGTGGAAATAATGGAAACTTTTGCAAGTCAGTACAGGATTAGGAATGATAATATAGAAAATTCCTGTATACTTTTGGTCTAAACGTTTACCGTTTTTAGAGTATATTTCTGGATCTAATTTTCTACGAAATATTTTTCCTTTGAAATCTTGTCTTACTCGAGGAAACAAAATTTTGAAAATCTACAAAAAACGGTCCTTTCTGTTGCTGTTTTCAACTCATGACATTACAATGGGAACATGAAGAAACTCGCGTAGGACTACACAAAACAAACTCTTATTCGCTGATATTTCGTGAAGTTACAACCGATTTTGAAAACATATTTGTTGAAATAAATTTTATTTCACTTTTATTTGTATTTGGTTGGAATTGATGCTTTCTTGCAAAGCAACGATCAATAACGTTTAAAACCTCCACAATGCTTGGATTGTTCAATTCTTTGGTCATTAAAACAACGAATGAATTGGTGAAATTTAATAATAATAACAGAGGATGGGACCTTAGGGTGACTTTCCCATAGGGTCGTGTACAAACTTTACTTACCTATTCTAAACATCTTCTAAACCATGCAATGAACTTGAAATTGACATATGTTCATATTGAAAGCATTCCCTGACTTCTATTAATAAAATATGGACAGAAAATTATGTCTATAAATTGTAGCTGATACATTAGGGAGACATCGAAATGTCAAAAAATGTCAAATGAAATACCCAATGTCTGTTAACTTTCAGATTCTAAACTGTGTCTTTAAACCCTTTTAATTTTGTAAAAAAGAAATAACGATTATGCAATATGCAATAAAAGATTGTGGTCCACTTGGCAAAATTAGGGTTTCAAGCAGGAAAACATAGCAATATAAAATACAAAAAACCGAAGAATTCTTAGTAAGTATTCTTAACCGTAACATTGTTCTTGAAAGATTCATGAAAGTTATGTACTGTCTGCGAGCCATGGACCGGTGTTGGCCATCGGTCTAGTGGGGGTGTAGGTGATAATTCCCCCGTATCTTTCTGTGGGAATGTTCGCTCGGTTTTGCACTATCGGAATAGCTTCGGGAACATGACTATACTCAGATGCAACATTGTGTTGACTTATCCCATTCAAATCTCCTGAATTGTCTCAGGTTTCAACAGACAGAGGAAGATAGCACCCCAAGTGTTGGATACCGTTGGAAAGCTTTTTGTTTTCATGCTCATTGTCTCGTAGAATAATCCCAAATCTTGGAAGAGTCCTTGACTATTTTGTTGGTTACCTTCTTTCTTATCCATTTTCTTAAATAAGTCCTATACCTTAAAATCAACCCAATATAAAGTATGCAATTAAAATAAATATCATTCTTGCGGTAACAAACTCAAATCCTTGTTGAAAGTCCACAGTTCTCTGTTCTTTTCAATGATTTATAAAAGTTGGCGACATTTTGTTTTCCGATTTTGGTAATCTTTAGACTGTAATCAGAGAAAATGCATGACAATCCAGATGCGTCCATTTGATAATGTTCCATTGTAGCTATCTCTCCGAGGAAAACAGAAACTATCCATATTTCTGGAAAATCTGAAAAGTGTTGAAATGGAGTTTTAGAAAGCATGGATCAGAGATAGGACCGGATAGCTCAGATGGTAGAGCACTGGTATGGCAGTTAATGGGTTATAATGGCTTCTGACTGGCACACTGAGCAAAGATAGTTGACTATTATGCAGGCCCCATCATAGAGCTGGATAGCTCAGATGGTAGAGCACTGGTATGACAGTTAATGGCTTCTGACTGGCACACTGAGCAAAGATAGTTGACTATTATGCAGGCCCCATCATAGAGCTGGATAGCTCAGATGGTAGAGCACTGGTATGGCAGTTAATGAGTTGTAATGACTTCTGCCTAGCACCCTGAGCAAAGATAAACTAAAAAACAAAAATACATTTCTGTGTCTATAATGATGAAGAAAAACAAAAAAGGTAATTGAAAAAAACCAACAGCATATTTAAATTGTAATGATAGTATTTTAGTCACTTAATAAGTCAAGTTTTCTATTTTCTACAAAGGGGATACAATTCAGCATTCTACTATTCATGAGAAATCTCCGGTAAACTTGGAAATTTCGGAAAGATTCAGAACAAAATGAAGTTATGGGGTCAGTTCCACGGTTTCGTAGCGACTGGTAGCTGAATTTCACACGGGGCTTGAAGGCCCTACAGACGGCGACAGTTCTCGAGCGCGGCACGGTGCTGGCCCAGGCACTCGTTCAACCATCATCATCCCACATCAAGTCTTTATTTTTGGCCAAACTTGAGCGTAAAATATCGCATCCACTAATTGATTATTGCACTGCCTATATTGATCTGCACATTTGTATTTTAAAATCTTTTCACATGAGTTTTGATCTCCTTAAGATCAAAATTATGTTTGGTTTTACTCTTTTCTGGCAAAATACAGTATTACCCAAAACCGACATAAATGAAACAAAAATGGTTTCAAAATAATGACTTCAAAACTAGAGATTGAATAATGCGGGTTTCTTTTGGTGTAAATTTTGATAATTACTTTCGCACATTTTGAGTCTTCCTACTTATTTCCACCGTTGGCGTCCCTGTGATATGGTTTTCACACATAATGTGTCTATATTAATTAAAGGCAGCGTACAAGATTTTTGCAAGGCCCCCAAAAACAATATTGAGTTTGAGACAGAATATTGACTCAACAGTTCGTAGACAGTGCAAACAGTCACCATGGGAAATCTTGGTTCATCAGATGATGGGTTTTTCACGGAAATCAAGATTTAGTGTCTTTTCCAATGATGCATTCGTCCGAACGATTTTGGAACAAACATAAAGGACACCCTCACTTGAGTTGTTTTAGTTATCCCCTTTCACTCAAGGTAAGAATATGGTGCTGGTATTAACATATCGTTAAAATATTTCCACCTGAAATGCTGTATTTATCCAGAAATTAGTCAAACAAAGACCGAAAACAGTTTTGATCTCGGGGTAGGATCAGAACCATTCTTCATGTTTTATAAGAAAAATTGAGTCGAGTTTTCGCTATTTTCTCGTGACTCAGATGTCCGATTGAGCTCAAATTTTCACAGGTTTATTATTTCATGTACATTTTTGATTAGACAAAATGAGTGCTAGCCTGTGACCTTTACCAATCATGTATTTTACGGTTTTTAGTACCTTCAATGCAGGTTTCATGTAGTATTAGCACGATGAGAAAAATCCTTTTAAACACGAGCTTCAGTTAAAAAATTGCAGACTTGAAATAGCGCTGTATATTCCTGTCAACAAATTTACTTTGTTTTTAACCTGTACAATTTGGGGGACCAAGAATTTGGCCAACTTCGTTAAACGCTTCATTAAATGAGTGAAATTCGGCTTATGTAGACAATTGGTTTTTGGAACAATCTTGAGATTTATTGTAACTTTAGTGTAAAAATCATGATACAGTCTACAACATATACCATGCATCACTATGGGCCATTAGTTTTAAGTACAGTTTTGAAGTTAGGCTATATATGCCTTACCAAACGCATGTACACCAAAAAGGCATATTTACTCCACTTTGATAACAAAAGACGTAAAAAGAAATGCTTCTTAGACAGAAACAAGTATTCAGATCATGAATTGAAATCTAAAAATTCTGGCTATTCTGTGGCCTCTTTAATAATAAGTACATTCCTATTATTCTCTGTGGAGATCTGCTGTATAAAAATTGCTGTGAATTTGTGAAAGTGAATTGAAGTTAGAGTAAAATTTTAAGGACAATGTTAGGCCTATACATGTACACAAGCATTCTAGCAAATGTATACTATTCCATTCAAAGTACAAACATGTTGGCGGTCGATTTCACCAAACTCAACGTAACTTACTATCAATCGTAAGACTTATGATGCATTGCAGCCCTACACATAATACGATGGGTTATCCTTCCTAACTCGAGTTACGATCGATCGTAGGGTTTTGTGAAATCGACCTCAGAGCTGGTAGACTTTCCTGCTTTTTTTTCAGAGCAGAGGAAATTAAATCTATTCATTTTTGATCTCCCCTGGACTGGGGAATTTATTGGTAGCAGTCCCAATGACGGCACGTATAGAAATATTCTTTCAAATTGCGCCAGTGAAGCGATGTTTCCCAATCACGTTCAGTCTGACTGTCTGTTTGTAGTTTTGTTAAAGGTAGTATCATACTTTGGTTTTTATCAAAGAAATACAGATTCATGGGCAAAAACATCAAGACAGATGCAGTAACAGTCATCTGTGAAAATTTCGGTCCCACACGGTGCCCACTTTTTGAGAAAACAGTGAAAAACAGTCTCAGTATTTCTTAAGTCTTTTCTCTTTTATTTTTGATCTTTGAAAAGATCAAAAAGATTTTCGGTCGTTGTTTTACTAATTTCTGGATAAATACACAATTTTCAGGTGAACAATTTGTGAACAACGATTGAGCTCAAATTTCCACAGGTGTGTTATTTTATACAAATGGTGGATTAGACAAAGTGTGAGTGCTGTCTTGTGACATTTATACCAATCATGTACCTTTAAGATCACTGGGTCATTGGCGATAACCTAATGGAAAGTTGGTCGTCAAATACGTCACAAAATGACCCAAGCCATAAGGTCAAGTGCCATGCGCACTTCGCGATAACGAACTCTCTTGGGTAAGAAAGAAAGAGAGAAATGTGTCCCATAATGACAGGTTGAGATATTTCTTGAGAAGAACTTCTGTTCTTAAATGATCCTGCAATTTGGGAGAAATAATGATATTCGTTAAATTTCAGTACATCTCTGCACCCACACCAGGATTTGCCTCTACATTCTCCAAAGAGCAGAATTGAAATCAGAATCACTTTCCTTGGTTGACATTTCTAGCGAACGTCCCTTATGAAGTACTTCTCTTTGCGATGGATATAAGTGTACATTGGAAATTCCTCCTTTTTGAGTTAATTCCAAATATCAGTTTTGTGAAAACCTTGTGGAGACCTACATGTGTATACACCTTTAGAATTTCCCTGTGGAGACATATTCAATCTATATGCGCTCGGTCTCCACAAGGCACCAGATCATGTGCTTATGAAAACTCACACTTTTTTGTCATTGAAAGTCATTGAAAGGGATGAACAAATAAATATTTACTGGAGTGGGATTCGAACCGGCGAACTCCTAAATACCGTATATGCGCTGGATAGCTCAGTTGGTAGAGCGCATGTACCGGTATTCAGGAGGTGGCAGTTCGAATCCCGCTCCAGTCAATTTTAAAACAACACTTTTAAAAGATCAAAAAGATTTTCGGTCGTTTGTTTAGTAATTTCTGGATAAATACACAATTTCAGGCAGAAAGATTTTAACTGTATGTTTCTACCAGCACCATCTTCATACCCTGTTAGTTATACATAAATCTGTGAACATTTCTGTTTCGGTTTCTTACCAAAATATGATACTACCTTTAAAATGTGGCATGTAGAATTTGGTAAAAATTGGGAACGGTTTTGTTCTGGTGAGAAATCTTACTTTTTAGAGATGTTTCTTATTATAAGTGATCTGAAATACTTTCTTATTCCAGAATGCTATACATTTGCCAATTGCCATAAAAATTACATTAGATATATAGAGCATTGTTATTTTGAATATTTTCCACCAACAGGAGACAAAATTACCTGGGGTTGATTTCACAAAGCCCTACGATCGATCGTAACTCGAGTTACGAAGGATAACCCATCGTATCTTACGTAGAGCTGCAATGCATCATAAGTCCTACGACTGATAGCAAGTTACGATGAGTTTGGTGAAATCGACATTACCTGTAAGATTCTGCCAAATTTTGGCAAAGACCCTTTGTATTATTATGTAGTCTTATCAATTATGCAATTATATAATATCAATTGGAACTATTCCTCTTTTAAACGCTATTTAAAACTTTTGTTGGAATAAAACGTCCAGTTGAAAAGTCAGAAATGTAACTACCTAAAGTAAACATATAGTAGGAATGTGCGTAAATTCATTAAAAATTACAAACCGGTATTCTCGAACACGTGAAAACAAATGTTAATTAAATTTACCATTTTAGTTCGACAACGTGCATTTTTAATTTAAAGGTCAGAACAGGATTGGTAACATACCCAGAATTGTTCACAGATTTACGTATAACTTTCAGGGTATGAAGATATAGTGCTGGTAGAAACATACCGTTTAAATATTTCCGCTTGAAATGCTGTATTTATCCAGCTAAATAGTCAAAGGAAGACTGAAAACAGTTTTGATCTCGGGGTAAGATCAAAACAATTCTTCATGTTTTATAAGAAAAATTGCGTGTTATGTACATGTTGGATTAGACAAAGTGTGAGTGCTGTTCTGTGACCAATCATGTATTATGATTATTTAATGATATTTAATGATTTGGAAAGATATTTTTCTCCCAAACAACATGACCTATGATATATTTTGCTTTTAACCGCACCCAGCACATCAGAACTTATTGTGTCTCCAAAATACAATTTAGCAACGAAGACCGCGGGCACAGCACAGGATGACCGTGTTTTCTGGTGTCGACTACGGGGCGAGTGTGCATTTTTCACCGGTAGCCGTCTACGCGAAACTCGCTGGTCGGAACAAGTTGTCTGGATGCGCCGGGTCCATCATTTTCCACCACTGGCAAAACATAATTTTAAGAAATAGAAAACGAGTTGGCAGGAAATATGGAATACGTTATACATGGCTGTATTTTGTCTATACCTTTGTTTCTTGGTCGAATTTGTAACCAATTATGGCGTAAGTTCTAGCGTTACCAAACGTCTCAGTTTCTTAGTACAGGATCTCCGTTGTTATTTGCTGGTCGTTGAGTTTGGGCCGTTCTGCTTTCTTGCTAAATTTTCCCCACGAAATCCAAAAGTTGTAGCCAATACCCACTGCTGCGTAGTAATAAAACAGCAATCGCAGTATGAACATCTGTCACAGAGGCAAGGAAAGCAGCTGGCAGCAAGAAATTGATTTGATTCCAAATGATTATAATCAAAGTTTCGTCTGAAAATGCCACATTATAACGAAAAAGAGAAAACTAACGATTTCCAAATCAAAAGGTTTGTGAGGAGAAATTACAATAACAACATGCAACAAGAACAAGAACAAGAACAAGAACAACAAGAACAACAACAAGAACAACAACAACAACAACAACAACAAAATAACATCAACAATAACAACAACGACAACGGCATCAACAACAACAACAACAATAACAACAGCAACAACAACCACAACAACAACAATAACAACAGCAACAACAACATCAACAGCAGCAGCAGCAGCAACAACAACAGTAAATCTACATCAACAACAATAAAACAATAACAACAACCACAACAACAATAACAACAGCAACAACAACATCAACAGCAGCAGCAACAGCAGCAGCAACAACAACAGCAGCAGCAGCATCATCAACAACAACAACAACAACAACAACAACAAGAACAACAACAAAAAAACAAACAACATTATTCATGATAACAGCGGCAACAACAACATCTTCACCAGCATTAGGCCACCGCAGCAGCAGCATTTTATCAACAACAACAAACAAACAAACAAACTATCAGAAGAAGCAGCAGCATCAGCAAAGCAAACAGCTGCAGTTAACAACAACAGCTGCAGCAGCAGGATCAATCAAACTTGGCCTACAATAATCATACCCGAACACAGGTACAAACAATTTATCATCGTTGTCAGACCACTTGTCCGATCCCAGGAATTTTATCTCAGTTCTCATAAAACAGCACGGGCAATTACAATGAAACCAAACTCATTGCTCAAATCAGCCCTCATCAAGGTAACGATGATGATATTTTTTATGGTCGTTTAATGAAGTTTTAATTGCTGGAATGTGGGGCTGGGTCTGAAATGGCACTTGCCTCGATAACCTCATGAACTGCCATTACATGCCATGATACCTCACATCGTTCCGTGCAAATTTCTCACCATTCCACTACCGGTTCTTGTAATCAGCCTGATATCTTCGTGAAACTATGCCATTTTCAGCCTCCTGTTATTAGGCCCCCTGGGTGGGGAGAAGCAAATCGTGGCAAAATGTCTTGCTCAAGGACGCAAGGGGTGGATCCACATACCTGGGCCAATTTCATAGAGCTGCTTTAGCACCAAAATTGCTTAGAGCCTAAGCATGAAAAGTCTTCCTTGATGAAACAGGATTACCAACCAAAATGTTCATGTGATGTTAACTGCTTTTGACTTGTATTCGGCCATTGTTTGCTGAGCATAACATTCATAAGGAGTTTTGGCTGGCATACTGATTTTATTTACCGAGGCTTTTGGCGCTTAGGCAGATTTTGGTGCTGAAATCGGCCTAGGCCTCAGATCCACAAGTTGTGGAATTATCCACAAGATCTCATAATCAACACATTGTAAAGCATGACTACAGCATCACACAATGTTGACACATGTAGTTTTGTTGAATGTTGAGACGGGATGGGTTCACAGAAAGTCTTAAAAAACACCAAATGTACCAACAAAGTTCCACAATTTCGTACTTTGTTAGCATTATACAACACAGAAATCTCCACAGATTTACCTTTAACTTACAGGGTATAAAGATGGTGCAAGTAGAAACACGTAGAAACAAGTATAGAAAAACCGTTATAAAGGTGAAAAACATTTGTTTTCTATCTTTTGAAACATAAGCCAAAGATTATTCAATCTTATAGTAGTCACAGACAGGTGAAAGACCTTAAAGGTATAGTATCATACTTTGGTTAGAAACCAAAACAGAAATGTTCACAGATTTACGTATACATTACTGGGTATGAAGATGGTGCTGGTAGAAACATACCGTTAAAATATTTCCGCCTGAAATTGTGTATTTATCCAGAAATGAGTAAAACAACAACCGAAAATCTTTTAAAAGATCAAAAGTAAAAGAAAAAAGACTTAAGAAATACTGTGGCCGTTTTTCACTGTTCTCTCAAAAAGTGGGCATCGTATGGGACTGAAATTTTCACAGATGACTATCTGATGAGTAAGTCTTTATCCAAACTTAATGTGCGATCTCGTGCATGACACATTAACGAAGAAATTCCCACAATTTCACTATTTCATACTTTGGTAGCATAAACAGAAATCTCCACATATTTACCTATAACTTACAGGGTATAAAGATGGAGGTGGTAGAAACATACCGTTACAATAGTTCTGTCTGAAATGCTGTATTTATCCAAAGACCAAAAACAATTTTGATCTCATTTCAAAACTCCTGCATTGTGAAAAGATTTGAAAATACCGCGAGCGGTTTTGACTGTTTTCTCAAAAAGTGGGCACGGTATGAGACTAAAATTTTCCCAGATGACTGTTACTGTATCTTTCGTGATATTTGTGCCCATGAATCTGCATTCCTTTGACAAACACCAAAGTATGAAGCTACCTTTAAACCGTTGATTAAAGAAGTTTATTTTATGTTTTAACCAACATGTAACTAAAATGATGTGAATCTTGAGAAAAATAACCATCTGTGCAGACCTATGTGTGTATACCGAAGATGCAAGTAATGAAGACAATATCATACTTTGGTTTTTGTCAAAGAAATGCAGATTCATGAGCAATAATATCAAGGAAGATACAGTAACAGTCATCTGTGAAATTTCCAGTCCCATACGGTGCCCACTTTTTGAGAGAACATTGAAAAACGCTCACGGTATTTTCAAAAATCTGTTCACCGTTATTTTTGATCTTTTAAACATCAAATTTTCTTTGGTCATTGGGTTTACTCTTTTCTGGATAAATACAGCATTTCAGGCAGAAATGATTGAACGGTATGTTTCTACCATCACCATCTTAATACCCTGTAAGTTATAGGTAAATCTGTGAAGATTTCTGTTCCGGTATAGGCTACCCAAATATGATATACCTTTAAACAGAAGGATGTGACACCATATGTCTGTTCCAAATTTTTACCTCTGTCTGAAAAACACACAAATCAATGGTTAGGAATACAGGCGATAAACATAATTGCGTATAGGGTATATAGATTTAGTCTTGTACAATTTATAAAGTTCGTAACAATCCAATACTGTAGTGAAATTCTGTGAAATTGTCCACCAAATACCTGCATATTTGAGGAAATTAGATATGGCAATATGTAGTGAAACCGCATATAGGTAGTTTCAGTTGTAACACAGATATGCATAAATGATGTATTCACCTGTTATATAGAAATCGTTAGGTATGCAAATTCTGTGTTTTCTTTAAAACAAAATTAAAATGCGATAACCGATTCGATGGAATTTTTCGCAGGTTGTAGTCTTTTTACGATACTCAGTGAAGAATTTTACATAATTAGAAGTTCCCTTTCACATTTTTTCAGCTTGCAACAGGAGAACCTAACATATTTTATAACACCCCACTTTACAGACGCAAGCCCCGCCCCTCCAGCCAACCGCCCAAAACGATGACGAAACGTCTGGGTCCACACATGAGGGTATCCCATCATGCACCACGGGTTAAATGTGTAATGACCCCCGCTATGTGCAGCGCGTGTGCTATACATGTATGAAACGGCTGTTCATCAGTGTATAAGCCTATGTCACACTACGTCTAGATTTTGTTCTCGCATTTTTTGGTTGGCTGTGGGATTTTGGTTTTTTTGCACACGCAACAGTCGTACGAAGCCTAAGCGTTGCACAGGGAACCAACATATCCCTTGAACATTTTCTGCAAGTCGAAATCATTTCGCATAGACCCCTAGACTTTGTCGGTGTCATTTTCTAACCTATGAACGCTATTATCAACCTTCCATACAGACCAACTTCATGCGTTATGGTGAGCTCCGAACGCACAAACCCAGGAAAACAAATGGTAAGTACGATTTCTGATTGATGAACTAAATTTCCAACGGACACCGAAACGAGAAAAATAAAACTAATTCTGAATAATAATAATCAATAAAAAATGAACAAAAACAAAAACCATGCAGTTATAGTGCACTCGGCAAACTTCGACCCTAAATGTCATCATCGTGCACTACTGAGTCTGTCATGTGTTCGTTGTACGCCACCATATATATTGTCTGGTGAGTTCACGAACAATATCTCGCAATTTGTTTTTAATGGACACAGGCTAACCAGCCAAAATAATGCGACAAAATGTACGTAGATTCCTTCATTTGTTTTGGTCACGATAGTAGCTCTGTCTTTCCAAAATACTGACATAGTCAAATCAACATGTACAATTCTTCCCCGTTAGAAATAAAACAAATTACCCGTACTTTGTGAGCTAGTTTCCCCGCTTTGGTTTGTACGCTGTAATGAACATGTTTTTTGTTCCCGGAAGCAAAAACAGAACGCTTTTGAGGTAGGCATAGCCTACTTTTTTTGGCACATTACGTCGACGTGTCAGCCGCCATTTTAGGTCACTGCTATATTTCCCATAAACCAATGTAATATTAATATTGCAGGTTCATTGTACAATGCTTGCCTGCTCTTACGAACTGTCGTGTATGTGTTTGTACAGTCTGTATTGTTAGAAATTGCTTAAAAGACAGTACGAGTGTGTGATTGGTTAATACCGCAACAAAATGGTAAAAAATTGTGAAAATCAAAATGGAGATTTTAGTAGATCTGAAATGAGCTTGAAAAGAGCTTTCTAACGGTATCCAACACTTGGGGTGCTATCTTTCTCTGTCTGTTGAAAACTGTGACTATTTAAGGCCGTTCTGATTCATAAAATCTGTTTGAATTTTTTTTTCGACTCTCTACTGTGTTGAGGTTTCTTTTGTGTATTTTATTCATTTTATTCAAGTTTATTCATTAATGCGTGTAAATCAAATATACAACATACTAGTCATATCCTTGATCATGTTGTGGTGTTCATTTGGTGTCCGTTACTTCAGACACCAAATCAAAAAAAAATTTTCCATATTTTCAACTTTAATTTTCCGTCTTTGTTATTGTAACCCAGAAAGTTAGACTTATATCAACTTATTGTTCACTAACCACACGTCTACGCACGTTCAGTCACAGTAACAATAAAAATGTCCCACACTAATGTGAGCGTTGCCTTTGTGATTTTTGTCTGGGGGAAAAATGAGGATTTTTATTATTTATTGCGTGGGGTCCCAGCGGGTGATCGTGGGGTTTAACCTAGCTCTGTTCAGCGGCCTAAACGCGCCGTGAAATTGTCAAAATCTACGGTTAGAATCAGGAGAAAAACATGCTGTTTTTTTTTTCACTTTTCTCCATAGTTCAGTGTAATCGCACCAAGCGAAAACGCTGAATTTAGCTGAAACCGAATAGTCAGGTTTTATTCCAAAGCAAACTTCGACATAATGTGGTACTGTTATTTTTATTTTATTTTATTTTTATTTCTTAATTCCTTCTGTTAGGATTTTCTTGTTAGTCCCTTTTGGTGTACATTGTATGTTGGTTTTAGACATCACCTTTTTATTTCAAAAGGCGTGCCACGAAAGTAATCCGTGAAAATTCCATCAAAATCTTGAGTTCGTGTTTTCGAAAAACCCACAAAAACAATTCGTTTTCAGTGGGTCTTTTTGTTGGCGGAGTTTGTGCACGTAGGCCTGTACACTATACATGCGGGTTTTTTTTTTGCCGAGTACCCGAAATGAGTTTGTGTTTTCCGTTTAGGTTTTTCAACGTAGATTTTCTAGATTAGGAAAACTTTCTTGAGGGAATTATTTAACAGAATTGTTGGTTCTAGTTATAACTTTATACGAAGTAACTTGCGGCCGAAACTTAGAAATTAGAACAAAATGTTGTCATATATTAAAATTTTAAAAAGCACAAACATGTGGCAAGTGCTGTGTGGATGGGATCATTATTACACCGTTGTAATAAAAGTTCAGATAAAATTTTGAAAAGTGAACAAAGAAAAACTGACTGAAGCGGGATTGGAACCAGCGACCTCAATTTTTCTTTGGTCATGCACTTTTCAATGACTTAAATTAATCCAGTCAGTTTCCCCTTGCTTATTTGATGATATCATTATTATGTGATTTGTTTTTCCGAGTTTACTTTCTAGTCATTGAAATCGTTAAAATGAGCTTGAACATAGCTTTCCAACGGTATGCAACACTTGGGGTGCTATCTTCCTCTGTCTGTTGAAACCTGAGACAATTCAGGAGATTTGAATGGGATAAATAGTCAACAGAATGTTGCCTTTGAATAGCTGGACAGGCTGATGACACCTGGTGACTTTCCAAACGTGTGACTTGGGTAAGGGGGGGGGGTCGGTCGAGGTGGGGTGGGGAAAGAATGTTATCGCGTGTTTCAGAAAATGACTTTTTAACGGTTTTTCAATGACGATTCTCTATATTTGTATAATGGTTTTAATTCTCGCTTTGAAAATTGCAGTTAGGAAAAGATTTAGACATGGGGTGGGGGTCGGTCGAGGTGGGGCGGGGAAGAATTTTATCGCGTGTTTCAGAAAATGACTTTTTAACGCTTTTTCAATGACGATTCTCTATATTTTTAGAATGGTTTTAATTCTCGCTTTGAAAATTGCACCTAGGAAAAGATTTAGACATGGTTCTATTTTTACTCTGATTGGAATGTATACCAGATAAGAATATCGAAAGTCCATGCCTTCCCGCGCAAAATACCAGCCCTAGCTTGGCACTTGCCCAATAGCATAGCTCCCAACAGTGTTTACAGGGATAGACGATTGCAAAAGCTAAAAATGTATTAAGAATCCTTCAGACTTGAATAAAACCCAAGAATATGTCAGAGGCGGTGACCAGGTTTAACTTCCCGCCCGCAAAATAATAGAAAGAAAAGAATAAGAAAAAAAAAACCTCTAACAAACAAAAGAAGACAGCAATTTACCTGGTATCCGCGTCTGAATTGATACCAAAGTACCATGTCTGGGTTGGGCACCAGCGCCTGTATGTTCTGGATGTTTCTTGCGCGCGTAATCGGGCGCATTCATCGCTTAGGCAGGATCGAAGGTTGCCGCGTTTTTTTTCGTGGTCGCTCGGCTGTATTTCGGTCGCTACTCTGGTAAGTTCCTTTGTCTCCAATCCTAGTTATTTATCTAATTTATTTATTCTTTATCTATTATTGCATAATAAATGATTCACAATTATTATTATTCTGCCATTTACGTTTGTCGTGCTTACTTCCTGTTTGTGTGGACTTTTTCCAGAGGAATTTTTTTTTTGCCGGACGCAAAATTAAAACCGTCGGCTATCGACTCTGTCGGGATTCTAATTTCTCTTCTTATGGCAACTTTGTTATAACTAGTACGGGATTTTATTTAAAGATCGGTCCCTTTTGATGTCAAATCCCATGGGTTCATTGTGGGCATTTCACGGCTTGGGAGCTGCGCGTCGAGATGTCCCAGAGCGCGGTGTCCGATGTCCAGACAGAGTTGCTGTTTTCAGCGTGATTTAGGGAATGAGTTGGTGGGGCTGATGCGACGTTTCCACGGCACCTACGCGTTCGTCGATTTGGGTCTCCTACCTGAACAACCGTGTCCAATCCTTCCTCTCAAATGATAATTCCCAATGGTGCCCTACGTCCCCCAAAGAAATGACCAGACCTGCGTATAGTAGTGATTTCATACAACTTACTCAATTTCCACTTTTATGACTTCAGTGGTGTAAATATGTCATCGAATGCGCCATAGTTTCTCTGCTGGGCTTCAATTTTAAATTTCAATCCTGTTTGTTTGGTAACCTTACTGAAAATCAAGCATTTTTGTTTACTTAAACTGAAACATGGAATTCCGTTCCCAACCGTCTGCCCAAAACAATGTGCTCAGTGATGTCCAAGTCGTAAAGTTGAATCGGTTGCATTTGTTTATTATGAAATTTGCTATTTCATATTTCCAAACTAATATTTCTGATGGAAGGTTGCTTGTTGGTATCAACGTTTCCCTGTCTGTGGTTTTTTGTATATGTTCAGCGAATCTCCTAATTCGTGTAGAGTTAGTCTGGGGCCAATTTTCAAAGAGCTGCTTAAGCACACAATTTGGTTAAGCATGAAAAGTCTTCCTTGATCAAACAGGATTGCCAACCATATTTTCATGTGATGATTACTGCTTTGGACTTGTATTCGGCCATTGTTTGCTGAGCGTAGCATTCACAAGGAGTTTTAGCTGGCATACTGATTTTGTTGACCAAGATTTATGGTGCTTAAGCATGCTCTATGAAATTTTGAAATCTTCCATTCGTGTATGTTTATTTGCAGAAACTGTAGCTTTGGTCATTTTTGGTTAAAATAACGGGTCCAAAATGTTGACTTGACACGTTTTTGAACAAAAAAACTATTAAAGTTTCATCTGTTTCTAACCCACAACCTTCATGTCTAGGTTTTGAGTTATACAAAGACGAAGCCTGAGTCATCCAAGATTTTGAAAAAGCCATAGTCATTATGAGCATTAGGGAGATAGGGGACCAGACTTGTAGGCTATATACACGCACCACAATGCAATTCAGTTAGGTCACAGACTTAGTGAACATACTTTCTATTTATAGCCAACATTTTGTGGACTTCAACCCCCTTCAAATCTTCGGAAAATACCGGTTCCAAATAAGCAACCGACCCCAAAACTATAACGAAAATGAAATTTAAAACTCCCGAAGCCGTGCAGCATTGGAAAAATCCGTTCCCCATCTTTTTTTAGTTGTAAAAAGTGCTCACAAGTTAGTGATTTATGTAATTTTCAATTTGTTTCGTCGGTGTCCGAGCTACCGGAACCAGGTGCTGGTCTGTACCGTGAATATTGCCTCCTTCCCCCATTAATACCCGGCCGAAAACACGCTGCTCTCACCCGTTGAGTTTTCCTCGTAAGCACCAACATGTGCCAATCACGAACCTCGTTTTAGTTTTCTAATCTGTTGGATAAAAACTGATGTAGCATGATCCATACTTATACGCGTAGATTTTGATTTGTGATTAGATCTCGTGTTTGTTGAAGTGACAGGTGTTATCAATCCGAAGCCCTACGATCGATCGTAACTGAAGTTACGAAGGATAACCCATCGTATCCTACGTAGGACTGCAATGCATAATAACTCATACGATTGATATAGTAAGTTACGATGAGTTTGGTGAAATCGACCCCCCTTTGCTCCATGCCTGCGGAATTTGGCCACGGGAAAATGTTCTTTTCAAGATAAAAATCTTAAGCTTCGATCGAGGTTAAACGGGTGAATACAATTTTGTGACAACTAAGTTATGAAAACAGTGAAAACATTATGGTTTTTGGGTTTTTATAATCGTAACAAGTCGTAACAACTCCGTGGAATCGTTTCGATTGGTATAGTATCCACTTTACTGCCATGCATGGTCCGAGTTTTCTGATTCCTTCGTCCGTCCATCCTTTTGTTTGTCTCATCCCTCTATAGTCCCGTAAGGACGATTTATGTTTTATTCCTGGTCGAGCTAGCTTTGCACCAACGTCAAACTGTTCAAATCCAAATACTGTTTCTGAATTTGGCGGTTGTTTAAAAAGTTTCTTAGATCCTAGCAGGATCTTTCTCAAAGCCGCCAAAGGTTGTTCAGAGTTAGGAGGGTCTGACGTTTCGATCCTAGCAGGATCTTTCTCAAAGGCTGATCAGAGTTAGGACTTATGGGGGCCTGACGTTTTAATCCTAGCAGGATCTTTCTCAAAGGCTGCTCAGAGTTAGGAGGGCCTGACGTTTCGATCCTAGCAGGATCTTTCTCAAAGGCTGCTCAGAGTTAATAGGAGGGCCTGACGTTTCGATCCTATAGCAGGATCTTTCTCAACGGCTGCTCAGAATTAGGAGGGTCTGACGTTTCGATCCTAGCAGGATCTTTCTCAAAGGCTAAACAACAAGTGGACAAGAACAATGATATAATCATGGAAAAAACACAAGAGAATTGACTGGGTTAATTCTAAATCATTGAAAAGTGAACAAAGACAAAATTGACTGGATGAAAAGTCAATAATTTTTCTTTGTTGAAAGTTCACTGCAGTTTGTAAATAGTGACTTATAGCTTGGGTCAAATATTCTCAAATAATGGTCAATTTCGACACAGAACTCCTAAACATTCTGACTTAGGCACTAGACACGCCGTAATTTATCGACCATGTAAGGCAGTGCTCAGAACTAAAAAGCCCCGTCATTTTATACAGTAAACTTCGGCATTGGTCTTGCGAAATATAGCATAGCGTCTGGTTCTTGTAAAATGTTCAAGTTTTGATTACACCGTGCCTGTCTACAGTAGATTTTATCTGAAATTCAAGACTTGTACAACCAAAAACCATGTCATGTTCTCCACTTTGTCGATACCACGACCTCCCAACCCCTACCCCTAACCCCCCAAATGTCACCTTATTCCTCGGCGTTGTGTATACATGTAGGCCTTATACCCATTTCAGTCCGACATAACTGAAATTTTATGCCATAGAATTAACGGTATACACGTTATGGCAGTATCGGTGTCAATTTTACACAAGATGTTTTAAAACTCCTACCGTTGTGACTGGGCTATGGTTCAACTGGTAAAGTCGATGTTTCTCCAAAGGCACACAATTTAAGCGTTCAAGGTATTTATTTTCCATTTTTTTCTCGTTGGATTGTGATAAATTTGGTTTTATTGGACGATTATTAAGAGCGAGCTGTGTTGAGTTGAATGGTGTTGGGGTTGGACGTAGAGCGGCGCTACGCTTGGCGTTCATGGGTCCATCCGAGCCGTCAAACGGTACACGGGCTGCGCGAGTGCGCGGTGGTCGTTCTCGGACGTGGTATAACGTATAGTTAGTTAGGCAGGCACGGTGTGCATTTTGCAGGCGTAGGTCGAATTTAGGCGTTGAATGCAGACTTGACGTGAACATTGTTCGCATTCCTTAAAAGAAATGGTTGAATTCATGTTAAAACACAGTGAAAACAAGAATAGACTTGTCTTGGAAAATAAATAGTCATTTAATTTATTAATGCTGACCATGCAGTATTTTGCTGTTGTATTGTCAAAATGTTTGTGCATGCACAACCGATTTAGTTGATACATTGCCAAATTTGAGATGCTTGCTTCATAATTGGGCTAGCGTCGTCTCCTGTTGGCTACGATAAAACATTTAACTATAGTTGAAAGTTGATTAATTGGTTGATTAACTTAGTGGATGTCTGTCTAGTTTGTAAAGTAGTCAAATTGATATCATAATGTAGCTGGTTGACAAAGCTTGTGGTGCTAGTTGATTGTCCACTCTTGGCTATACAGATAAAATATTTGACTATAGTTGATAGTTGATACATGTATAATTATGGTTATCTATAGTGAATGTCTGTCCATTATAGTTCCTGAGGTTATCTGGCTGGTTGATATAGCATCGTACCTAGTTGATAGTCGTCTAGTTGATAACTTCGATTAGTTGAATATTGGGTAGTTGATTGTTGTCTCATGATAGTCTTGTGACTACATGATGTATGTCGTTTATGGTTAAGATAACAAGGGTCCCTGGTGATTTTTTTTAACAAGGACACCTATGACCGGCGACCCTATTTTTAACATGGATGTGATTGTATTCAACTTCCCTTGTTAAAACCTTGCTAAAGTTGATAGTAGTGCAGTTGACAATCAGCTAGTTGATTGTTGTATAGTTAGTTGATAGTCTAGTTTTCAAATACATAGTTTTTTTGGTGAGTTGATATAGTTGTCGACCTTATGTCCTGGGCCCAACTATCATGGAATCCGTTACCGTATATACCGTTAGCGTATTTCACGGGAGAGCTTTCTTTTTGATAAAGGTAAGCAAGGACGTTCAGTCTTTCTGCAGAATACATGACAGCGAGTTAGCAGAAAAATAATAATCACGGTTACCCTAGAAATTCTCCGCTAACCGAAAGTCTTACTTACGGATTCCATGAAATAGATTTCACGCGTAGCTGTGCCAGTAAGCACACAAATAGGCGGGAACGGTGTCCATGAAATTGGGCTCAAGAGTGAATTTTCACTCATGTAAATCATTTGAGGTTTGTACAGGTTTCTGTGGCGTTTTCCAAACGGCTTGTGGGTACGGATTCCAAGTTGGCAGTTGTTTTGGACAAGAAGCCCGAGCTTTAGCCTTGATGGCAATCCCAAAATCTAGAAACAGATTTAAACGAAAACTTGCTATGGTTCACGGATACGGGTATATACCTGTTTAGAATAACTGCATGTTGATCAAAATGGTGTTAATTTGAGCCCCCGTGCTGTAGGCCTACTTTGACATTTCTGTGAGGTTCCGACGAGAGTCGTACCGAGCGTCCTGCCAGACAGCAAGGGGAGATCGCTCCCAGGACACGGTAGGCTCCCACGGTACCGACCCGCTAATAGCATCATGGTATCGCCGGACGGAGGGCTGTTCGCGCGGGTTGTTATTGGCGGTTTGAGTAAAATGCGTACGCCAACTCCCTCCCCTGCCCTCCCCCTTGAACGGTCTTTCTCGTCTTTTCACAATGTAGTTTCTCAAAGTCTGCTAAGATTGGACGTACTGGTTTGCTTGAAGAGAGTATTCAAGTTTTCAAAGCTCATATCGCAGCCGGGTTCATGCTTAAAGGTAGAATCATACTTTGGTAAGAAACCAAAACAGACATGCATGTTCACAGATTTACGTATAACTTACAGGGTATGAAGATGGTGGTGGTAGAAACATACCGTTAAAATTCTTTCGCCTGAAATGGTGTATTTATCCATAAATTAATCAAACAACAACCGAAAATCGTTTTGATCTTTTAAAAGATCAAAAATAAAAGAGAAAATACTTAAGAAATACTGTGGCTGTTTTTCACTGTAAGTTCTCAAAAAGAGGGCACCGTATGGGACTGAAATTTTCACAGATGACTGTTACTGTATCTGTCTTGATATTTTTGCTCATGAATCTGTATTTCTTTAATAAAAACCAAAGTATGAAACTACCTTTAAGCAAATTGCGAAGCGGAGCGAATTCGGTGCTGTAAAATTCGCAGAGAAAAAGATTGCACAAATTTACATGTGCTTCCGAATATTCGTTACGGTTATCCAGTTGGGACTTTCGTTTTGCTCCGATCATAACGTTCCAATCAAGTATGGACTGTGCTAAAACTTGTTACCGTTTCATTGAAATCTGTATTCGCGTTTTCGAATAAACAACGAAAAGAATTTTTTCTGTTTTGGGGCCCTATTTGTGAATTTGCGCACGTTATTCTTGCATGGATTGTTAAAATCAAAATCAACGTATACAATAAATTTTGTAAGCAATAAAAATAAATTAACTGCTTCAAACTGCTCATCAATCAAAATATTGATCTGAAATAAATAAAATGCTCAGAGTTAGGAGGGCCTGACGTTTCAGTGATCCTAGCATGATCTTTCTCAAAGGCTGCTCAGAGTTAGGAGGGCATGACGTTTTGATCCTAGCATAATCTTTCTCAAAGGCTGCTCAGAGTTAGGAGGGCCTGACGTTTCGATCCTAGCATGATCTTTCTCAAAGGCTGCTCAGAGTTAGGAGGGCCTGACGTTTCGATCCTGGCATGATCTTTCTCTTGAAAGGCTGCTCAGAGTTAGGAGGGCCTGACGTTTCGATCCTAGCATGATCTTTCTCAAAGGCTGCTCAGAGTTAGGAGGGCCTGACGTTTCGATCCTAGCAGGATCTTTCTCAAAGGCTGCTTAGACTTAGGAGGGCCTGCCGTTTCAATCCTAGCAGGATCTTTCTCAAAGGCTGCTCAGAGTTAGGAGGGCCTGACGTTTTGATCCTAGCAGGATCTTTCTCAAAGGCTGCTCAGAGTTAGGAGGGCCTGCCGTTTCAATCCTAGCAGGATCTTTCTCAAAGGCTGCTCAGAGTTAGGAGGGCCTGACGTTTCGATCCTAGCAGGATATTTCTCAAAGGCTACTCAGAGTAAGGAGGGCCTGACGTTTCGATCCTAGCAGGATCTTTCTCAAAGGCTGCTCAGAGTTAGGAGGGCCTGCCGTTTCAATCCATGCCTGCCGAAACAGCTTTCAGACTGTAACTTTACAATGGTGTTTTCGATCTTTATCAGTCTGATACTGTCCATGTAAAATTGATGTACTGCATTGCTCGGGCTAATTGGCTAAAATTTCTAACTAAGAAAAATCACTCCTGTATTGTACGAAGAAACACGACGTCTATAATAGGTCCATGTCACACGGGGGAATTTACACGCAACCAGTTCCAAGCAATCTCCAAGAAGAAATAACTTTCATCTTTTAAAAAAATTGATCACATTTTATAAGGGATAGTGAGAATCTAACAGAAAAATGACTTTTGTTCGACCAAAACTTTCCTTTTGGTTGTCGTGTACTTGGTTGCATCCAAGTTAACTGGAATGGGTGACATTTACCTTTAAAGGTAATATCATACTTTGGTTTTTGTCAAAGAAATGCAGACTCGTTTGTACAAATATCAAGACAGATACAGTAACAGTCATCTGTAAAATTTCCAGTTACATATACGGTGCCCACTTTTTGAGAAAAACAGTGAAAAACGTTCACGGTATTTTCAAATTTGTTCATATGCAGGACTTTTGATCTCCGAGTTCAAAACCGTTTTTGGTCTTTGATTTTACACGTTTCTGGATAAAATACAGAGTTGTATACAGAAAGATTGTAACGGTATGTTGCTAACTCCCATATACCATCACCATACCCTGTAAGTTATACGGTAAATCTGTGAAGACTTCTGTTTCGGTATGCTACCAAAGTATGATACTACCTTTAAGAGTGAGTGGAATCAGCTATATTCCATCGAGACTCTGGATTTTGTTTAAATTCATATAATTATTTTACCGAGTGTTTACTCCTAAATGTGATGATTTTACTTGAAATCCGCGTCCAGTCCGTATCTACCTCCCCTCTTAGGAAATAAGGATAAATCTGTCCCTCCTTGCTTTTAAACCAAAAAGAAACAGCCTTATATCACCCAACAAATATGCGAAGAAAATGGCGCCATAACTTCGAATGGAACTATTTATCATCATGTTGGGCCGTATACAAATAATTTGTTATCACGAGCGTCATACGTAGGGTAAGATTACAGACGGGTGCATCAGTTCTTTATAGCGGGTTGTAACTGGAGACCATAGAGTGCACATCGGAAAGGCAATTATTTAAAACTTGAGATTTCAAATGGGTTGAGGGCACAGACATCTTGTGGAGGGGGGGGGGCTGCCCCGCCCCTCATATGCTTTGGTAAGCACCTCTTAATTTGTACTGTGCCTTGGAAGCAGTATAGTTTTGGCCTTTAGAATTGGCCAGTGCTTTTGGAACACTTATCTGCTAGCAAGATGTGGGCGAATATCTGCTTGCAGGATATCTGAGTGAATATGCTATAGCAAGATATCTGGATGAATATCTGCTAGCAAGATATCTGGATGAATATCTGCTTGCAGGATGTCTGGATGAATGTCTGCTAGCAAGATATCTGGATGAGTATCTGCTAGCAAGGTATCTTGATGAATATCTGCTAGCAAGATATCTGGATGAATATCTGCTAGCACGATATCCGGGTGAATATCTGCTATAGCATGATATATGGGAGAATATCTACTAGCAAGATATCTGGGTGAATATCTGCTAGTAAGATATCTGGGTGAATATCTCCTAGCAAAATATCTGGGTGAATATCTGCTAGCAAGATATCTGGGTGAATATCTGTTAGTAAGATATCTGGGAGAATGTCTGATAACAAGATATCTGGGTGGATATCTGCAATATCAAAGTATCTGGTTGAATATCTGCAAGCAAGATATCTAGGTGAATATCGCAGCAAGATATCTGGGTGAATATCTGCTAGTAAGATATCTGGGAGAATGTCTCATAACAAGATATCTGGGTGGATATCTGTGAATATCTGCAAGCAAGATATCTAGGTGAATGTCGCAGCAAGATATCTGGGTGAATATCTGATATCAAGATATCCGGATGGATATCTGGTAAAAGGACGACCTGGGCAGCGACCTGGAATTCTGAACATTTATCCAGTTGCTAGTTGTTGTTGTTGTTGTTGTTTTTTTTTTTGCAATTTGAAAATAGAAACCAATACAGAATTCTTGGGCATAACAGGTTATCGTTGTTATGGCTTTGCTATTTTATGCTGCACTTCACGATTCTCGAAGTAGGTCTACACACAGTTCGCCATGTCACTGCAGCTGGCTTATGTATGAGGAATTTTCAAACTTGAAATCGGACCAAAAATAATCCGTAAGAGGAACCGGAAATATCGGCGGCTTTCTGATCCAGCGTCAGAGTTGTCCGGCCTTCACTGGGACTGTCCCCGCCATCCCACCGGGCCAGTCGGAACACTTCCCGCCGTACGCGGTGAAGATTCTCCCCACGGCTACCCCTGCCGTTTCCCGGTGAATGTCTCAACATTAATGTGAATCAGTGCCAGAAGCGTATAACATTATTGAAAAAGGTCGCAGAAAATCTTAAAGTTAAGAGATTTTCGTTAACTGAACTGGGCCGAATTTCCCATGGCTGTACCTGTAACTATCGGCATTTTGAATTCATAAATGCAATGAAATGAAAACAAAATGTAGTCATATCCCCTTTGATTTGACGCTTTCCGTCCCATGTTAGTGATTGTTGGTCCACGGTTCTAGTCCCGCCCACGTTCACGTGGGACATGGTAATTTCCCTTGGCCGTAAAGCTGTATAGACTCTCCAATGGCTTTAAGGGTATATACACTGTCACGGGATTTACTGAAATGTTGACAGTGACGTAATGGTAAAGTCATGTGCTTGGTCCCACTCGCATAAAAGTGCAAAAACCACGTGTTTTTAACAGACAATCCGATTTGCGCTACTGCTGAAGGGCCTGTTTGTTTGGGTGCCAGTCAACTCGGTCCGTAACCAACTCGGTCCGAGTCAACTCGGTCCGTGACCAACTCGGTCTGAGACCAACTCGGTCCGAAGCCAACTCGGTCCGTGACCAACTCGGTCCGTGGCCATCTCGGTCCGAGGCCAACTCGGTCCGTGACCAACTCGGTCCGTGACCAACTCGGTCCGTGACCAACTCGGTCCCTATGGGAAAACGTACACAAACAAGAATCCATGCAGTTTGCAGCAGCAGTGTACAACATGTAGGCTACTTGCATTAATGTTTTTTAATGTCATCATAACATAATATGTTTGCTTGTGGCTGAAACCGTGAAGAAATAAATTATGTTGATACCATAATTATTAGATAAAATGGCACAATACAATTTTTATTAAAATATTAATTAAATTATACACGAAGTCAAATGCCTTATGAAAACGTGCTTTTTATGTTTAAAATTAATAAATCAATTAATGAATAATAATGATGATTGTTTTGTGTTTTTGTTTTTGATTTTTGAGCTTTGTTTTAATTAATCTGTGTATAAACATATAACATAATTTAATATAATATTTATAATTGGCAGTTGTTTTAAAGGCACGTCTTTTGAAGACAGGTTTTTTTTTTTTTTTTTTTTTTTTTTTACTTTTTGTCAGGCCCATGGACCAATGTATTTTTCATTCTTTTAATGTTTTTAAGATAATAAATGAATAAATAAATAAATAGACCTAAATAAATAGTTAAATTCACGCAATTTGCGAGACTACGTACTCGTTTTGCTGCAACAAAATTACCAGACGTTTTTGCGTGCATTTTCCCATAGGGACCGAGTTGGTCACGGACCGAGTTGGTCACGGACCGAGTTGGTCACTGACCGAGTTGGCCTCGGACCGAGTTGGTTACGGACCGAGTTGGGCATGGACCGAGTTAGTTACGGACCGAGTTGGTCACGGACCGAGTTGACTCGGACCGAGTTGGTTACGGACCGAGTTGACCTGAAACCGTTTGTTTCAGGCACGAGATCAGTGTTCATGCAGATCCGGATCCCATTTTAGGGTATCCTGCATGCGGGACGTGGATATGCAAGATCACTGATCGCGTGCGTGAAACAAACAGGCCCTTCATAAGTGGCAACCAAGCTCCAAAACATTAAAAATAGTCGTCTTTTTTTCATTTTTCCTATGAAATTCGAATGGGAATTTAGCCATCAGACCTCGACGGACAGACAGCTAAAGGAGCAGATGGACAAACAAGAGGACGCACAGTAAGGTAAGGCACAGTGTTGTGAAGTCCCGTACTGGCAGAAAGGCCCACGATCTGTCTGCTGCCGCCATCGTCCAGAAAGTCTCCAAAATTAATTATTGTCTCGCGATAATAATGCAGACAACGTTGCTTTGTTTCCCAATAACCATCTTTTACCAGCCAACTTACTATGTCTTTGGCTGGTTCCCTGACGATATCCCTTTGCTTACCTGGTAGAAAATTTTGTTCAGCAATTCCATTGTTTTTTAACTCCACAAAATTGACATTTTCGCCAGTTGCAATGTGCCTCTCTGTGATTGTAATGGTCTTTGGCTCTGGTAATAATGTACATAGGGGTGTAAAACCAACTCCCTTCAAAAGTTCTCTTCGATGTTTGGATATTATACTATGTGGTGATTGTTCCCTGTGTGTGAATGTGGAGCAAACCTGGACTGGTCCCTTTCAAAGTGTCAAATTTACATTCCATGTTTATGAGTAAGGGAGTTCCATCCAAGTTGGGTGTATGCTATATGCGTTTGGGCAGCTTGTGACTGGCACCCGAGCGAAGATAGTTGACTATAGGGAGGCCCCATCATATGGCTGGATAGCTCAGATGGTAGAGCACTGGTATGGCAGTTAATGGGTTTATATATGGCTTCTGACTGGCACCCTGAGCAAAGATAGATAGGGAGGCCCCATCATATGGCTGGATAGCTTAGATGGTATAGCACTGGTATGGCAGTTAATGGGTTATATGGCTTCTGACTGGCACCCTGAGCAAAGATAGTTGACTATAGGGAGGCCCCATCATAGGGCTGGATAGCTCAGATGGTATAGCACTGGTTTGGCAGTTAATGGGTTATATGGCTTCTGACTGGCACCCTGAGCAAAGATAGATGACTATATAGGGAAGCTCATCATAAGGCTGGATAGCTCAGATGGTAGAGCACGGGTAAGTGGTATGGCAGTTAATGGGTTATATGGCTTCTGACTGGCACCCTGAGCAAAGATAATTATACTAAATGGCCCCATCATTTTGCTAACCCAAAACTTTCCATGCTTACCAAATTCGTTTACACGAACATAATCAGCAGAATACCAGTAACGCGCTATGCATCCATCACATTAAATCTTGACTGGTAACACTTGCAGTGTGCCTAACGGCAGCTAGTCGGCAAGAAGACCGGGTGAATAAAAATGAAGCGCGTAGACGTCAAAAGTCGACGGGAGAAAACAGTCGAATTCCCCGGGCGCAGAACCGTGAGTACCGCTCACTCGAAACCGCTCGCAGTCGTACTTATCAGCCATCCGACCAACCCAAGCCAGGCCTCTTCCCACCCCCCTTCGAATAATTTGGAATAACTGATGTGGACGTCTAGACATGATGCAGATTAATGTCTGGGGAGGGTTCAACAAGCTAGGGCGATCCCAAAGGACAGAATAGGGGTGGAATTATTGGCTTTTGCCGCATTGACTTACCTGCGAAATTTCTTCCCATTATCGTTCTCAATGTAACACAAACAAAGAGTGATTCCCAATAGATTACAAAATTCCCACCAACGAAGATAAAAGATGCCAATATTGAAAGTTTAAACAATTATAATTTATTGGTAATAAATAAATAGCATTAAGTGTAACACGAATAAATGCAAATATGGAAAATGTAAGAAAACACAATTTAGGATGTAATCTCGAAAGGTCGTACATTTCAAACATACAAAAAAAGAAAATGCAAATATTGAAATACTTTCGCAAGTACACGGATAAATACATGTAGCAGAACAAACAAAAGTCATTTAAAACACAAATTGAATGGCCATATATTATTGAATAAGGTCCTAAGGTACCATTCATGGGTTCATGGGTATAATTGTTGCACCACTAAAACATTGACAGTAACAGAGAAACAACACGAATTACTGTACACTTCTAGAGTTTAACTTCTTGCTTCAAGTTCGAATAATGAGGACTTCTACTGCTAAGAATGATCGGAGATTTTCAAATGAGATATTAATGCTTACAAATATAAAGTAGGATGTATAATTATACTAACGATCATCTGCGAATAAAATGCATACTGACTTTTACCATGGATAAGCAGGAAGGTGTATCCAGTCCTAAAATTTTACCCAAAGGCAAAGTTTCAGAAACTTTCATTCAACTTAAACACTTTTGGATATGAGGAGAGCCACTTGACTTATTGGTTCACATTTGGTAATCCTTCAGGGTGATGTTAAGCTTGTCGCTTTTTCGATTAAAGGTATGATATATAAATTGGTAAACGCTATCAGGACAGCATTCACACATTGTCAGATCCAATAAGGGCATGAAATGACAAACCTATGAACATTGAGCTCAATCGGACATGAGTGACGAGAAAATAGCAAAAACCCGACCCAATAAACTTCTTATAAACATTATGAAAATTTCTGTTTGGATATGTTACCAATCCTGTAATAATAGCTTTGAACGTAACTTTATACTTGTGTCAAAGAAATGTAGATTAATGGGCAAAAATATCAAGAAAGATACAATCACCATGGCTTTGTCTTCATGTACTATAAATGAACACTCTCCGAAGAGCAGAATTGAAATCGCTTCCATAATTTGAACCAGAATAACTTCCTGGGTTGAAATTTCTAGCGAACGTCCCTCATATAAAATACTTTGCAACGGATTTGTATACCTTGGAAATTCCTCCTTGTTGAGTTAATTCCAAATATCAGTTTCATGAAAAACTTGTGGAGACCCATACACCTTAAGAATTTCCCTGTGGAGACATAATTATTCAACCTATTGTACTCGGTCTCCATATTAGGCACCAGGGGCCAATTTCATAAAACTGTTAAGCACAACAATTTGCTTAGCACAAAAATGTCTCGCCCAATAAAACAAACCATCATTGAAAATTCCATTTGATATTCATGGTCAGCGAACAACAGCCAAAGAACAATCACAAGTGATACACAGCACATGGACATTTGGTTGTTAACCCTGTTTTTATTAAGACAGAAATGTCATGCTTAGCAAATTTTTGTGCTTAACAGTTTTATGAAATTGGCCACTACGCGTTCACATGACAGATGAACGCGAAACAATCGATTTATAAAAACGCTCCAAACATACAGATGATCCATACATCAATTAATGAATGCTTTTAACATTTTTTTTTCAAGTTACAAAGTCAAATCGAGCTACACACTAACCATAGATGATACAAGGTGTATATTATCACCATTATGATATTATAATTACATGTATATACTCTAAAAGGTACATGCGGTACATGATTGGTAATATACCCAAAAAGAAATGTTCACAGATTTACATATAACTTTCAGAGTATGAAGATGGTGCTGGTAGAAACATACCGTTAAAATATTTCCGCCTGAAATGGTGTATTTATCCAGAAATTAGTAAAACAAAGACCGAAAACAGTTTTGATATCGGGGTAAGATTTAAACCATGTTTTATAAGAACAAATGAGTCGGTTTGTCGTTTTTTTCTCGTGACTCAGATGTCCGATTGAGCGAAATCGGTGAAAAACGCCCATCCCCACAGTATTTTAATCTTTTCACTGTTTTTGTAATCTTTAAAAAATCAAAATGGTCATTGGTTTTTACTCTTTTCGGGATAAATACCGCATTTCAGGCAGAACAATTCTAACGTTATGTTTCTAGCATCATCATCTTTATATCCTGCAGTAAGTTATTGGTAAATCTGTGGAGATTTCTGTTTTGATATGCTACAAAAGTATTATAGTACCTTTAAAAAAATAAAGAAAAGACTTTATCAAATGCATGGAAAATTTAATACAACAGTAAACGAATGCAAAAACAAACAAGAAATATACTATTTTCTACTATATAAAAATGATCCTGCTTTAAAAAAAGTTATAATAAGGTATAATACATGCCTTGATAAAGGTCATAAAACAGCACTCGCACTTTGTCTGATCAAACATGTACATGACGTTTCGATCCTAGCAGCTAGATCGTTCTCAAAGGCTGCTCAGAGTTAGGAGGGCCTGACGTTTTGATCCAAGCAGAATCTTCCTCAAAGGCTGCGAGGAACGAAACGTAAGGCCTCCTATAACTCCAAGCATTTTGTCATCTTTTTGATTGATGAGCAGTTTGCAAACTTTGCAGCAGTTTATTACCTGTGTTGCACATTTTGTGGTACCTTCTTTCGTTTTTATTTCAATTTCATATTGTTTTATTCATCATTTTACTAATAGGGTATTAGGGAGGCACATTAGTGTTTATGCCTGAAAGCGAATATTTGGGAGACAACGGGAATTGGGGAGATATTCGGATATCTAAGGTATCAGCTATAATATTAGACATAATAATCGTCCATTTTTTATAGAAGACAGAGAATGCTCTCAATATGAAGATATGCCAATTTCAAGTTCATTGGTTTGGAGGATGTTTAAAAATAGGTTTAATAGTAAAGTTTGTGCACGACCCTATGGGAATAGTCTCTCTAAGTACCCATCCTAGACAGTGGGCCTTTTTAAAACTAGTGATCATATAACAGCGATTTTTGTAGAGTGTATTCATGCAGCCATCAAGTGTACGCATGTCATCAAAATACCTTTGGAAAATTGTGTGAAAAAAAACGACCAACAGTAATTCTTTATGATTAATTTGTGCACGTTCCTATGGTTATTCATCATGTTGGTTGTGATTATCGAAATTGGCAAGTTGATGTCCTTTTTAGGTTTTCAAGGGCATTATTTTCCCTGGAATATGCCAGCATTTAAGATGTTTAGCAGAAAAAACTAAATATTGAACTAAATCGTAAACTTCAGACCGAAAATTTGGGTATTTGCTATTATCTCTCATTCCTACCAATCATTTATATCTTTATAACTAATCCTATACTTCAAGATTGGTTCCAATTCTTATACACACAAATCGAATGAATATAATGCTGGTAACCTATGCCTTGACTCTTCAAGCTTTTATAGCATTGGCTAAAAAATAATTAATTAATATTACGGTAATGTTGATACACACAATTTTCTCAGGTTTCAACAGACAGAGGAACATAGCACCAAAGTGTTGATAACCGTTGGAAAGCTCATTTTCACTTTGTTGGCAATGTTTAAATTTTACATGTGCGCGTCATTTCGTCTCTTTTTGTCTGATACAATTATCAGTGCCCAATTTTATAGAGCTGCTTAAGCACCAAAATTTGCTTAAGCGCCAATAAAATCCGTAGGCCAGGCAAAACACCTTGTGAATGTTATGCTCGGCAAACAATGGCCGAATACAAGTCAAAAGCAGTAAACATCACATGAAAATTTGGTTGGTAAACCTGTTTGATGAAGGAAGACTTTTCGTGCTTAAGCAAAATTTGAGCTTAAGCAAGGCTATACAAATGTTCGAGTCTAATTGTGGTATGGCATTTCCGGGATCCCATGTGTAGTTCCCATCCGTAATCTTTCCCCAAATTGTTCCACAAGCTAATCAGACACATCATGGCTAAAAATAAACCATGACGTCATTCAAATCGCAGTTCATATATATACAATGGACATTCATTATTGTAGTGAAGACCCAATGAGTAATGTTTCGTCATTATAGGTTATCTACATAGGTTTGAATTGTTTGTTCTGTGACAGGTTAAATTCCATTTATCATGCATGGCGCTGCTATTGCACACAAGCTTGTTGCAGATTGAATTTATTGAAACACAACGTCAACGTTTTTTTTTTTATTGCAACAGAAGAGAGTGAGTGATTACGTGTTGTTGATGATGTTGCTGTTGTCGTTTTCATTGTTGTCATTGTTGTTATTCTTGTCATTGCTGTTGTCATTGTTCTTGCCATCGTTCTTATCATTGATGTTGCTATTGTCATTATCGTTGTCGTCATTGTTGTCCGTGTCATTGTTCTTGTCATTGGTGTTGCTCTTGTCATTGTCGTTGCTCTTGTCATTGCTGCTGCTCTTGTCATTGTTCTTGCTCTTGTCATTGCTGTTATCATTGTTGCTCTTGTCATTGTCGTTGCTCTTGTCATTGCTGCTGCTCTTGTCATTGTTCTTGCTCTTGTCATTGTTGTTACCATTGTTGTTCTTGTCATTGTTCTTGCTCTTGCTCATTGTTCTTGCTCTTGTCATTAATGTTGTTCTTACTCGTCATTGTTGTCGTCATTGTTGTCCGTGTCATTGTCCTTGTCATTGGTGTTGCTCTTGTCATTGTTCTTGCTCTTGTAATTGATGTTGTTCTTGTCATTGAAGTTGATTTTAACATTGTTGTTGATCTTGTCATTGTTCTAGTCATTGATGTTGTTCTTGTCGTTACTGTTGTTGGTGATAATGTTGTTGCTTTTTCTTAAAATAATTTGCGGGAAATCATCTGCCTTGCTTTGCTAATACCATACTGCATCACCTTCCCCTCTCCAAATCCTCGCATTTTCTGTTAGAACTGAAAAGTCAACATTGTTGTGTTCCCTTACCTTCTGCTACGCTCTCGCCAGATAATTCTATGATTGTGTTCCACTGTGAATGATTTTGAGCTCGATTCTTTCTCCTTGCCTTTGACAAAAGTGTTTATGATCGTCCGGAAACTAAATACAGTTGAAAAATCAGCTCTAATTCAATCAGAATGTTATGATATAAGTAATAAACTTCTACAAACCGCACATCAATCAATGTCATGGCCTGAACAAATACAATGATCTGAGTTTGAGATGGTTTAGCGTAATTAAGATTCTTACGAATTATGAGAGCCATGAAATTCAGGGACTGAAGAAAAATGGCACTGGACCTCCTGACTGGACTGTGGGCTTCCATTTGTGACAATTTTTAATGCAATTGGGTGAGAAAGTGTCTATTCAAGCCGCTTTGCAGATCTAGGGATTGTTTTTAATGGCTTCTTTGACTGAAGTGAACCATACCTTGTTTCGGTGTGTGCATGCATGAAAAAACGTGTTATAGGTACATGTAACTAATTTGGCCGATGAGCTGCAGTTTGCAGCAGTTTAATACTTATTTGATGATGAAACTATTTCATTGGTAAACGTTGTGCGGTGACGTTCTTAGTTAGTTTTAAAAATGTAGTACGAGAAATAAAATGTCTCCTTTGAGGAAATATCATACTTTGGTGTTTGTTAAAGAAATTTAGATTCATGGGCGAACATAATTACCAAGGAAGATGCTGTAACAGTCGTCTGTGAAATTTCCAGTCCCATACGGCGCCCACTTTTTGAGGAAACAGTGGAAAACGCCCTCGGTATTTTTAAAGACTTTTCACCATTAATTTTAAAAGACCAAAATTGCTTCTGGTTATTGATTTTATTCTTTTCTCGGTAAATAAAGCATTTCAGGCGAAAACAAGTTAACGATATATTTCTACCATCACCATCTGTATACCCTGTAAGTTATAGGTAAATCTGTGAAGATTTCTGTTCGGGTATGTTATCAATCCTGGGGCCGATTTCACTAACGTTTTGCGACCATCGTAAAGCCCAAATCCATCGCTAAACGGAGAATCGATCGCTACTGTGCGTAGCAATTTTCCGTTTAGCGATGAATTTGGGCTTTACGATGATCGCAAAGCGTTAGTGAAATCGGCCCCAGGGCTCGATTTCATCAAACTCATCGTAACTTACTATCAATCGTAGGACTTATGTTGCATTGCAGCCGACCACGCAGAAGTCGTAGGATACGATGGTTATCCTTCGTATCTCGAGTTACGATCGGTCGCAGGGCTTCGTGAAATCGACCCCTGTACCGCATGTACCTTTTAGAGTATACATGTATGCTACCAAAGTATGTATTTCACGGACCTTTCTTTTTGAAAAACGCTCTGCTTGGGCTCCGGCTCCGGCTCTGGCTTTGACTCCATTTCGGACAATCTTTTTACGTCACAGGCTTCAAAATTGAAGCTTTTTGGCTATGGCTGCGGGTACGGTTTCGACAAGATGACCAAGTTTCAGCATTGTCAAACAGCCGCAATCTGTTTGTGCAGCATTTTGGCTACGTGACGAAGCCTGAGCTTGACCCAAAAGTTGACACGAAGGTTCCAAAAGGCCCCACATCTCTGCCTGGCATGGACTCATGTTCACCAACAGAGGGCGCAATAATAAGCCATTTGACAGTAGGGTCTACTCCTTCATGCCCAAACAAGAACCTTTTGCACGGAGGGAACAGTGTAAAATGTAACTAAGCGGTTTGAAAAAATGTGGCATTTATTTAAGTTCTGACATAATCTGCGTGACGTGTTGATTAAACAGCGCCCTCATCGGTTGCATTTGTCCATGTTTTATCATCTTATCAATACTTCACCGTTTTTCATTAAAGAAAACTGATAAAGTATCTTTCCCAATCTCGTCAATTTTATGACTCACCTGCTTTTTAATCATGTGATTTTAGAAGAATAAAAAATAAGTTTATTTTGAGGTAGTTTTGAAGTAATACTTTTTTGTTTAAGGTTTTAGGAAGGTAAATCGAAATTCAAGTTTACTCAAATTGTCATAGCAACACGAACATCACACTGCTGCATGTGTAAAGAAAATGTTCAATTGTTGTTTGATTGTACTGGCCTGGTTTGGTTAGTGGCACAAAATACCAACATTGATTAATGTTAAACGTTTCTCGGGATGTTAAACATGATAATGTAGGCGACATGTACGAAGCTGGATATTTCCTGTACATAACTACTGCTTGTATAGAGACTATTAACCAGACGAGGCATAGCTTGAAATAATGTTTCCATGGTTATAAGATGAAAACAGTTTAACACACGATTATAATGTCGGTTGGTTGAACCTTATGGTCGACCGACTATTTACAATACCTTTATTTCAGCTTCATTGGTTGGTAAGAAGTAAATAAATGATGATTCTGATTTCCAAGTCTACAAAATTAAGATTATTCGCAATTAATACTTGGATCTAAACATTTGAATGTTTGATTTATGAAATTTATTATGTAAATCTCAAAACACGTACATGGGCGAAACAGTAAATCATGTAAAACATGATAAAACTACCATGGATTTTCTGCGATTATGAAAAGAAAAATATCGAACTCAGGACTTAAATTTTTAGACATAAGTAACAAGATCACAATACCAAGCGAAACAAATCTCTTTCTAATTCTGTCTCGAACTTAATCCAAGATTTAAAAAATACCAGCCAGACAAAACAATTCCAGTCGCCATCCTTAAAGAAATTTCAAAAATTATGATATAAATAGTCTGCTAGAGGTATAAAGGCGGTAAATTTGATAAGGTGCATGAAAAATCGGTTTTATTGTCTCAATATGCAGCTTTTGTAGGCAGGTGCTACTTTGAGCGACAGATGAAAAGGGGGTTTAAAAATTGCCCCCTATGGGGGTATAGCGCAGTCTACTCTGTAATGAGGGATGTTTCTGTAAACTTTACAATAAGAAGGTAAACAATATCTACGATAATTTTCTCTTTATTAAATTATTTGGATAAAAACAATGAACATTTGTGAAGGATTTTGTCTTCTCCTATCCCGATTACTTTGATATAGAAAGAATTGCGCGCGCACGAGAGGAAAAAGAAAGATATTTACTTACCTGTTTGACTAACGGAAAAAGCGTGATTTTAAACGGACCGGATTTCCCCTCCGTAGCCACGGTTCGTAAAAATGCCCACCCTTTGCATAATGGTGGCGTCTGTATCAAACTCGACCTGCCAGACAAGAGTATTCAAAAGAGCGGCTAGCGGCGTGGTAGTTGGGAGAATTTAAACAGTCTGGCCTAAATTATCTCTTTTGTCTTAAAATCCTATAAATTTTTGTGAACTTTAAGACCAATTTCTTGAAGAATTCAATAATTTTATCAGATTTGTGCGCACAAAGTCGATTTTAGTGAGTTTTATCTTGACATTTAAAGATAAATTTTGCACGGGTGTATAAATTCTTCACAGCCGCTTTCGTCTGCTCACCGTCTAGACGGTACATAGGTCAATCCAACCATTTTTTATTCCGCTCTTCTTTTTTTAAGGAGAAACAGCGCAAAACCAGGCAAAATGACGTTTTTTCGCAACACTTGATGCAGGCCAGCGCCCCTAGTGGGAAGAATGGCGGACCGCCAAGTTTGTCAGTTCGAGTGCAAAGGGTGAAAGTGTTCCTCAGAGCCGAACTTCCTGAGTTGGCAGCGCACACGTGTGCGAGGAGAGATTGTTCCCCACCAGCGAGAAATGGAGACACGTCTGGGCCGTCATTTGGTGACATTCATCGGCTGATGTCCACTCCCCGTGCACGCTGCGTGGGCTGTGCACAAACACCGTCTGCAATGGACTGGAACCTTCTAGAATTCTTACACGACCTCGGTAAGTTCACTAAGAAAACCCCACGGAATGCTGACCCCGATAAAGGCCAACCAATATGGTTTTATTTAGAGGACGTTTGTGCTCGAAATATCAGAAATCAGACTTTGTCAAGTTTGTGTAGGGCCTAATGTCGGCGAAAGGAATAAATCTTGAAATTTTAAAAGTTGTTCAAATTATTAGTGTTCATAATGATATGTTTAAATAGATTTGACAGTCGACTGTTGGAACTTATGTTTAAATTAATATTAGGCCCTACTGTGATTAACCAACTCCTGCCTCAGAGAATTTTATAAGCAGAACAATTTTTAGACATTTTGTGTTTGTCTGATTGTGCATGTGAAGTTTTCTTTGAAAATAGGCCAAAACGTTTGCATTCAATTTAGAAATATTAAAGCAGTGAATAAGCTTTTAACACCCAAGCAAGGCCAAGTCTTATTTTGGGTTAGCGTGCTTTAGTCCACAAGGATTATGTTCAGACCTGCTTCTACACTACAGTAAACTAACTGACTAACTCACCTAAATCTGTTGACCATTTGGGATGTCCTCTTCAATAGCATTGCAAGGTTTTATAAATTGGCTTTAATTTTTGAGGGAAATTATGGGGTCTGATTTCTGAACCATCTTATTTTTAATGTTGTATGCAGTGCTTGAATATTTGCATTTAATAAAGCCTTAGTTAAAGGAGTCTAGAACTATCAGGTTTGAATTATGCTTAGGCCTATTTGAATTTGAAATTCCAAGACAATTGTCATTTGAATTTGTAACAAATAACCCAGCCCATATCCAGACTCAGTTGCATGTATCCTTGATGTACTGGTTTTCGAGGGTGTAAGCATTTATTCCAAGCAAGACAAAAAGTTACATACAGAAGTAAACTGATCACATGTAGTTTAGCTTGCGGTGGAGAACGTACCGTACATAAAACAAATCAACTGGTTGTGTGGTACAGGCATGCACGTCGCTATTACTGACTTAGAGAAGGTCAACCCTCGAAAACTGAATAACTTGAAAACAGGTACTCTGACGATACACGTGTGTAAAAAATTCTTTAGAATAGAGAGTCGGAGCCTCAAATACCAGACATGTGGTTTTACATTGTCATGTTTGGCCCCTGTAGGATTAAACCCGATTTGGATCAGTAATTGGGCATGAGCTGCATAGTGAAGCCTAGCCGCTCCAGTGGATTAGGGCTGGGTGGATGTTTGTTTTGAATGCAGGCAGATTCATCATTACGGTATTGCAGCTGACAACACTGAATTCAAATTCCACAGTAGGTAGTCCGTAAGAAGCCAAAACAGAAATATTCACAGATTTACTTTTAACTTTCAGGGTATGAAGATATGGGCGGCCAAAAGGGCCAAAACTAAAGAAAAAAAATTCTAACAAACTTTTTCAAAAACTAACAATCAAAAGTTTATTTAACAACAAAATTCCAATAATTACATTAGGAAAGCCACAACTAATAAAATAAATTGTGTAACAAATGTTTTAGAAAACTAAAACAGACAGACATTTTGAACAAAAAAATTATTTAACAACAAAATTCCAATAATTACATTGGAAAAGCCACAATTAATAAAATAAATTGTGTTACAAACGTTTTAGAAAACTAAATAAACTAAATCAGACAGACATTTTGAAAAATTTTCATCAGAAATAAATTGTTTATTATAAAAAATTCGGACATATTTTTCAGAAAACGAACGTTAAAAGGTTCAAAATAAATCTATCAAACCTTTTTGAAAAACGAGAATCAAAAACAAATTGTACAAACATTGAAACTAACATTAGAATTCATAAACAAACTTTTTAGAAAAGTATACCTTCCAAAAATTGTCAATAAAAAAAATAACAAACATAAAAAAAAAAAATAGTTTTGGCCCTTTTGGCCGCCCATCAATATTGAACAAAAGACAAATTCCGAAAACAACGTAGAAAAGTTTTTACGAACTGACCATGAAGGAACGTAGGGGGCAGCAGACTCAATAAGATTACGCGCGTAATTCGAGATTTGGTGACTATTTAGTCAAGTACAGTCACTCATTGTGTCACTACTGAAGTGTGTCTTATCCGCTAACATGTCCAATTTAACAGAGCAAACTGCTCAGGAGTTAAAGGTTGCTCTGCAGAGAGTATTAGATGTGTTACCTCAGCAGGATGGCCCTCCTACAACTTCCCCAAACCAGGTTCAGCAGCCACCCCGACGTCCTGCAGCTCTACCAGCACTACTGAGCGTAGCTGGTAATAGTAGTACTAACTACTACTAGTGTGTGGAGGGAAAGGCAAAATCATACATGTAGCCGTGTTACACAAATCAGGAGAGCGGACCCAAATGGTCTTACCACAATGCCAACAAAATGACGGACACATACAAAGTTATAGAGTCAACTTGGTTTTCTATTTCTACCTCCATGATAGCTCAGAAAAAGGAAAAACCGGACTGCTCTCTTAGAAGTTTAAAGAGCTTATATTAGTGTGATCGAGCTCAAAAAAACTTCAAGAGGCATAGTATAGTTCTTTATAATTATGGTGGAAGGTGGGGGGGGGGAGGGGGGGGGGGGAACAAGGGTATAGGGATGGGAGGGGGTCGTGGTGAGAAGGAAAAAAGGCGAGGAAAACTGCCCCCACCAGTAGTCTAACAAACTTACGACGCCCCACCATAGCTAAACCACAGGCAGTGGACAGGGGAGGGGGGGGGGAGAAGGAAGGGAAACCAGCGGAACTAACATGATTTATAGTATGTAAGGAGAAGAGCAAAATCATACATGTGACCGTGGAAAAGACAGACCAAGAGAATAGTCCCCATAGTTTGACCAAAGAGCAAACAAGTTGATATATATTGTGGTGATTTTACACTAAGGTCAATGGGAGTTTATTTAGTGTGGTGCACCCTATAGGTCACAAGATGGCGGCGCATCGGTAGCCATTTTGTGATAGCGCCACCACTCTGTTGTGAGAGGCGAGAACGAAAAGAACCTGTATAAGACCAAGTTTCTCATCAGATTTTGTCAATTATTTCCTGAAAACATCATTCCTAATACGCATAAAACCTTGTATTACGCAACTTACATTGTCTTTTCTACACCCTACGAGTTTTGTTTAGACGAAGGTGGCCCAACTTTTAAACCCATTAGACCCAAAATTGTAACCCTAGCCGGCCGAAATTCCAACCCAATCCCCTAAATTGTAAACCTAGCCCCCCAAATTCAACCCTATGACCAGTTCTTAACCCTAAATCGCTCTGATTCCAACCCTAACCCTAGCCGGGGCTCCAAACCTAGACCCAACCCTAGCAAGCCCCGCCCACACGCTGACAACCCTAATCGCCTCTTTCTCACTTTTCAGAGGGGAAATGATTATTCTCAAGGACAGCGAAATTTGGTGAAATGTAATATGCATTGATTAATCCCAAAAAAGTTCATCATTATGTCTTAATATGGATACTGGGGCAGAACTATTCCACGGAATAGCCTAAACGCCCCCCCCCCCCACAACCAAACAGGCCAACCCTGACCTTACACCACTTTTCCATGTGAAATGACACCCTCGCCTTGATTAATTAAATTATATGTAATTGCCTGAGCATCATTGCATCCTAAAATAGCCATAAGATAACTTTGTGAGGAAATAATATGTGGATTCAGAGCCCGACTTTCCATGGGGTGTACACAATATTATAAGGGAGAATGTGCACGTTTGTATGGCCACCCCGGTTTACAATCCGGTCCTACATTGTCTTGAACGTGGAGGGTTGCTTCATGAAAACTCGTAGCAAGTCGGTTAAGGAAGACGGACATTTCGGGGGTGTTTTTTTCTTGGGGCAATTAGCAAAATATCCAATCGGTTACCCAACCAAAAATTGAAAAGAATTGGGTAGATGAGAGTTCACACTATCATTTACACTATTGCACCAACAACTTAGAAACTTCTGGATGGGGTTTTTTAAACTGTGAAGTCGAGGGATTTTACACTAAGGTCAATGGGAGTTTATTTAGTGCGGTGCACCCATAGGGACTCCGCCCGCGCCCTCTACGTTCATTTATGGCCAGTTCGTAAAAACTTTTCTACGTTGTTTTCGGAATTTGTCTTTTGTTCATTATTGATGGGCGGCCAAAAGGGCCAAAACTATTTTTTTTTTTTTATGTTTGTTATTTTTTTTATTGACAATTTTTGGAAGGTATATACTTTTCTAAACTTGTTTGTTTAGTAATTCTAATGTTAGTTTCAATGTTTGTACAATTTGTTTTTGATTCTCGTTTTTCAAAAAGGTTTGATAGATTTATTTTGAACCTTTTAACGCTCGTTTTCTGAAAAGTATGTCCAAATTTTTTTAAATAAACAATTTATTTCTGAAGAAAATTTTTCAAAATGTCTGTCTGATTTAGTTTATTTAGTTTTCTAAACCGTTTGTTACACAATTTATTTTATTACTTGTGGCTTTTCTACTGTAATTATTGGAATTTTGTTGTTAAATAATTTTTTTTTTCAAATGTCTGTCTGTTTTAGTTTTCTAAAACATTTGTTACACAATTTATTTTATTAATTGTGGCTTTCCTAATGTAATTATTGGAATTTTGTTGTTAAATAAACTTTTGATTGTAAGTTTTTGAAAAAGTTTGTTAGAATTTTTTTCATTAGTTTTGGCCCTTTTGGCCGCCCATATGAAGATGGTGCCAGTAGAAACCTACCGTTAAAATCTTTCCGCCTGAAATGGTGTATTTCTCCACAAATTAGTAAAACAACGACCGAAAATCTTTTTGATCTTTTAAAAGATCAAAAATAAAAGAAAACAAAACTTAAGAAATACGTTGGCCGTTTTCCCGATTTTGTCAAAAAGTTGGCACAGTATGGGACTGAAATTTTTACAGATGACTGTGACTGTATCTTCCTTGATATATTTGCCCACGAATCTGTACTTCTTTGACAAAAACCAAAGTATGATACTACCTTTAATACTAGACAGTACATTTGTTTGTGCGCCTAATGGCAGAATGGCGGAAAATAATTTAACACCCTGCTGGTGCCCGACAGAAACGTATTGAGATTAGAACAAAAATGGCTGCCTTTGCATTCAAAATGTATCATTGTATGACAAAAACATCCTGTGGCCGGGCCCTAATATAAAACTCACTTTTCAGGTAAAGAAATTGAAGTTCATCATAACTTGCATCCAGTAAGTTTTACTCTTCAAGTAAAAGGGATGTTAGAAGCCTAATGTTTTTTCCGTATTGTCCGTCATTGGAATTCTTCCCTGATGTTCACGTGTGCATTAATTTCACAAGTTAACAATGAAAATTCAGAAAGCATGGTTGCCCATTCCTCATGCGTTTGCCTTGTTGCACGACTACCTCATAGTCATAGCTTACAAAAAGTCCTTAGTATGCAAGCATGCTTCTTTCATGTGAATAATTAGTCATGTTCAAGAGGTTGTTTATTGCCGTATCAAGTATTGTCCTTGGTCAATGTTAGTACTTGGAATTTTTACCCATTCTGATAACAAATATCGGTCTTGTTTCTTGTATTTTGAATAGAGTGTACAAATACAGTTTGTTCGTGTTTCCAGTGATCAAAATGGCAGTGGTTTGCTCCATCTGTTTATACAAAGCCAATGCAAGGGACATGTTTTAGGACTAGAATGAAACAAATAGACCGCCGACATTTTGAGAATGTTCCGTTGAATAAACTTGCTGTAAAATGTCTGATTTGCTGACAGTTCCAACAGATAGTGACTGCAATATACGACCAATAATTTGCATTACTACCCTCATAAGAATCACAGTACCCTAACCCACCTGCATACCACAGCATTTGCCACACCTTGTTTTCCTGTGGTAAGTATGTTATTCTGAATACCTCAATAAGCATCATGGTTTGTGTGGTAATGCATGGTTTATGATCCAATCCTCCTGTGGTAAACATTACCAATTACCATTACCATTTTAATGTGTGGTAAGAAGCACTCGTCTTGTGTGGTTCAAAGTGTAGAGGGTTAGGGTAATTCTTTTTGCATGGGGCCTTTTGCTGTTTAAGTTTACATTGAGTTTTAGTTGTAGCCATGTGTTCTTTCCAATAATTATGTACTGAGCCAAAGCATGCCATTTTTATGACAAGAGATTTTAAGGGAGCATAGTCCACCAGATAGTTCATCAGATGCTGTTTTTTTCAAGGAAATAAAGATTTAGTGTCTTTTCCAAAGATTGTTTGTCCGAACGATTTTTGGAACAAACATAAAGGACACGTCACTTGAGTTGTTAAACTTTAAGTTATCCCCTTTCACTCAAGGTATGAAGATGGTGCTGGTAGAAACAATACCGTTAAAATATTTCCACCTGATATGCTGTATTTATCCAGAAATTATTAAAACAAAAACCGAAAACAGTTTTGATCTTGGGGTAAAATCAAAACCATTCTTCATGTTTTATAAGAAAAATTGAGTTGGGGTTTCGCTATTTTCTTGTGACTCAGATGTCCGATTGAGCTCAAATTTTCACAGGTTTATTTTTTCATGTACTTGTTTGATCAGACAAAGTATGAGTGCTGTCCTGTGACCTTTACCAATCATGTATTGTACCTTTAAGCGTGAACAGTGTCTTGACATCTTTTGTGTGGCCTAATGCACTAATGATATACATGTAAACTTTCCGAAGAGCAGAATTGATATTGCTCCCATTTAAATCAAAATCACTTTCCAGTTTCCTGGGTTGAAATTTCTAGTGAATGTCCCTTTTATAAAATACTTACTATGTTGGCCTACATTTGTACTTTGGAAATTCCTCCTTTCGGGTTAATTCCAAATATCAGTTTCATGAAAACCTTGTGGAGACCTACATGATAGGCCTACACCTTTAGAATTTCCCTGTGGAGACATATTCAACCTATTGTGTCTCCACAAGACACCAGATATGCATTTATGTAAATTGAACATTGGACGCTGTTTTTCATTGTGAACCATATTTCACCATTTTCAATCTCTGGTTTAATCATTAATATTCATAATCTCTGGTTTGAAATTTGTGAACCCTGTCGCTTCGATGCCTAGCATGCCCGGGTTATATTCCGTCGACTCTTCATGTCATTTTTCTGTCTTAGGGTTGAATCACAGAACTATTCTTCACCTTTAATATAAAAATGGTCAGACAAATCTAAACTGTGTATTCTCTGCCTCCCAAATCAGGAATGTGCCATTACCTCAGACTGACCTCAGAAAAACAGACACTGCAATCTCATTAGTTTTGATTAACCTTCACAACTGTCCATTACCTCTCATGGCTGACCATCAGGCCATCTGACTGAGCAAAGGTCACTAGTGGTCAGCACTTCATGGTCCATTACAGATTGTGGCCTACTTAATCCCTGTGATGTTACATAACACTCTTTACAAGCCCAGTGCACATAGCTGACCACAGTTATATTACAATGCAATGAAGCTTGTCCCTATTGCAGTATTAATGACAATATAACTGTACACAGTATGAATTGGTTTGTGTATTGAGCTATATCCTGTCCTTTATTCACTTTGTTGGTTATTGCTGAGCCTGTAATTGCCTTGTTAGACCATAGACCTACAAGACTCATTGCTTAGACCATCAATAAAATATGCAACTTAAGCTTTATTTCTGCATTTTGTAGTCTGGGGGCCCACTGTAGCTTTTTAGTGTGATAATTTTTCTATGGTAAAAACATAATTTACTTCAAAATGTTCATGAAATGTTATTGTTGACAGCTTTTAACTTGTCTTTTTAACTTTCATCCAGATAATGTTTTCCCTGGCCTTTGCTCTGCGTAATGTACATGTATTTGGACATTTTTGGACAAGGTTTGTTTTCATTTTTGGAAGGGAATTTTATTTTGAAACAAAAGGAAAGTAGGCTAAATTGCTTCCTCAAAAACAAAATACCTAGGTTGCAAAATTGTTATTTGAATCAATTTATATTTGGACTTTTTTATTGGATTTATTTTGTTTTGCATTCACATGCAAGTCATTGGGTGTGGTAAAAAAACAAAAAAACAATACATGGATCCTGATTAAAAGGACATTTAATTCCTTGACCATTAAAAAGATGCATGATCTCTTTTCATTTTCACTAGTCCATTGTAATGGACAAATCACAATTTGATGAATTTAAAGGTCAAGATCAGGGGGCCAAGCACCAAATTTTGCTAAAGCACCAAAAACCTTGGTAAATAGAATCAGTATGCCATCCAAAACTCCTTGTGAATGTTATGCCGAACAATGGCCTAATACGAGTCAAAAGCAGTAAACATCACGTGAACATTTGGTGGCAATCCTGTTTGATCACAGAAGACTTTAAGCAACTCTATGAAATTGGTCCCAGCTCATTGTGGCCTATGGCCTCCATAACATGTTGTAACTGATGTGAACTAAGCACAAACTAACATCAACATTTTATACTGTGAATAGAGCTAGTAAATTTCTAAATAGGAAACTGAATTAAATTTTGCAGTGGCTTGGTATGGTTTTGGGGTCAACATGGTGGGAACAGACTGTATCCGTGGCAACCAGGTTTATAGATTATTGATGGCACACAGGTAGCATAAGGTGCACAGGAAACAAATTACCTTGTCCATCGCTCGAGGTCAAATGCAAGGTTGAATGCAATTTAATATTTTCCCATTGGTTGTGATTAAATTTACAATTTTAATGGCGGACGATAATTATATGCCCATTACTAAACCACTGAAACGTTAACAATTCCCAGCTTCCGTTGTAAGTGAATTTTGTACATTAAATATTAGAATAACCATTGGCCTGTTGTGTGATATCTAAGCTTCTGTATAATATACCGGTACTGTTTTTAAATTTATATAGGCCCTATGGTAATTGAATTACATGAATTCAAGAAAAATGAAAAATTCCAAATTCTGGTCTTAGTGCCAAAATATAGGCGTAACAATGATAATAGTACGTCATAGTAGGGCCTATATGAAATTTAGATTTGAAGAAAATTGGAAATTTGAAATGTTTTCATCAAATTTCATATTGTACAGCACTTCAATGTGAAGCTCACACACATTTAATTTCCATGCATGAATGGTAATAAAATTCTCCTTTATCGGTACTTTTGGAATCAATTATGGAAGAAGCTTAAGAATGACATTTTTCATACCAGAAATGCAAAAACTGAAGTGTGGTTATTTAATTCAAAGTATAAAGTTGCAGGAACTAGACAAAATTCAACAGTTGAAAGTCGTTATTAAAGTGGAAATGGTAAAAAATTTGTGTAGTTCCCAACTTTATCAATGTCCCTATTCCTAACATTAATTTAGGAATATGAGAAGATAGTAAAAAAAAATTATAAACAGCACAGTATGATGAAGACATCCAGATTATCATCTGGTTCCAAAATTTGAGGCGTGGTGCTCTGTAGAGTTAGTAAGATACATGATGATTGGGATGGGCTCCTTTGTAAGTTGTTGAAAAGATTAGCCCCACCCAGTATAATACACGTACAGTACATAACAAGAACAGCTACATGTTGGGGTTCGTTTAACAAGTCACTGACCAAGTTGAGAACAGTTTAGTCAGTTTATACATCATACAGACATGCAACTTTTCCTCGGAAAAGCTGATTTCCTCTTTTTTCATGTTAAATATCACTTCACTCTTATGCCATTGAAAAGTGAAAAACATGTTACAAAATATGGAAAAAATTTGAATTTCCTCTTTTTTTTTTTTTAAGTTTAAGTTGCATGCCTGATCATAAGTGCAACAGAGAATTGGCAAAATCATGCAGCATACTTGCATAGTGAACGGCCATTTTGTATCCGTTATCACAACTCATTCTATAATTTGACTCTGGTGCATGTACGTTTAATTTGTACCCATAGTTAATTCTGTCTGGATATGATTATAATACACAGAATAGAGACATAATTTTACGTGTAGAACAATGCAAGACAAAATCATAGCTAATCCAAAGTTTTGGGAAGGGGCAAATTTAGGGTTTACACTTTTTTTAGCAGAGCTGTACAGGTGAGGTTTGTTGGGGCAACATTTTTGCTGGTATGAAACCAGCTCCTAACTTGTGTGTGCCTTTAGTGAACAGTGACCAAAAACACAATTGAATTGCAATCCCCTGGAAAAAAAAATTGTTAGTGTTTGAATAGGACCATGTTGCAGGAGCAGTAAGTTGTAGCGTACTAGCAATAATTTATTTCAGTTTTTAAAATACCTGTGTACTATGGACAGCCATAATTTTTTATTTGTTATTTATTAATCTGCATGTAGTAGGAAAATCATTGTTGCATAGGACCAATATATATGCATGTTTAATAAAATACATGTACCTTGGATGTAAGATTTTATGTTTACAAACCGTTTTCAAATAGTCTGCACCATGTTTTAATGGCATACATGGTTATTTCACATGCAGACCTAATGCACACATACATTGTACATAATGTTACATGTAGACTTAAATAAAGTGCAGATATCTTTTTGTTTTTGGCTTGTAAAATTTGAAGAAAAAAAAACAAGCTACCTAAACATTTTAAAATTTGAAATAACTCCTTTACATGCTAAGCACAGATGAATGACGCTATCCTAAACAAAAGTAGCACATTTCTGAGACACCCAATTAAGTTTCAGGCTGAACTATTGTGTGGCACAAACATAGGCTTGAAATGTACATGTGCAAAATGCAATTTGATGCACGAGGCACTCCATACACATAGCAGTACTCCCCAAGCAGGCCTCATCACCACAGACAGGGAAAGCCCCTTGTCACTCTATATAGTGACTCAGCACTGGCTGCTGTCTACCCCCCCCAACCCCCCCCCCCCCCCCCCCACCAAAAAAAGAAACCACAGAATCTTGGCATGAAGCCAGCCCTGTATCCCCAGAAGCAGCGTGGAGGCAGAGCGGAGCAAATCAGCGAGGAAGACGTGTAAGGAGCTACTCTTCGTTATCTGAAGACAGGTTCTGCTACACGAAGCGCCCTCTGTTGATTCCTATCAGATTCTGGCAGGCTAGCCGTCAGCGACCCTGCCTGGCCTGTCCGTGATATTATCCAAATGCCTTTGGGTACATATATCCATGTAACTATGGAGAATTCAGTCTTTAAGGTACACGTGTAACATTTTGCTGTGGATTTGCCAAAGAAATGCAGATTCATTGGCACAAACATCAAGAAAGATACAGCAACAATCATCTGTAAAATTCTCAGTCCCATATGGTGCCCACTTTTTGAGAAAATAGAGAAAAATGCTTAGGTTTTGTCAAATCCATTCTCAGGAGTTTCCATGGTCTTTGATTTGAATCTTTTCTGGAAAAATAGGCCTACAGCATTTTCAGGCAGTCTAATTTGAAAAGGATGTTTCTACCATCACCGTCTTTATACCCTGTAAGTTAAAGATGAATCTGTGAATATTTCTGTTTCGGTATAATGCTACCAAAGTATTATTGTACCTTCAATTGGAAAGTGAACAAAGACAAATTGAGTGGAGCAGGATTCGAACCAGTGATCTCTGTAATATAGGCCTACCGTACTCGCACTTGACCAACTGAGCTATCCAGCCCTATGTTGGTGGTGTCCCTAATACTATAGTCAATTATCTCTGTTGGAAATTACAGTATAGCTTCCCAACTACATGCAATGTACTTGATTCCAATGATGGCGAACATAGTTAAATTTTAACCATGATGCCTTAATGATACAATCTGTCTTAGTGTACTCTTGAATGTACGGATGCGTGTAAACATTCAGGGATAAGTATTTGATTGGATTTCCCATGATTATGATGTTTCAAGTGGAGGCAATACTGCTACAGTGATATTAGACTAGCCTGTCCACCAATACATTAAAATTCAGAACGTGTCCACGGCTTGACTGAACAGAGACCTTTACCTTGGTTTGTCTGAACAACCACAAGGATCTCGACATCACCTGCCATCTAATTGGTCATTAACAGACAAGGTCGCTGCACTTTCCTAAACCATTGCATACTGTATGTATGGGCGCAGGTTTACTGTACATCCTCCCAGCCAAGGCCTTTCAAATTATAAACTGCCAAATCCGCTTTTTATGGAGAGTTTCCTCTGTGCATTGCACTGCATTCAGTACTATTCTACATGAGCCGCTAGGACTGTCATACATTATTCATGTATCGTGCCCAGTAGGGCAATTTTATTCTGGACGGAGATTTTCTTTTGAGAGTGGCGTGGACGTTCATCTGTGGTCTAATTTCAATCCCTGTTGTAATAGTATTGAGCTTTCAATTTGGTTTTCTGAAATAAGAGTGTGTTTTATACATGAAGGGAAATCTAATTCACCGGAATTTTGTTGTAATGTGCGATTTCAAAATACATGAAGTAACTCTTTCAGAAGAAAAATTCCTTTTTATTGTGCCATAAATCAATCCTGTACATTTTGGGCTCACCCTGTTTGTTGTTTTAGCCACGCCCTGTTTGGTGTTTTAGATACATTGTTTGTTGTTTTGGAAACCGTATTTGTTTTTTCAGTCAGTCTGTTTACTGTTTCAGACATGCTGTTTCATCAACGCCATGAAAATGCAGTGATTTTAGAAAAATGAGTGAAATATTTGTTTGGACTGCTTAAATGAAGCTTTGGTCGTGCTTTTGGAAGAGATCATCTGTTCCAATTCACTTGTTTTTTAAATGTTCACTGGTCAGCACACGTAATCGTAGCACGTAGTCGATTGCAAAATTTGAATGACTTGGGCTCATGCTTCTCAGTCCAACAAATCTCACTTGAAAAGGCCCAGACCATGTAGACCTCCTGTAAAGGGTAAGGTATTGTAGTCTGTAAGGTCAGACTGCTTGATCAGGAACTGCCCTGCCACTAGGATTAGGAAGGTTACCTTATGCAGCATGGAGTCTGTAAGGTATTGTAGGGTCAGACTGCTCGCTCAATGACTGCCCTGCCACTAGGAGGGTTACCTTATGCAGCATGGAGTCTGTAAGGTATTGTAGGGTCAGACTGCTTGCTCAATAACTGCCCTGCCACTAGGAAGGTTACTTTATAATCTAGCAAAGAGTCTGAAGTTGTAGATTTGTACTGTTGGCTCAATAATTGCTCATCCACCGGACCTCTCCATTATCTAGCTATGCCCTTGATAACAAATACAGAGTGCCAAAGTTTCAGAACATCTGCCTAATCAGTAACGACAGAACCCAGAAATTCTTGTCAGGGCTGGCAGATAAAGACAACATCAGCTGGAGTCCAGGGCAGGCTTTCTGGATACCATGTAATTTGCATTTCCTCCCCTGGTAATTCCCGTTGACTTCCAAGAGTCTTCTAAGACAATGGGTCGGGTCCCTCAGGGAGGGGTAATGGGTCATTGTGTCTGGTCTTACACTGATGCTGCGGCTGGTTGTGCTTACGATACGATCAAACCCTTACCCCAATAGGCTGTTCAGATCAAGTCCTGGCTTTTCACTGCGAGTTGCCGGGACGTCCGCAAGGAAATGTCTTGTGCACGTGTTAGAAGAGCTTGACAAGAGGAAAGCGCAAGTCACCACAACTGAGCAATTTACAAGGAAGGCTCGAGCCCGTTCACGCCCCAGCTGGGCCAAATTAAAACATGACGGAAGCTGGCATATCTATAGAGATCGAACTTTAGGACGTGATCGATTCTGTCAAAAAGTTTTTCAATGATGCTGAAAGCTCACTCTGTTGAACAAGCTCACAAATTATGTTTATTTGCACCTTGTGTGTTGTTTGGCTTCAAACTGCTAGATTTGGTGGCCATGGCAGTGTGTTCAGGATTGGTAACATACCCAAAAAGAAATGTTCACAGATTTACGTACACGTAACTTTCAGGGTATGAAGATGGTGCTGGTAGAAACATGCCGTTAAAATATTTCCAATTGAAATGGTGTGTTTACCAGAAATTAGTAAAACAAAGACCAAAAACAATTTTGATCTCAAGGTAAGATCAAAACTATATTCTTTATGTTAAATTATATTTCAAGAATTTTCAAGAATTTTCTTGTGACTCAGATGTCCGATTGAGTTCAAATTTTCACAGGTTTATCATTTCATGTACATGTAGGCCTACATGCTGGATCAGACAAAGTGTGAGTGCTGTTCTGTGACCTTTACCAATCATGTTTTTGACCTTTAAAGTAAAGAGGAGCTAAACCATGCATTGCCTTGAATGTGAAGAGTTGATAAATTATGTAGTTAACTGATATTGTTATGATCTGATCTTTTGGAACCTGTTTATACATTGTAACAGACGCACATTGGTGTTCTGTACAAGCCACAGACATAACATAGGGAGTATTCCCTGTACACATCTTGACCTAGCCTGCTGGGATGACCTAGTTCATTATAATGCACACTTTGCCCATGGATCAAGCCCAGACACTTTGACATTGGCATCACCCTGTCCCCCTTATTAACCAGCACTGGCCTTGCTCTATGTAGATTGTTAAACCAGGTCTGCAGGTGTCAAGTCCCATCCCATCTAATGGCCTTTCCAGATTGCAGACATTGGGTAGTTGTAGGTATGCAGATGGGTGTCTGGCTAGCTGATAGCATGTTGGACACACTGTTGCATCTTAGATACAGTACACAGGACCAAAATCCTATCCTGTGTATTGTTTTCTTGAACCAAAGAAATAACTGCCCTCAGCATCTGAAAATGATAATTTCACATATTGGAAAACTGCATTTGGAAATGTACAGTACCTAAACCATTTCGCTAGCATGGTTTGATAAGGGTTTGAACTAAGAGTGCCCTCCCGTTTCGTTGATCTTTCAAATGCTTAAAGTTACATGTAGGAGGGCCTGACGCATTTCGATCCTAGCAGGATCTTCCTCAAAGGAGCCTTTAAGCATTTGATATATGTCAGGTCATATTGGCTGACGAGCAGTTTGCAGCAGTTTATTACTTGTCGTTGATATTTCAGTATCTCTCCGAATATACATGTAACTGGGGCCAATTTCATTTGTTTTTAAAGTCATGAAATGTCTTCCCTTGATCAAACAGGATTACCAACCAAATTTTCATGTGATGTTTACTGCTTTTGACTTGTGTTCAGCCATTGTTTGCTGAGCGTAACATTCACAAAGGAGTTTTGGCTGGCATACTGATTTTATTTACCACGATTTTTGTGCACATTTTGGTGCTTAAGCAGCTCTATGAAATTGGCCCCTGGTCATTTTTTGTTAGTAAAAGGTATGCACATGGGCAATTCCATGGTTACGTTACCTGTTAAGTGACTTTGACCTATTCCTTGATCAATCATTCTTGAAAGACTCCAATTTAAAATGTAAATTGGAATCAGCAAGTAGGCCCCTATGCCACAATTTATGATTCCTTGAAATGCATGCATTATAATGCAAAAAAGAGGTGACTGAAGTTTAATACAAAAATGTCCTCAAATCGTGGAAATGGTCACATGTAGACTTAGGCTGCATCCGAATCTGTTGTCTAGAGCTAGGTCTAGGTCTTCGCTCCATTGGAAATAAGCGGAGACATCAAGACAATAGACCTAGCCGTAGCTCTGGAAGCCCGTTTCGGACACGGCCTTACAGTCATGTAGAATTTAATTTCATGTGCTACACTGTACTTGCCTGTGCTCATATTGTATGCTTGTAGTTTACATTTACCCAGGTCTCCTATAAAGTGATATGAATTCAGTAATTATTTATTCAGACAGCATCTGGGGGTAGTAGACAGTATGTGCATTGATGCAGGGTGGTATAAATCTTATCCTTTGCCTGAGTATTAGCTAGGTGCTTCAGTGGTCTGTGCAGCAGTGCCTTTCGAACCTTGAGGTCATAAGTGCAGTTCTGACATGATCTTCAAATTTACTGTGAATTATTTCATGAACATAAAAAGGTGCAAAGTACAGACATTGCAGTGCCGTTTTAGACATCTCCTAATTAGGGTAGTTATACTCGTTAAAGGGACTTGACGCCAGACGGCAACTTTCTGATTAAACTAGATCGTCTTGTAAGGGTAAGTCAATTTGTATTAATTTGTCAGACGTGGGGTCGATTTCGTAATTCGAGTTACGAAGCATAACCCATCATATCCTATGTAGGGCTGCAATTCATCATACATGTAAGTCCTACGATTGAAAGTAAGTTACAATGAGTTTGGTCAGTGCATGACCAGAGACACAAAGGCATAACCAGGCACCAGACAATGGCAAAGGGTCACTGAGGCAATGTCCAGGGCACCAGTGATCGGTCACCGATGACCAGGGTTTGCGAGGCGATGACAAGGGGTCCACTTTGTTGCCTCCCTGAAGAAACTGTACCGGGTTCCAAGCCGACTCACTTACACATCTGTGCACAGGAACTTGGACTTTGGTTTCATTGTCCCTGCCAGCCAGCTCACCTTCACAATTCTCTTCTTCCTATGATCCACCTGTCTCAAATTACCAGACAAAACAAATATGATAGACACTTTGTGTCCTGTCACCCGTCAGGAATTCCAAAATCGTGAACTTCTGAACCCGGGGAGAGTCTTGTGTGAGAGAGTGCTTGATGATCTGTGATGGTATGGCTGGTCGGTTCAGCTGGGGATATAGGGACTTCTTAGAGACCTGGGATAACCTGGAAGTTGGTTTGTCTCAGAGCTTGAAGCTTTATGGATGATTGGAGGTTGTGTAGTTGACTCTGAACAGTGTCCCTGGTCATGGCCTCCGTGCTCCCCTGTTGGTTGCCTTGGTGTCCCTAGTCATTGCCTTGGTGCCCCTGGTCGTTGCTGTGGTGCCCCTAGTCATTACCTTCGTGTCCCTAGCCATTGCCTTGGTGCCCCTGGCCATTGCCTTGATGCCTAGTTGGCCATTGCCTTGGTGCCCCTGGTCATTGCCTTGGTAGCCCTGGTCATTGCCTTGTTGCCCCTGGTCATTTGCCTTGGTGCCCTTGGTCATTGCCTTGGTGCCCTTGGTCATTGCCTTGTTGCCCCTGGTCATTGCCTTGTTGCCCCTGGTCATTGCCTTGGTGCCCCTGGTCATTGCCTTGGTGCCCCTGGTCATTGCCTTGTTGCCCCTGGTCATTGCCTTGGTGCCCTAGTCATTGCCTTGGTGCCCCTGGTCATTGCCTTGGTGCCCCTGGTCATTGCCTTGTTGCCCCTAGACAAGTGGACATTACCTTTGTGTCTCTGGTCACTTGGTGACCCAGGGCATTACCTCAGTTAATTGCTCTGTAGGCCTACTCCCTTTCCTTACTCTACATGTTATCCCCTAGCTACAGTATATTAGCCTTGGTGACCCATAATGCACCTATGTGTCTAGCCATGCCTGTAGCGTGACATTCAAACAGTCCTTTGAGTACATGCTTATTACCCTACATACAGTAGACGTATGTGGGCAGCCCAGTCACTTAATACCAATTAACATATCATTGATTCATATAGGCTGCTCAGGTGTTGTACACAACAACTGGGTCACAGACATTCTGCATTAAAATCCTAACGCTACCATCTTCTATTCTTACATGTATGTGTACAGTAAAACAAAAATTGTTGCCAACCAGTATGCATAGAGAATGGTGCATCAGCATTCGAAATTTGAGAACCAGGAGCCAATTTTATAGAGCTTTTTAAGCTTAAAATTTGCTTTTTAGCATGAAAAGTCTTCCTTGATCCAACAGGATTGCCAACCAATTTTTCATGAGATGTACTATATAGCTTTTGACTTGTATTCGGCCATTGTTTGTTGTAGATAACATTCACAAGGAGTTTTGGGTGGCATACTGATTTTATTTGCCAGGTTTTGCCTACAAATGACCCCATTCAAAATGTTGCCTTAAACTTAAAGAAATTTATTGTTTGCTTTTTTGTTGCATTATTAAAACACTAATGATTGGGTTTTGCTTAATGAATTCTGTTTCAAAACTGTGGAAATATCTGTGAACTCTGTAAATTTTGTCTGCTCTGAGGAATACTATCCCTGCGTTCAGACCATGTCCTGATTATCAGGACTTTGCCTGATAACAGGGTCTAGTGTGAACGCGGGTATCATTCTGTGACACTGTCTACTCTCTGTATATAAGGAATGCTTTGGATGTCTCTCTCTTTCTGTGGTTTAGTTGGATGCAGTCTTGTACTTAAACTTAAGCTCTTGCCAGCTTTTTCTTGTTAAATACTGGATTTGATTATGTCATCAGTTAGTTGGGTGCTGAAAAGTCTTCCAACTATCAGCGGACTGATTAAATGTGACAGCCAAGGTTATTTTGCAGTTGAAAATATCCAGAAATAGTTTTCATTTTCCCTTTAAATTCCGTTTTGGTGGCATAACAGCTTGGTCCCCTTAAATCAACATATCCTGTGTATTATCGGTTGCACTATGGTGCACAAAGCCACCCGGATTGGATTTGTCATCACATTGTCGGACCTTGTTCAGATTGGGGCGCCTAACCAGGCACATGTTGGACTCAGACAGAGTACAGAAACAAAGACCCAACTGTCTTGTCTTTTGTTTTGAAGATTTGATTAGCAGCCCTAGAGATTTTGCAGATCTTTGAAATGAGGACTGAGTAATTTTGGCATGTCAAGATAAATGTAGGTTAGAGCTCATCATAGGTCATCTCACTAAGGCTGTGGCTAGGGTGTGTATTGTGTGCACATGTAAGGGATCATTTTTTGGACGCAGGCCATGGCTGAGGCTATGGCTCTGACTGTGGCCCATGCTGTGGCCCCTCACTGTGGCTGAGGCTGTGGCTTGCCATTCTCTGTGGCTGAGGCTGTTGCTCCTTGCTGTGGCTCTGACTGTGGCCCAGGCTGTGGCTCAGAATATGGCTTAGGCTTCAGCTCAGTATGGCATGTTTTGGGCTCAATCTGTGGTGTTAAGGCTGTGGCTCATTTTGTGGCACAGTATTGGATTCAATATGTGGCTTGTTGGGATGTGGCTCAGTATGGGGACAATTCAGCACCATAGGCTATGTCTCAGGTTGTGGCTAAGGCTTCATGCTTAAAACTATGTAGATGAAGCTCCATTGTCTCAATGATTCCAGAGTTTCTTCTTTGAAAGTCAAAAGTCTATCTTTTGTACCATAACTCTACTCTAAAATGGATTGGCCAAACATAGCCATAGTTGTTGTCCAGTTATGCTAAGGTCATAAAATCCATTATCTTTTATTATGGATGTGCAATTACTTATGGGTAATTTCACCGTGGTTGTATTCTATACACACTGCCTCAGTGAAGGTTTAGCATAAATCATCCTGCGAAGAGTGTACATATTATACTCACAGGTGTTTTTGGAATGAAAATGGCATCAATTGCTGCAGCTTACGTAGGATAATAAATTAGAGTGTTAATTAGCCGTCATAATGAAGGATGATAAACGTAGCTGGTCAAGTCCATTTGTACTTGTCACAAATGCTATTGAATAAAGTGCAACAGCATGTCCCAATTGTTGATTGACCCAGCTCTTTTTACTACTCAGAATAAATTGGTATAATAAATTTTGCTGTGGCAAACATATAAAGGTTATAATTAGTGGTCATCGTTAAGGAACTTCAAGTACAAGTAAATCCCATTACGTCTGGTCGGATGACCCTTGCTTGCTTTTTAAGTAGCAGTCCCATGCTAATGCAACTAGTACATAGGCGTAGGCTGACAACCAGCAATAGAGAGGTTTTGCATGCGAACGGATACCATTAGCACAGTGAATACATCACTAGTTTTTGTGTTCTTATGATGCAACAGTTTTTCCCGCTATCGCTATCCGTCTATAAGGCACGGATATCTTGCTCGCTACACGTAAGTATTAAACGCGTAGCGCATTTCAGTTTTCTGTTATTTCTCTGTTCATTGAGAAAAGTGGTTCTCCGTTGTCAGATATAGACTTCACTATTGCGAAACATCAGATCGGTTGTTGACATTAACGGAAAACTTAACGTATGCGTACATGCATATCCTCCCTAATATTATAATGTAACTTCTACTGCCTTCATGAAGTCCATTTTAGTGGGTTTGGGGAACAATTGTACGACTGGTGTCCATCTTCTTCTTTCGTTTGCTTGCAAGCATCTCCTCATCACAACTGCAACTCAGTGGAGGAAAGCCATGCCATGTCCTTGTGTCATCATCCAGGACAGCGATGTTTGCCATTGGGTGGTCGGTGCGGTGTTGAGGGCAGGACTCAATGATGTGATCCACTGTCTGTTCCGGGTAGCCACAGTCGCAGACGGCACAGTCTTTTAGTTTACATTAGTTCCCAGTCTCTCATGGTCTTTCACGGTGAAACTGTGAAACAGTTGTCCATGTAACAGTAACATACTTGTGTCAAGCCTGCAATCTGTCATACTTGATTGTTTTACGCTGTTTTGGTTTCCTGTGTTCATGTATTAGGTGGCCTTTTCTTTCGCTTTTATCTGCCTATATCTGGGTGCCTTTTGCAGTAATTACAAAGTTCTACGATTTTCAGCATGTTGTATAACAAAATATGTTGCAAAATTTGGGTGGGTTTTTTTTTTGTCATGGAAAATCTGAAGCGTATCGATTGCATATCGGCAAACTTCAAGCATATTGGAATTTTTTCACAGCGTATCGGCCAGATATCCTATTGTATGCCTGGCTAGAACGCTGTACGGGCTTGCATACATAATGTACAGTAATCCGTGGCTGGGTGTGTATTTTTTGTGATGCATCTAACTCATGCAATTCTTTTGTTTGTTACAGATGTGGAATGAATCTGCTGTGCTACTGCTGCAGTCAATGGGAGTCTCTGGAGCAAGAAGCTGGTTTGTGATTGGCCGAAACAATGGACTTAGATGATGAATATTCGACATGAGATGACATGGAGATTGTGATTGGCCCAAAAGTTTCCTCTGATGATGAATATTGAACAGGGAAAGGCATCCAAATTGTGATTGGCTGAAAGAAACCACACACTAATGAATATTCATGAGTGGATTTGTCACACGGATTGTGATTGGTCAGAAAGCTGCAATTTGTTCATGAATATCCTGAGGATGTCTTTGAAAGCTGAGCGCTGTATAATCATCAAACACACTTTTGAGCAAAATGCATCTTTTTCATTCCAAATGAACTTTGGCAGAGTGGATGTACTTTGAACACAACTCGAACCTTCACACACTTTGTGAACTCTGACCTCCAAACTTTGACCTCAGCAAACTTTGAACTTTGAACTAAAAGCCTCAATGGTTTAAAGTATGTGAAGCTGGAACTTCAGCAACTTTACAAAGAACTTCAAACTTTTGGTAACTCAATGACAACTTCTCATTTGAACTTGAAAGTTCTTCAACGATGAAGAGAACTTGTATTCTTGGGACTTCGAACGTGGACAAAAGACCGTCGGCACAGGAGCAAGGGAATAGCGGACACACTAATTTGGGTGAGTATATCAGTACAATAGTGTACAAAACTTTCAATTGTTACCAATAATGACATGTTATAAATTGGAATTTTTGTTATGGGGTTTGGCATGGCTAGTGGTGCTTAGAGCAATCAAAGAATTTAGCAGAATCAAGTAACATCACTTCAAGAAGTTCACTTTAACGAATGACCAGTATAACATACAATATCTATGCATCCCGCCGTGTTCGTTAACGGTGTTTCACTGTACCACAAAGTTTGCCTACATTTAGCCACTTTTCTCAACCCTGTACACCCTCTGTACAGTTGATAAGTTCTCATCATGCACGTTGCAAGGTAACTGTGAAGAAAATAACACAGTTTCGATCTGCAGTCCAAATTCCAAGCTTGTACTCAAGTACACAATGGTACGGTTTCAACGCTTGAAAAAAAGTTGAATAGGGAAAATCCCATTTGCTGAATACAATCGAGTTGAAAGTCCGAAAAAGAACTAATTCCGTTCACACTATGCAAAAGTAATTAATCACAATACATACGTCTGGTACAGTGTAATTTAGCATTGTGCTGACAAGGTGATGCAAATAAAGCTACACGTACATTATGGTGGACACTTTGTTACTAATGAGCTTGTTAGCTTTGTGAAAAGGACCATTTTGTATTAATACTTGGTTGAATCTGATATCTGAATAACGTTTAAAAACAATTTGATGAGCTAACCTCTTGAATCTGCAGCATTGTGCTCCTAATGAAAGTGTTGCTTTTTAATTTTGGTGGGGGGATTGGTGATTTGTAAGAGAATAAAACGAGTGTAGCAAAAATAATGAAACTGAAATTTTAGGTACATCTTTTAGGAATTTGGGCAATTTACGTTACCTGTTAGGTGACTTTGACCTATCCCTAGATCAATCATTCTTGAAACACTCCAATTTAAACATGTTTTATTGGAATCTGCAAGTAAACCACTTATGCTTCCTTGAAATGCTCGCAAAAAAAGAGGTACTATAACTTACATTACAAAATGTCACAAAACCGTGGAAATGCTCTTTTTATTTTTTTCTTCTACTAAGCCCTATTGTTTCTTCTTTTGGGAGGGGGCGGGGCTTTTGAAGGGTCAGAGGTCAGCAATGTTACTGGTACTATACATTACCCACTTCTTGGTCAAAACACCAAGTATTAATATTGGTTCATAACTCTATGAATCTGCGGAGCGAAACAAAATTTATTGCGCCACAATGGGAAAATGGTTTTAATAACACATTATGGTGGGCTTTACATGTATGCAGTCTTGTCTATCATTTATTTTTCAGAGTCTGGTAAGTACACGTACATCATGATTGTATTGTTGTCATTTGTGAGTGAAGGTTTTAATTGATGTATCTGAGTTTTGGTGTAATGTGATTGTTTGTGTGAACTTGAGTCCGTTGTCAGGATAACATACCGATATGACTTACAATTTAAACTGTTGAAACATCATTAATGGGGGCCACCACCCCTTGCCTATCTTTTGTGTACCATTGGGTGTGTTTTGTTATTCGCGCCAAAGAATGTCGAACTTGTTCAAGTTGAAAGGAAAATTGTGTCTACATTGTACTATAACCCTTTGTACATGTGTACACATGCTAAATGGAAAATTTTATGCATTCATTGGACTTGTACATTGCGTTGTATGTACACGTGGACCACACGTGATGTGCGTAGTGTGATGGCCCCCAGGCATGGCAGCTCCCAGTATAAGGTCTAGTCAGATTCATCTATAGATCTACATGTAGATCTGATTGGGAAAAGCACATTGTGAAGTAAAGTGGGATCAACATCCAAATGGCTACATTGTTGCAATATGTATCAAATTTGAATACATTATGTATACAATACATCCAGTATGTGTATACATTGTATAATGTATTGCCATTTTTTCAATATTTGTTAGGCATTTTCTCCTGTTTGACTGCCAAAACCAGTATGGTGGATCATTTCATTCATTTTTTCTGGGATTTAAAAATGGACACCAAGTTCAAATATCAGTCTAAATCAACATCAGATTTGATCAGTTCTAATATAATTTCCTTGGAACAAGATTATAAATACTGAGGGTATTTCAGGCCCAACACTTCACAAGACGAACACATTAGACACAATTTGAGAGGCTTGTTATGAAGTGATCAACACAAGTGCAAATCTAAACCCAGCCTATTCAGGGGCCATTTACACTAACGCTTTGCGATCATCGTAAAGCCCAATTCCATTGCTAAACAAAAAATTGCTACACAAAGTAGCAATTGATTTTCCGTTAGCGATAGGTGTGGGCTTTAGCGATGATTACAAAGTGTTAGTGAAATCGGCTCCTGGGGTCGATTTCAGGAAGCCCTGTATGATCGATCATAATTCAGGTTACGAAAGATAACCCATCATGTCCTACGTAGGGCTGGTACTCATCAAATGTCCTACGATTGATAGTAAGTTACGATGAGTTTGTTAAAATTGACCCCAGTACATGCAACTCTTGCACCGTATCATGAACTTGTGTTGTGACTCAATCGTTCAACAAGTTGCACAGTGCTAGCGAATCTGCTCAGGAATGTGAAAAACGAGGACGAATCAATTGTAATTAGTGTTAACACCGGCATCCTTCGTTTGGCTCATAAACAATCTGTTAACTGTAATTTGTTCGTAATTTGTATTTTGTGTGATGAGGATGTTCTGTGAAAATGATTGCTAAATGTGGATGTGAGTGTGTTTGTGCTGAGTGGTGCTAAAAGATGTGTTTATTTCATTCTTTTGTCATTCATTTTGTGTAGTGTGTATAATTATTGTAGAAATGTACTGTACATTGTCTTTTTTCAACTTGACTGCTGAATTCCTTTATTGTATGAGGGGTACTAAATTTTTGTCAATGAAATTTTTTGCTGTTTTTCTTTTGAATTTTTGGTAACAAACCTTCCCCAAAATTTGTTTGATAGACCACCAAGATCCATTATAGTCCACCATATAGCCTGCTACAGTCCACCACAACCCACTACATTATTGTCCTCTACATTCCATTTACTGTCCACTACAATCCGCTACAGTCCTCTGCCACATTCTAATACAAGCATTGACTTTCCATAAATCACACTATATTGTACAAAGTCCAACCAACAAATGAGAGCAGCAATGTTTTTATGATGACTTAGAAACCATCCAATATTTTCTTTTATCGAACTTTTGCTTTCTATTTGGCCTACATGTATCACAATTTATGCGCTAATGTATGTGCCATCCAAATTATGAGCTGAATTAATTTAGGTTGCCATTTACATACAATCTAGGTTTACCCTAACCCTAACCCTGCCTTCCTCTGAAAGATTTTTTCTGACCTACATGTACCATTAATCAGGGAGTAATAATATAATCTGCTGGACTAGGGTCAAGTTTTAATCCCCTTGGATACTGGCCTACATGTACTTGTACTTGTACTTGTGTTAAGGCTTTAAAGGTAATATCATACTTTGGTTTTTGTCAAAGAAATACAGATTCATGGGCAAAACTATCAAGGAAGATACTGTAACAGTCATATGTGGAAATTTCAGTCCCATACGGTGCCCACTTCAATCAGTAAAATCAGTAAAAAATGGCCACAGTATTTCTTAAGTCTTCTCTCTTTCATTTTTGATCTTTTAAAAAATGAAAGATCAAAAATAATTTTGGTCACTGGTTGTACTCTTTTATCTATAAATACAGCATTTCAGGCAGAAATATTTTCACGGTATGTTTCTACCATCACCATCTTAATACCCTGTAAGTTATAGGTAAATCTGTGAAGATTTCGTTTCGTTATGATACCAAAGTATGATACTACCTTTAAGCCGTTATCCCTTGTACATGTACAGTGTAGTATTGCAAATTCACAATCATGTAGGCCTGATGTATGTCTTGCACTATACTGGCATACCTGTGGGATTGGCATGCCAGGAGATATATGTACGTGTATGCAATGCTGACACGCACAAGGTCAATATAATTTTTTTTTATTAATTATACTGCATTGGGTCTTGTGGCTGAACTGTACTAGTTACACGGGTCAGTGTGCACAATGATATTCCTGTAACTGACCGTGTCGTCATGTATGCTAAACTGCAATGACCAGTCCACCAATCAAATCAAGTCAACCATAATAATTTGGTGCGTAATAAAATTACGTGTACATACATGCCTTTTTATTCAGAGGTTAAATGGAGTATCATCAGAAAGAAACACATCATTGAAGTTTGCAAAATCATTGCAGAACGAAAGAAATTGTAGAATATAGAAAAAGCGAAAAAAGCAAATTTCCTTCTATGCTTCGTATTTTTTTGGACAAAAAATATGAACTGAACTGAACTGAACAAACCTGTGAAGGTTTGAGAACATCTGGCCATGCAAGTCATAAAAAAAACTTGTTTGTTTTTATTCAATACAAGTAATAAACTGATGCCCATTCACCAAAATTATAACCTGAAATAATATAAACTGCTTTATTGAGTTTATAATGTGTGATGTTTTGATTGAAGCAGGATCTTTAACAAAATCTTAAAAAAATATAATTTAAAAATCAAAACCCTAATCCAATATTGTAAAACATAAAAACAGTTGGATCTCCCCCTTAATCTATATATATTTTACTAATTCATGAAAACGCTTCTTCAAATATGAAATTTTAAGCAGATAGGCTTATATATATTGAAGTAGATGTTTCTATACAATCACCGTTTTGTCCTTTTTAACCCTGGAACGACATTTTGTAAAACCAAGTACATAGTAATCTTGAACAAAAACTAGGAAACCCTTATAAGTATATATCTTAAAACTGAATGTGACCAGAGGTGATTTCACGAAGCCCTACGATCGAGTGTAACATGAGTTATGGAGGATAACCCATTGTATCCTATGTAGGGCTGCAAATGCAATGCACCATAAGTCCTACAATTGATAGTAAGTTATGATGACTTTGATGAAAACGACTCCATATTCTGCATGATTAGTCTTGAGAGGGATCACCTTCAGTGGTTTTATTTTGGCATATCACTCATGTCTACATCCTGACAGCAACAAACGAAGACAGATTTCGGGTGAAAAGTCTGAAATTCCTGTCAGCTTACAACCCATGACAGCCTGTGACAGTTGTCACTGCAACTCTAAATTAGGTTTGGCAACTTCATTTGCCCCAGTTGGGTCACAAATTGTAGTCAGTTTAAAGGTAAATTCATAATTTGGTTTTTGTCAAAGAAATGCAGACTCATGGGCAAAAATATCAAGAAAGATACAGTAAGTCTGTGAAATTTCCAGTGCCATACAGTGCCCACTTCTTGAGAAAATGATGGAAAATGCCCACAGTATTCTCAAATCTATTCCAGAGTTTTTATCTCACCTCAAGATCAAAACTGTTTTTGTTCGTTCTCTTTTTTTCTGGAAAAATACAGCATTTCAGGCAGAAAAATGTTAACAGTATGTCCAATTTGCATCATGTGTTACATACAAGTAGGCTAAACACTTGACCATCGGGGATAATGATCAGCTAAGTTTCTAACTGACCATGGAGTCCCATTGAACTGTAGGGGAGGGAAGTGCACTGAGTTCAGCATTTTTTTGTACATGACTGACCAGGCTACATGTACATGTACTGACCATGTACTGGAGTGCACCTTTAAAGAATATCATCTAATAGGGTTATTGAATTAGACAGTCTCTCTAGGGACACTGGCCAAATTGCTGACCACAGGAACATTAAAGTAACTGTATAGTGTGCACCATGCTGGGCTAGTGGAAGGAGTTTGTCCCCATCTTTAAAGGTAATATCATACTTTGGTTTTTGTCAAAGAAGTACAGATTCATGGGCAAAAATATCAAGACAGATACAGTAACAGTCATCTGTGAAAATTTCAAGTCCATACGGTGCCCACTTTTTGAGAAAATCGTGAAAAACGGCCACAGCATTTCTTAAGTCTTTTCTCTTTTATTTTTGATCTTTTAAAAGATCAAAAAGATTTTCGGTCATTGTTCTACTAATTTCTGGATTAAATATACCATTTCAGGCGGAAAAATTGTAATGGTAGGTTTCTACTAGCATCATCTTCATACCCTGAAAGTTATAGGTAAATCTGTGAACATTTCTGTTTTGGTCTCTTACCAAAGTATGATACTACCTTTAACAAATACTGTGCCATCTACAGAATGTTCATGTTTTTTAAGAGTCCAGAACAAATAGAGCATATTTTTCTTGTTCATTGGTTTTTCTATGACTGGATCAGTAGGGATTAAATGTGCAAAGTGTAGGATTTGTGAGCGTAACATTACTATCAATGGTAGGACTTAGGCTAGATGATGCATTGCAGCCCCACGTAGAGGATTCAATGGGTTATCCTTCGTAGCTCGAGTTAGGATTGATCGTAGGGCTTTGTGAAATCTACTCCAGTACATACAATGTTTAGGCCCTGTAGGTACATGAGTTTGTAAAATTGGCATTCAAACCATGGACTAAGTAATAACAAAAGGGACATATGATTCACGATTGGAAAAAGGTCCAACGATTGGAAAGCATGATTTACACTCGTGCACATGTACATGTATGACAAAATGAATTTAAACTTGATGTAGGCCTAACTATTGTTAAGGCCTAAAAAAAATTGTTATGTTGGCGTAACCCGACTTTCCCTAAAATACAGCCAACCCTGAATTTTTTTTCCAAGGGAAGAAATTTAATGAATAAAATATATAGAGTAGTTATTTTATACGTTATGAAACCATTTCTGACCGTTTCTCATTGTTGAATAACATGGTCTTATGCTAGCGTGTGGAACTTTGGAGTCACAGCGATCAAACTTGCAGTGGATTGTGCAAGCTATACATGTATAAATGTAACTACACAGTAAAAAAAAAATCCCGACCTACCTACCCTGTTTTTTGGGGCCTGTTACGCCAACATAACATTTTTATTTTTAGGCCTAAGGCCTACATCCCCTGCAATAATGTGATATATTGGTTAATTATTATTTAATACATACTCTGCCATGGGATGTGTATATCTTCATTAATTTAACCATATTTTTCAAGGAACTTTGTTAAAATGCTAGCCCAGCACTGCCACAGCATCTTACCATATGGTACATGTACATTCGTTGGACTTGAACCATGTCTGGCAAGCAAGTCCAATGAGTGTAGGGCCATATGCAGCCTGGGCCAAATAGTTGTGTGTCCAGCCAAGTTTTGATGTCACATTGTTTGGGCTTGATCCAACTGGGCCATCCAGCTCTATGTGGCCTAGATAGCCTTAGGCTGTTCATTATACTAAGCATTACAGTCTCTGCATGGTCAAGGTTGTGATTAACACACAATATCCTTGACTTGGTATACATTTACATGGGATTGGGAATGCCTCTTTAAGTAATACAGCCTTTATTGAATTATGACCTGGCCCAAGGGGACATTAACCACAAGGAAACTATCCAAATGACCGATCACTCATGACCATTATGCAACCTAATCCACAAACCTTGTCCACTTGGGTAATAACAGATTGGATGCAGGTCATAATTTATATTGGTCACTCCATAAAAGTGACAGGTGGCCTCAGGCTGACCTGGTTTTGACTGGCTGACCGGCTCAGCTGGCTCAAGACTGACTGCGTGTCCAGTGGTTGGGCTAGTGGCCGGATTCAATTGGTCATGCTCCATGGCTTTCTCCATAATGATGACCAGTATTAAATAATAATGACCAGTAGGAGGCCAAACAGGCTTCAGTCTGCTGGTTGTGTCCGGGGCTAATTTCATAGAGGTGCTTTAACGCAATCAAGTTTTCCTTGATTAAACAAGATTACTATCCAAATGTTCATGTAATGTTTACAGCTTGAGACTTGAATTCAGCCAGCGTTTACTGAGCATAACATTGACAAGGAGTTTTGGGTGGCATACTGATTTTATTTACCAAGGTTTTTGGTGCTTTAAGCAACTCTATGAAATGGGTCCTAGGCCCTAGGGCCCATTTCATAGCTCTGCTTACCGTAAGTGCAGGTTCTACGCTTACAGTAAGCAGGAAATTCTTTGCTTACAACATCCTATTTCACAGATGAGCAAGGAGATTTCAGTTGTGCACATTCATAGTTTACATAACTAAGAATTTCTGACTTGCCCAGCAAACTCAGAAATTTGACGCTAATCCAGTAAGTGTAGAATGAGGATCATAAGCGCCAAGTTCTGTAGAAGAGAAGTAAGCAGAGAAGCAGAGCCTTGAGTTTGGGCTTAGCTGATATTCGCCGTAAGAATTCAGCTTGACACAGAATGAAATTCAGCTTACAGAAAATTTTTCCAGGACTTCACAGCTCACACATGTTTTTCGCTTTTGTCGTTTTTTCTTTACTCAAAAACTGCTGACATGTTATAATTTGTGCTACATTTTATAAGAAAAAATGCTACTGGCTACCTGTATTTAAATTTTTTTTTCTGGAAGATCGTAATGTTTTGAACCGATCGCTATTTTTAGACGGGATTGACCTTATTAATGTAAGGTTAAATGGTGATTTATGATGAAAGGTCGTTTCTATGCTAATCTGTAGTAATGTGTGTCACACCACAAGTGCTTAATTTAATGTGAGATGTGACAGACGTTACCATGTGTGGTGCACTAATGACTATCATGACAAAACCAATACAGGTGATAAAGTGCTGCAAACTGCTCGCCAACCTAAATAATGACCTGAAATAATGCGTAGAGTTTGGAGGGCCTGATGTTCGACCCTAGCAGGATCTTTCTCAAAGGCTGCTCAGAGTAAGGAGTGCCTGGCGTTTCGATCTAGTAACAGTATCTTTTTCAAAGGCTGCTCAGAGTAAGGAGGGCCTGACGTTTCAATCCAGGCAGGATCTTTCTCAAAGGCTGCTCAGAGTAAGGAGGGCCTGATGTTTTGATCCTAACATTATCAATCCTAACAGTATCTTTCTCAAAGGCTGCTTAGAGTTAGGAGGGCCTGACATTTCGATCCTAGCAGGATCTTTCTCAAATGCTGCTTAGAGTTCGGAGGGCCTGACATTTCGATCCTAGCAGGATCTTTCTCAAAGGCTGCTCAGAGTAAGGAGGGCCTGATGTTTCGATCCTAACAGTATCGATATTAACAGTATCTTTTTCAAAGGCTCCTGCCAGATAATAACTGTTCAATCACTGTGATCTATTAGGTAGGTTAAATGAACACTGTACTTGACAACATAATGTAATAGGCGGCACTCCCCATAGACCTATACCCAAAATACCTTAACCCTCAATTAACCCTAGCCTAACCAAACCATGTAGACAGAAGTTTCAGACCATAAAGAGTACAGTAAAACCATTTACGAAGTCCTGTAAAAATTCTTCCGAGATAAGGCTGGTCAGAGGCGTGACGTGTTTCGATCCTGCAGGATCTTTCTCAAAGGCTAAACGAGAGAAAATACGGACAGAGACTGCAGATTGATACCTTGAAATGAAAGTCTGTCATACGTTTTTTTGCTAAGGAGGAGGGGCTGGACGTTTCGATTCTTTGCAGGATCTCTATCGATAATGATCCTGCTAGGATCAAAACACGCCAGGCCCTTCTAATTGATCCTGCTAGGATTGAAACGCATCAGCCCCTCCTAACTCCAAGCATTTGATAAATTTCAGGTCATTATTTTGGCTGATGAGCAGTTTGCAGCAGTTCATTACTTGTATCGATTGATATTTTCAGCAAAATTGGCTGTTCTTTCATAGCCATACATGTAAATCTGAAGAAGCAGTTGAAAATACTCTTCTTGTTATTAACTGGCATTGATTAAGTCAAGTAAATGCCGTCTAGTCTGGATGGAGAGGGCAAATGACAGCTGATTATCTTGATGTACAGGTCGCATATATGCTTGGTGTCTGGCCAATGATCATTTGGCTTGTCTTAGGGCGGGGCATCTTGCCGCACTCGGCCTGTCTAGCAAAGGCATGGATTGAGGTTGAGTGCGTCCACGCATTCTTACCATCAGCTGTATTGTATGTGCATTACTGCCACCAACCAATGCAATGTACCTTATACCTGAGTTGCATCTTAAAGACGTACTGTTTGTACATACTCTTTAAATTTAAAGGTAATATCATACTTTCTGTCTGAGAAATGCAGATTTATGGGCAAAAATATCAAGACAGATACAGTGAGAGTCATCTGTGAAATTCCAGTCCCATATGGTGCCCCCTTTTTGTGAAAACAGTGAATAACGCCCACATTGTTTTAAAAAAATGTCACCGTTATTTTTGATCTTCCAAAGATCTAAATTGTTTTTGGTTATTGGTTTTGCTCTTTTCTGGATAAATACAGCATTTCTGGCACAAAACTTAATAAATGGTATTTTATGTTTCTACGATCACCATCTTTATAGTATAATGTTATAGGTAAATCTGTGAAGATTTCTGTTTCGGTATGCAGGACTTTAAATATTCACTAGACAGTGGACCGAGTCTAGTGATTTCAGTGTTGGTCTAGTAAAGTGTGTACTGCACTAGTCCAGCTGTCTAGTGATTTTGTTTTCCATGCGCAATTAGAATGGTGCCTAAATTGATGGTTTTTGATACAATATTTCATACAATAACCGTTTTCCTTATGTACATGAATGTATGCAGGTCTAGTGAAAAAAGTTCAGGTCTAGTAAAATGCTTGAGTTACTAGACCTGGGGCCAATTTCATAAAACTGTTAAGCACAAAAATTTGCTAAGCATGACATTTCTGTCTTAATAAAAATAGGGTTAACATCCAAATTTCCACGTGTCTTGTATCACTTGTGATTGTTCTTTGGGTGTTGTTCGCTGACCATGAATATCAAACGGAATTTTCAAGGGTGGTTTGTTTTATTGGGCGAGATACTTTTGGGCTAAGCAAATTTTTGTGCTTAACAATTTTATGAAATTGGCCCCTGCTGTCCAGTTCTTTTTTTTTCACAAAAATTTAGCCCTGGTATGCTACCAAAGTATATTACCTTTATGTAGGCCTAAGTTTCCAAGTTATGTATTTGGTCATTGGATGTGTCTTGTGCACATCATTGACCAGAGGCCTGGGCAGGAAAGGGCAAGAATTTGCTCTCATGTTCCCAGTGCATAACTTCCTAATTTTAACATGTGCTATTCTATTTTACACAGATTAATTTGGTGTAGGATCATGTCAGATGTTTGTCTACTTCTCAAGTTATGATGATTTCTAGATAGTTTTGTTCGTTTACCTAAACCAGTACAAATTATGCTCAACCTTCGATAGTGACACAAATTTCAGTGCTTTGATCGTGTTTTGAAAAAAATAACTTTGGTTTTTTCTTTGTGTAGGTCTTGCATCAATGTATTGTTAGTGTATTGTGTATGGAGACTTTTTGTTCCTTTGAAAAGTCAGTGTTGTTGTAGTGATTTTCTGAAGATTTTTTTTTTTTGAAATTTTTCGTCATATTATTTTTTGGTTTTAGTCTGACACAAATTGATTCTTTGTTTATCTTTCCTGTTCTGTTTGATTTTCTTTCGTGGCTTTTTGATCGGCGCTTTTCCATTCGGCCCGCTTTGTTCCTAAGTTATTTATTCTGCCCCGAAAAAAAATTTATTAAAAAAATAGCACCCTCATGCTGAACCTTTGACTGGAACACCCCTGTCTCGAAAAATTGACTTGCCCTTTGTACACAGATGGACCAAAGCCTAGCAGACAACGCAGGCGTATATATATATATATATATATACATATATAAAATCCGACATGTCATTCTCAAGTATATTATTTATTGATTAAATCCAAATATCATGTGTGCAGTAAGCAAAGATACATGTCTAATATCAAATTTATATATATTTATATACATACGTGACTTGGTTTATCATTCGTATTTGGAGATACATATTTGTCGGGTTTTTTATTTAATTTTTGTCGATGAAGGTGGCAAACGGTTTGGCGAAGTGAAAATTACGTGTTATCTTTTGAATGGCTGGTTTAGACGTCTATCGTTTGATTTCGTGCATGCACGTATGTGTGTGTGTGTATTGAGGGTGCAGGCTGGCTGGCCGGTTTGCAGCCGGCTGGCCGAGTGTACACAGTGTAGTGTTCCAAAGGTGAATTGTTAAGTATATGTACAGTGTGTATGCTAACTGGACCTGATTATACTGTCTGGGTTGTGATTCTGTAGACCAAGAGGCCAAGCGAGGGGTTTGGGGAGGTACATGTAACACACAGTCCCGGCCGCATGTACGTGTTTGTGTATGTATACTTGGCCAATTCCTTCGCAAATTGGCGGGGTGCGTATTGAGACAGAATTAGATGGGCTCGGCTTGTGACTGGGGTGGGGAAATCTGAAAATTGGTCTGGGTCGAGAACAGGAGGGCTGGCGGGAACAGGGTGTAAGAATAAGTCAACTGAGACCAGCTAAATCGGTTTATTAATAATGGGCCTTATTCTATGTGCGATGAATGGATCTTTGTAATGTGGACATGGGCCGTCGATTCTAAAATGAAAACAGATCGGGACCGACAATTGAACATTAGAAACAAGAATTGAAAATATAATTAATCTATTGAAATATTGAACCATCAGAGACAAGAATTAAAAATATTGAACCATTATAAGAAACAATAATTGAAATGTGGATCAGTTTGCGGAAACACCATGTAATAATCGTTCTTACTTCACACTTGTATATCGTTCGCACTTCTCGCAATTAAGGGCTCAACCTTTCGACTAGCCTGCTCTTGTCCTCATCTGGATCAGCAGGCTAGTCAAAACGTTGATACCTTAATTGCGAGAAGAGCGAATGATATAGAAGTGCGAAGTAAGAACGATTTAGAAGTGCGAAGTAAGAACGATTATTACATGGTGTTTCAGCAAACCGATCCACATACCAATTGTCACCATGCAAAGCCTCAAATCTTTCAAGAATTGAAATAATGGATCATTATAAGAAACAAGAATTAAAATATTGAACCATTATAAGAAACAGGAATTGAAATATTGAACCATTATAAGAAACAAGAATTGAAATATTGAACCATTATAAGAAACAAGAATTGAAATATTGAACCATCATAAGAAACAAGAATTATAAAATTGAACCATTATAAGAACCAAGAATTGAAATATTGAACCATTATAAGAAACAAGAATTGAAATATTGAACCATTATAAGAAACAAGAATTGAAATATTGAACCATTATAAGAAACAAGAATTGAAATTTTGAACCATTATAAGAAACAAAAATTGACACATGACATAAGGATATTAAAGCAATAATTTGCTAAGCAGTTGTCTGCAAAAATGTAATAAAAGTAAGCTTGCGGAGACACCATGTATAATCTCTTTTAAAAAAATGTTAGACAATTGAGCCATCATAAAGCATGAAGTAGAATATTGACATAAAATGCAAAAACAAATCTTATTTTAGATTTATCTTCAACTCTTTATGTTGTGTCTGGGAAGTGTGACATTAGAAAAATAGATCTCAAATTGTATAATATTATGGAATTTTGACGATTCGGTTTGTATATCGGATGCGAGATTTAACTCTCAGAAATAAACTCAAATACACAAAGAAAGTGTTTAATGGGAAGTGAGGTCTGTCTGAAATATGAAGCAATATGCCCATACATAGGCCGTATCCAAAACGGGTTTCCAGAGCTATGGCTAAATCATGTACGTCTGTTGTCAGCGTGTTCAAATGCATTTTGCAATGGGCACAGACCTAGACTTAGCTCTAGGCAACTAGTTTCGGATGCAGCCATAGACTTGTATTGGCCTTGGGGAAATGTCGCCCTCTTGTGGTGATGTTGAATTGCATTACATTCTATGCAATTGTGAACACACTTGAGCATAATTTCTTTGATAAGTTTGACAATTTTTTTTTTTGGACAAAGTATTTTAAATTTTGTTGCAAATTAGGGATGGTTATCAAATAATCACAAAGGAAACTGACTGGACAAGTCATTGAAATGTGAACAAAGACAAATTGCCTGTAGCGGGATTCGAACCAGCGTTCTCTGGAATACTGTACTGGTGCAACTGAGCTATTCAGCCCTATGTTGGCAGTGTCCTTTACTTTGTTGTTTGGCAGACAGAAGCCATAAAACCACTCACATACCGTTATATCCCAAGGATCATTTAAAATACACGCAGCATTAGCAAAGCAATGCTGCAACCTGAGAAACGGTACATAGGGGATCACTCAAAGAGGATGCTGCTTTTTAATAAATTTATAATCATCAAATAACTACAAGGGAAACTGACTGGATTAATTCTCATTCAATTCTAAAAATTTACAAATGGTTGCCATTGTTTTCCCGGATGCATCCCTGACAACCAAAATGCACAGGTGTTCTAGCATAATGCAAAAATCTAGCATAATGCAATATTCTATTGGCTGATTGAGATGAATGTGCAATACTATAGCCTGTTGATTGGCTAATCTAACTAGACCTCAATGGGGGCTGCCATAGATGGGGGCCATTGCATGACAAACTAGATGTGGCATACAAAGACATGTGGGTGTGTGGTGGCCCCCCAAGTAATGGCTGCCTCCATGTGATTATCCAATCATAATATGTATAAAGCAGAAACCATCTAGAAGATTACATTTAATGAAGTGCCAAGTGTTAATAACTCATACATGTAGTACTGATAGTTGTACATTAACAGGACAAATTAATCGATAATTAGCTACTTTTAGTGACTGATTTTTCAAAACCCAATTGTTTTAGGGTTTTGGATCTAGTAAGCACAAACTGTTACATAGCATACTCATCAATGTCTTATTTAGTAAATAATGGTTACCAACCAATATAAGTGATCTTCATTGTACTTTTCAGACACTTGTACTCAACTTTTTTATATAATATTATTGATTTTTTGCCAAGCATAGGAAATGCGCTGAAGAAAACCTCCTCTTAGTCATGGGGCCTTTTCCAAAGCTTGGGCTTCGGCTTTGGATTTGTGTGTGTGTCATCCAAATGCTTAGAAAAAATAGATTGTTGTTTTTCACTCTTGTACTTCAAAGCCATAGCCAGAAGCCTCTATTTTAATACAGGTCTGTAACTTAACACTGGATGTACAAAATGCAGCCATATCCAAATTTGGAGCTGTGCTTTGGGAAAAGGCCCAATGTTACATGTAAGATGTTGTCTGTGGAACATTTTATTGAACTGTATTAGCGCCCTCTTGTGTCAGGTTTTGAATAACCAACCTAGCAGCATCTGGAGCCAAGCTCCTGGACAAAATCTGTGACGGAGCTTCATTTCACATAGACTGGCAAATTTATACAAATCATCAGGGTCTAGCTACGGACCTGTGTAAATCATGAGATGTCGTTGACGCCAGTAGGCGGAAATAATCAATCACAACCGATTTTTATTTTTGTTTGGAACTAGTCCCATCACAAGCACACCCTTTCTTATTGTTTGTCCATTTATAATTGAATTGGTTTTTCCTAACACTGATATATTTAAAATGGCGTCGGATAAGGAAGTCCTGACAATGAATTACCAAATCATAAGAGCCTCAAAATATTTCATTGTCGAGTTGACATTGATGAACGACATTCAGACGATATAATTCTTTCAAATTTGCCAAATGTAACACTCAAACTGCTGTTTGTGCCATTTTGCTGGTATGGTTTGGTCATGTGTTGTTTTGATTTACAATCAAGCCAAAGATCCGCTTATGAATAACCCGGGTCGTGAAAGCAATACAAATGACAACCAGGAAACAATTTTAATACATGTACATCATGCATGCAGACCTGTATGGGTTTGCTGTAAACATAAATCATTGGTGTGGACTTACAGGTAGTATCATACTTTGGTTTTTATCAAAGAATTACAGATTTGTGGGCATACATATCAAGGAAGATACAGTAAAAGTAATCTGTGAAAATTTCAGTCCCATACGGTGCCCACCTTTTGAGAAAACAGTGAAAAACAGCCACAGTATTTCTTAAGTCTTTTCTCTTTTATTTTTGATCTTTTAAAAGATCAAAAGTATTTTCGGTCGTTGTTTTACTAATTTCTGGATAAATACACAATTTCAGGCGGAACAATTTTAACTGTATGTTTCTACCTCCACCATCTTCATATCCTGTAAGTTATACGTAAATCTGTGAACATTTCTGTTTTGGTTTCTTACCAAAGTATGATACTACCTTTAAAGGCATAATATATGATTGGTAAAGGTCACATAACAGCACTCACACTTTTTTCTGATTCAGCGAATGATAAACCTGTGAAAATGTGAGCCGTCAATTGGACATTTGAGTCACGAGAAAACAGTGAAAACCCTTTTGATTATATGGCTCTGTGCAGCAAGTTGTTAAAAGGCCAGCTAGTTTGGAAAAGGGCAGACTTTTAATTAATTATTAGCCTGGTAAATGAAACGATAAAATTGCCATGCAATATCAATGATGGGCTTGTGTTCCAGATGGTTGGTAAATTAAAATCAGAATCAGTTGGCCAATCACACTGGCGTTGGTTCAACTTCAAATCCTCATGAACTGCAAATGGGGATATTTTCACTTGCGGACAATAACACAACCCATCTTAACATACTTAATAAGGCTGTTGCACACAATTCCACAGCAGTGACCTTGTCTAGCGCCCTCGATTGTCAGAAGACAGACAGTGAAAATTCTACACACTTGAACAAATCAAATCATTTGCTTATAATAGATATTATTTGAAAGGTAATAGTTATTCTGATTCTGAGTTTGAAAGGGATCAAACCTGATGATTCTGAGTTTGAAAGGGATCAAACCTGATGATTCTGAGTTTGAAAGGGATCAAGCCTGATAATTCTGAGTTTGAAAGGGGTGAAACCTGATGATTCTGAGTCTGAAAGGGATCATGCCTGCTGATTATGTGTCTGAAAGGGATCAAGCCTGATAATTCTGAGTCTGAAAGGGATCACATCTGCTAATTTTGAGTCTGAAAGGGATCACATCTGCTAATTTTGAGTCTGAAAGGATCCAAGTCTGATGATTCAAAGCCTGAAAGGGATCAAGTCTGATGATTCAAAGTGTGAATGGTAACTCTAGTTGTTCACCACACACCAACTTTCACCATTAAATTAATTAGTTGAATGCATAGTGCCTCTGTGCTTGATGAGCGTGGTATCCGGTATTGACATTCTGTTCTGTATTCAGCTTCTGAGAACTCCAGCCCACATTTGGACGTCAGCAATAATTGATAAACCACACACTGACAGCAATGTGTAATCAAGTTGGTCTAAGTTGGAAAGTTGGTCTAAATATACACGGATATTGAATTATGAAATATCATCTGCATAATTACAGTCTGGCCAAGTGCAACCCAAACCACTTGTAATAAAGTCATTATAATGAATTAGGCATGTTGCTGTATAGAACACAACATTTATTCAAATAATTTAGTTTCCAAAATTCTACCTTTTGAAATGTTGTGCACATTTCGGCTTTGTGCACATTCACATTGTGTCGAAGTCTGATTTTTGCAACTAAATTTCGAGGGCACAATTTCATGGCTTTGCCCATCACAGGATTATGTGCTCTTTATTCATTGGAGCAGATTCGAACCAGCGACCACTGGAATACTGTACACAGTGGTAGCTGGTTTATATGTCTCGCTTCAGTCAATTTTTCTATGTTCACTTTTCAATGGCTTCAAATAAATCCAGTCAGTTACCCTTTTGGTTATTTGATAATTACAGTAAATATTTCTGTAAAATATTTCCATTAGAAATGAAATCACTGTCGAAAAAAAAAAAAACTCCGAGTAAAAACTTCAATCAGGAAGTGAAAAGCATTCCCCAAGCACGACCAAGATTGCTCTGACACTTTGATTAATCTTGTTGTCATGGAGATGACATGTTGTGCCACGTACATGTAAATGATTGGTTGATCAAACACTGTGAGGTTTGTGCATTTCATTATGTCTGTATGAAGTCTGTATGAAGTCTGTATCGTTGTACGGACCGGTGTTGGGATGTTGTAATGGCGTCCATGTTATGTCCATTAACTAGTTTGACTATGATCCTTGTACATGTAACTATTATGAGTACGCTTTGGCATCTGTTAAATTACATTACAATGATATAGCCTTAGCACATCGGGGCTCAATTTCACAAAAGGCTAAGACAAATCGTAACATGTAAATATCAATCTTAATTGCTAAGCAAAGTTTGATGTGACAATACTAGTTTTTTGGAAACAGGAACAACTCCAGTAAAATACGATATTATTGTAAATTGTTGTAAAATCGATTGCATGGTAATTATCTTCCAATATATGAACTAGCTGACAGATACATGTATGTGACCAGATCCAAATTTATGGCTACGTATCTGGTCTGGCTTATTGTATTTGACTAATGATGTGGCTCTTACTCAAGTACACTGTATTCCTTAGACACAGCCATAGTCGTAGCCATAGCCATTTATCAATAAAAGTTTGTGTTTGAGATGGCTATGGCTCATATAGGCCTACACATCAGGGATGTGAGACTTCAGATTTTAATCTGATTTCAGCTTTTGTTGTACACCTGCTCTGTACTAAAGTTTAAGAACTTTTCAATTTCAGCTTTTTACTTAGTGTTTTCAAAACAAAAATTGTGAGGCCACTCATCACATTCCTGACACAGGTATTTTATGTACAATGTATTTGTATAGGGCCTACTACATGTAGTTGTAGATGTAGCCACTTCTTATGGCAAATGCATGATTTCAAGCCCGACCAGGTAATTTGGATGTACGTAGCTATGACATATTTTGTATACTGTACGTGTACATGTACCATGGGGTTTCTGTGTTCATAATACAGAGCAATTTGAATCTGAAGTTTCTACAGCACTGTAGTCATAAGCCATGTCCGCACTGGACCCATTTTAAGTCCAGTGCGGATGTCTCAGGAAGTCTACCTCTCAGTTACTTTGCCCGAGCCGCGCGGGTATTTCTGCCGGCCAACTTCTGCCAGGGTAGAATGCCCGAGACACTTTACCCGAGACGAAAAGTCCAGTGCGGACAGTGCGAGTCGGGTAAACTCGTGAGCCTAGTATTGTCAGCTCGGTAATTCTTCCGTGCGTGCACAGGTAAAGTTAGCCGAGTCAAAAGTCCAAGTGCGGATACCGGTAATATTTACCCATTTTTCATTTACCCATTGGCTCGGTTAAATCCCTGGAAAAAAAAGTCCAGTGCAGACACGGCTTTAGTCAAGGTGTTACACTCCTTGCAAGTATGTCAGGCTTCTGGTCCCAAGTATGCATGGTTTAATAGACAGAAATGCTCAAAACCCCATGCAGTGTGCTGAGGTTCTAGCTTGAATGATGCGGCACTTACAGAGAGTGGTGTGCATGTTGCTGATTACAGGTCTTAGATACATACATGTACCTTGCACAGTGGATGAGTTGATGTGAGAGGTTGCAGACCTCACTGGAGAAGTTTTGGAATGTATGCATCTCAAAGATGATGATGATCTTAGACGCTAAGCACCTCACAATTGCCAGATTGTCATCTGCGAGGTAATTAATCTAGCATCTCTCACATGCACTTGGTGATATTTGAGGCTGTGTACCTCACAGATGAGGCTTTGTACATGTATGTACCTCAAAGGTGAGGCTTTGTATCTCACAGATGAGGCTGTGTACTTCACAGATGAGGCTGTGTACCTTACAGATGAGGCTGTGTACTTCACAGATGAGGCTGTGTACCTCGCAGATGAGGCTATGTACCTCACAGATGAGGCACGTATGATTTGTTAGAGGTTGTAAACCTCTCACAGAATGCCTTCCACCAGGGGCAACTGATTGTCTTGAAAGTACTGGAAATGTCTGAATTGCCTTTCAACTGGTGTGGGACGATGCATCCATGAGTGCGCTGGGCTGCATCACTGGTTCCACATGCATGTGTGCATGTGGCCAGGGGTTGATTTCACGAAGCCGTACGGTCAATCGTAATGCAAGTTACGAGGGATAACCCATCGTATCCTTCTTGGGGCTGCATTGCCTCTATGATTTCTATGATTGATAGTATAAGTTACGATGAGTTTGGTGACTAAAATCAATCTCTGAAACCTCAAACAAGCAGAACATACTGAGATACCCAGTCTAGGAGAGAGCCTGTTCTCTCAGTGAACACAATAATGTGTGCAACAGTGGATGGATGTGGTGTGTGAGCACGGAAAGGAAAAGAAGAAGAGTTACTAGAAGTAAACTCCCTTAATGAGTGAGGTTGCATCTCATATTTAGGTGGCTCAGTCAAGTTGCTGCCAAAGTTGTAGAGCTCAGGCCACTATACTTTGAAAACTTATGATCAGGTTGCTGTGATGAAGAACTAGAAGTAAACTCCCTTAATGTGTGAGGTTGCATCTTATAATTATTTGGCTCAGTCAAGTTGCTGCCAAAGTTGTAGGGCTCAGGCCACTATACTTTGAAAACTTATGATCAGGTTGCTGTGATGTCATCTTACAAACTCACCTCTAATGTTGTCTATAGTCTCTTGTTAAAAGGATACCAGACATGTGAGCAGCATGTATCCATTATGTGTGAGGTTGCGTAGGTGGCTCAGTCAAGTTTCTGCCAAAGGTATGGAGCTCAAGATACTCTGAAAACTTGTGATCAGGAGGCAGTGATGTCATCTTACAAACTCACGTCTTGGGTTGTCTATACACTATTGGAGTCACATAGAAAGGATACCAGACATGTGAGCAGCATGTATCTTCCAGTTATGTGTGAGGTTGCGTAGGTGGCTCAGTCAAGTTTCTGCCAAAGGTATGGAGCTCAAGATACTCTGAAAACTTGTGATCAGGAGGCAGTGATGTCATCTTACAAACTCACGTCTTGGGTTGTCTATACACTATTGGAGTCACATAGAAAGGATACCAGACATGTGAGCAGCATGTATCTTCCAGTTATGTGTGAGGTTGCGTAGGTGGCTCAGTCAAGTTGCTGCCAAGGTGTGGAGCTCAAGATACTCTGAAAACTTATGATCAGGAGGCAGTGATGTCATCTTACAAACTCACGTCTTGGGTTGTCTATACACTATTGGAGTCACATAGAAAGGATACCAGACATGTGAGCAGCATGTATCTTCCAGTTATGTGTGAGGTTGCGTAGGTGGCTCAGTCAAGTTGCTGCCAAGGTGTGGAGCTCAAGATACTCTGAAAACTTATGATCAGGTGGATGTGATGTCATCTTACAAACTCACCTCTTGTATTGTCTATACACTATTGGAGTCTCAGGCTAGTATATACCAGAGACAGATGAGCAGCATGTTCCTTTAAAGTTGTCCTCTTGGTTCAAAGTGAGCCCAGAGTTCACTCAGGTGAGGTAGAGCAATAAAAAAAGTCGAGAGATTCACGGACCATGTTGAATATGCACTCTTCTCTTTCTGATATTACTATCGGTGTTTTGTGCGCAACAAGTGATAGACAAATATGTGTTAGATTATTATTATTATTTTGTTGTGTATGTGTGCAGAGGGGCAATGGAGCATTGCAAATACTCTGTGAACATTTGCACCTTTTGTAGTTTTTTTTGTGTTTTCTTTTTCTCTCTTTTTTATTTCCCTGCGTGTTGTATTGTGTCCCCACCTGTTCTGGCGGAAAGAACGCACTAGTGGGGAGAGAAGTGCCCATAGTCCATGTAGATTGGATGTGGATTGTACCACAAGTTCACTGTCAAGAGGGGAGGTTGGTTTGGGCAACAAAATGCGCTCTTGTGTAGGAAAAGGTCAGGGGTCGTGGGGCCCAGTGTGGGTGCTAGGTCTGTGAATGGAGTAAATTGTATTGAGCAGCATTGAAAACCTACATTATTGATAATGCCGCGCAATGAGTTGATTGCGTTGGGGGAAATAGGTTAAATGTTCGCATTTCAGGCATGTGCCTCCCTGTTTGAATTGGAACGTTCCTAATGTCAGACAAGAGTTGACCTTGCGACCCTTATTAAAGTGGATGACTGGCGCGTTCCATTCTGTTGGCATGAAGGGAGGTTTGCCGATTGGCCATTGCTGTGGGTGTCGTGCTATGCTGTAGATTCTCTTGTGAGAGGTCATTCATCAGAATATGACGAAGTGAACATGTTGGTGATTCGGAGCATACATTGTACCATCGCACCACGAGTTTCTCTTCGGCAGCCGCCATCTTACATTTCTGGATTATTGCGCTTTTCCGCCCGACGGTTGCACTGCCTTCCATGCCAGCATGTTCTCTTGGTATGTTGGGCTTAGCACATGGTCTCCAGTCACCCCACATGGATTGTGAAACATTCATGTAGGGGTGTGCAGAGTTATTCATGTGTAGACTCAGCCAGACGGGATTTCGGTTGGTGCAGGAGGTAAATCAGTGGTGTCAAAAGGTTCATGTTTGTCTCACTATAGCCTGATCGTTCTGTACAGCCGACAAAAGAGTTTCGCCGTGGAGTTTGCGCCTTATGGTATCGTACGACTATCACACCCAACATTAACTGCTAGGACATTCGGCTTTGTGTTAATCTAATCGCCGACAGGCTAAATGTGAACTTTCCAACTATGGAACAAACAACCAGACCCAAATTTTGGGTGGTGTTAGATGGGTGTAGGTAGATCACGTACAGAGCCTGGTTGCATGTTCAGAGGTTGTGGCCCTTTGTAGCACTCAACGTGAGCTGCATTTCATGCGTCATGCGCGGGAAAATGAGGAGAGGATTCAGTCGCCATTTTGAATGACGCATGGTGAGGCAACATTGCGGGGTTCTCTCAACCAAATCCAGCCTGGATGACACCACACCCCCCAGCGGACCACCACCCTACTCTACTCCAAATATCCACCCGATGTTTCTCCTAAAACCCTCCTTATTCGTCCAGTTTTCATCCACGGCAGGCTTCCTTTTTCCATATCTTCCTCACCTTTCGATCCTCAAGGGCGTTGCCAGACATGTCCGGAAATTATCCCGCCATTTTTTCGGTGACCATTTCAGTGAGTACTCGCGGCCACATTTTGCAGACGGACAAGTTTAGGTGCCATTTCGTAAGTCTTGTTTGTTTGTTGTCTTTTAAGCATCTTTGTTAACTCTGCTTACCTATACCCTAAATTCATAAATTCATTTTGTTTTGTCATTGTAGAAAGTGATCGCCAGACACCTTGTGTAGTCTCTCATTAAGAAGTTAAAAGAATAGGAGACTTATTAATGACCAACAATTAGTCTTTTTCCACTTGATGGTGGCTATTCCTATTCCAACGTTCTTTTTCAAGGAAAATGTGCTCCCAAAACCTTGTTCCAAAGAACAAAAGTTACAGCCATTATTTCAGCTTTTTGGTCGATCAAATTTCCACCGATTTTTGTCGGATTTTCTCCCCGTCGTAATTTTTTTTTTAAGTTGATGAGTCATCGATGTAAATCAGCACCTTTACCTTTGTCCAACTTCGCAATTTTAACATTTTTTCTAGAAAGGTGTTTTCTTTTGACTTTCGTCAGAGGAAGATAAACAGAGGTTTTGTTGGTGATATTTTTTTCTAGTTCCTCCCTGCTGTTTCTAGTTTAAATTTGTTCAAGGAAACTTTGCTTTTTTTTTTTTACATTTTTCACCATGCTGGTCTAGTTCCATGATATATTTTGTGTTTGTCTTTTGTAGCTGATCAGTTGTCGGTCGGTGACTGTATCATTGTCTGTCCCACAATTCTCGCTTAGTCTTCTGAGTAGATCTGATCCTCAGTGTGTCAGATATTCATGGACTCCTCCACCTTCCTTTGAAACTTGAAAGTAACAAACTGCTACAAACTGCTCATCAACCAAAATAGTTACCTGAAATATATCAAATGCTTGGAGTTACGAGGGCCTGATGTTTCGATCCTATAGCAGTATCTTTCTCAAAGGTCGAAACAAATTGAGAGAGTGGAGTAATCGCTCTTTTTATTTCTGAATAATTTAGCCTTTGAGAAAGATCCTGCTAGGACCGAAATGTTGTGCCCTATTAACTCCATGTATCTTTGAAACTTGTGTAACTTGCTTCACTCAGATTTTGACCATCAGTGCCTGCCGATGTAAAGCCATTTGGTGAGTTGGTGAGATATGTTATGGCATTTTTTGCAGCTTGCGTGTTTGTAAGTTTTATTTTTGTATCTGTTAGTAATTTTGCTAAGTGATCTTTTTCTATTACCAGTAAGTCCGTGTTCAAATCTCGGGAGGTTTGAACATTGGAGCTTATTGCTTGTCCCGTTTTCGCTAAGCGGTCCAAGCGTTGGCTACGGACAGTTTGATGTGGTTTTGCCCTGGCAAGCTTTGCGATGGACATGTTTTATTCACAATCCTGGACATATGGGACTTTGTTGAATGGAGATTGAGTGTCTGGCACCCAGACACAATAATCCATGATAATTGCATTTTTTTCTGCAATTATAATTTTTCAGTATCTAATACATTCAAGTTCATTATCACTGGGTTTTATTGTGATCCAAAAGATAAAAGAGTTAATTATCGGGTATTTAGCTAGACACTTTTGGGGTCGATTTCACAAAACCCTACGATCGATCATAACTGCAGTTACGAAGGATAACCCATCTTATCCTATGTAGGGCTGCAATACATCATAAGTCCTATGATTGATAGTAAGTTACGATGAGTTTGGTGAAATCGACCTCTGGTCTGTTCGTTCAAATTTTGTCATCTCTTTTGCTGTTTGTTTGTTGCTATCTTGTTTTTGTCACATTTTTATCCGGCTTTGTCTAGACTAAAAAATTCTCTTGCTTCTGGGGTTGTTTGGTTAGACAGAATTGGTCATCTGTCTGTTGGTCAGTTTGGTCAGGCCTTTGACCATTAGCTCTCTGTCCACATTCCCTGTTCGGTCTTGGGTACTGTCCACTTTTATGAGTTGGCTTGTTGAGAGTCTGCCGGCAAAATATAGTGTTAACTTGCCTCGTATCAGAATCAGAATAATTTGACGACTGAAAACCCGCCTAAGGAAAACCATTAGTTGGGTGATTTACAGAAAGAAAGAAACTAGTTTGATGGCCTTTATGGTTTTGATGGCACAGTTTACATGTATAGTCTTTGAAGATTTCCTGTACATAGGCTTACTGCTGTATTCTCATACATTCAGAGTAGTAGCTTCATCAAACTTTCCTCACTTTAGTCTAAAAATGTAGTGATGAAAGAAAGAGGAAAATAGAGTCAAAAAAGGGAAAAACCTTTTTCGCGCCAAGACTAACGGCTCCCGATCCCGCCGTCTAATTGCGAGTAGGCTCGGAAAGGTTTAAAAAAAAAAAACGCGAAGCTGATACGTTATTGAAAAGGTTATGACTTGATCTGTCGAACCCCTGTATTGACTGTACATGCATGTACATGTTTCACATGGTATATGTAATCCTTTGTTATATACTGTCTGGCTTTTGCATCGTGTACAGTTTGCATAGGGAGTGAACTTCAGTCTTGTGGGTGCGTGCTCGTACGTGCCGTGCATGCATGCTCTGTAGCTGTGTGTAGGCCTATATATGAGTTGATCTGTTCAATGCTAGTAGCAGACATGGTGTGTGTACTGGGCCCTTTCAAACTCTACCAGCTCAGACACTGTATTGTGATTGCCTGTACCCAATTGGCTGGAAGGGAGGACGTACACAACCCAACCGACAGGTTTTATTCAAAACTTCATCAGAAAACACCCCTCGGACCTTGATTACAGCGCCCGTCCATTAACATTGCTTGTAACATGGCCACTCCCTAAATCCACGATTGTTAAAACCTCGACTACAATATATTCATTTCCTCGTTTGTGAAAAAATTGTAATAATTATCCCACTGGGCACTGAGTCCTATTTATGCTGAATGAAATGTAATATTTATGAACATGTTGTCAAGTTTTCCTGTTTTTTTTTTTGAGTGGGTGTTTGTTTTGTGATTTAGAGTGTTTGAATGTGGGCTACCGGTGGGGCAGACTCGAAAAAGCCAGACATTTCAACATGGCGGATAATTTTATGCAGCGTGGTGCGGAGCGGAGCTTTGCGCATGTCGGAATGCAGATCTGTCTGGGAATTTTTTGTCCCTTTATCTTGCTCGGTCTCTCTTATTGTTTCGTTTAACATGACTGGGCACGTACATGTAAATTGTATGTGTATGAGCGTAGCTTACGTCAGCATATGCGAGGGAGGAACTGTGCTTCGGGCGCGGTGTTTCTAAACAGCTCCCTCATCGGTCGCAGAGCGGTCAGGCCGCGCTGGGCTGATCCGATGCCAGACAGGTTTATGCAGTGCGACTGTTATGCTGATATATCTATAATCACAGACTACTGTCTAATATATGCCGACCCCCCTACCCCTACTCCTCACCCCCACCCTGACAAACTTTGTTGATGTCTACAGCCACTTTTTTAGATTGACTTTATAAAATACTTCATTAAAGTTTCACTCTCAATTCAGTTTAGACTTGGTGCAGTTTGTTTGGAAATTGCTTCCATTTCAAATGTCAACTTCAGGACGACGTCTTTGAAATTGGATTCATACTAAAAAATGAAATCATTTCTTCTTGCGAAACATCACAGAAAGATTAAAGTAGCATTTTTTTTTTTTTTTTTTTTAGGACACTGAAGATTGTTTTTCTTAATTTTCCTTTTTTCATGGATCATGAAACTCGGAATGGGACAACTTTTGTGCTTTTTATTTGATGTTTGTGTTGTTTTTATTTCTTGGTTTCTGTGGTAATCAGTTTGCCTGATACCAAATTTTTTTGAGAGGGGACACCCGTCAGGTTTATTGGCCAGAGGGTTGTCTGGGATTGAGTCTTGGACTGCCTGTTTGTTGGTTTTGGGCATGGTTGGTTTATCAGACACAGCTTACAATCCCAGGCTATTCCAGAGCTAGTTGGATCAGGGTTACACATAGCATTAAACCTATCCTATCCGTTGTTGCTCCTAATATAAATTCTCTCTACGCAAGCCCTAAATTTCATTTCAATATTCTTCGTTCCCACCTTCATTTGTATGTGAGACCCATTTTCCAAAAAATCCCTGTAAAAATAGTTCTCAGTTTAGTTGCGTTTTTTTTTTCTCTGTTTTTTTATAATTTTCAACCATACTCGATGAATACAGTTTTTGTTAATTTGAAACAAATTTCAGACCCTTCTAACTCCATACTTTATTTGAATTTGGGAAGGAAATATCCTGTTTGGAGAAAGTCAAGCCTCCTAACTCTAAACATTTCCTTTTGTTTGGAGAGAGCAGAGCCTGACACGTTTCAAATCTAGCAGGATCTTTCTCAAAGGCTGCTTAGAGTTAGGAGGGCCTGACGTTTTGATCCTATAGCAGGATTTTTCTCAAAGGCCGCTTAGAGTTAGGAGGGCCTGACGTTTCGATCCTAGCAGGATCTTTATCAAAAAGCTAAATGACAAGAGGATAAGAATATGTTTCAGATCCTTATTTTGGCTGATGAGCAGTTTGCAGCAGTTAATATTACTTTTGTTTGCTATATCTTTATGTTGGTCAATGAACAGTTTGCAAGAGTATTATTTTATGAAGGTTTTTAAAGAATCTAACTCCTTTGATTTTCAGACTAGGAATCTTCCGTGGTCCATCTAAGTTCAACACTAAGGAGTGATTCCATGACACTGTCTATTGACTGAAAGCCAAGCTGGGCCCTACAAGCCATGTTGTAACTTGGTCTCAGTCATATAGCTTAGTCCATCCAAGAGCAGGATGGCATTCATCACATTTTCATTTAATGGTCTCCACAAACTTAACTTTTCTAGGAGGTTTACGGTGACATGGTGTGATGCCTACTCAGAGTAGAGAAGAGGTGATATTCGGGAATTAAAGGAAAAAGCACTCCGTAAATATTGATATGTTTAAATCAGCCAAGAACTAGTCACAAGTGACATTACATTGCATGGAATTTAAAGGTAGTATCATACTTTGGTTTTTATCAAAGACATACAGATTCATGGGCAAAAATATCAAGACGGATACAGTAACAGTCCTCTGTGAAAATTTCAGTCCCATTCGGTGCCCACTTTTTGAGAAAACAGTGAAAAACAGCCACAGTATTTCTTAAGTCTTTTTTCTCTTTTATTTTTGATCTTTTAAAAGATCAAAAAGGTTTTTCAAAATTTCAGACGAAAATTTTTTAAAGGTATGTTTCTACCACCACCATCTTCATACCGTGTAAGTTATACAGAAATCTGTGAACATTTCTGTTTTGGTTTCTTACCAAAGTATGTATGTAACCTGGGAAATGTTTGTGCTTACTGGCTCCAGAATCAAGCTGTAAGGGTTGAGTTTCATGCAGTACTCGGCACAAAATCCACTAAGCTTGAAAATGCCAAATGTGATTTATAGGCCAAACAAAACAAGACAAATCTCTAAGCAGATCTTTTGGAATTTGACTGGCCCCCATGAGTTACAAGTAAACATGTTGGAGCAGTAACTTGTTAGGTCTTCCTAATTAGTGTCTTGCTTCATTTTCTCTACAGTACGTGGACTTGTTCATACCAGGGAAAAAACATTGAGAAGACCAATGGGCCGGGAAACTTGACATCAACTAGTGGGTACCTGATTCTCCTCAGAGATGGTAAACATTTGGAGAAACTAGTTCACTTTGGCAAGTCCTCACTTTGTTTAAGTTATAACAGAACCTTTCCGACAAGAACATCAGAACTTCTCCAAGCGACACTTTGTGTTTCTGTGCACAAGACTCTTTTATGTGTGAACTCCAGTATGGAACTCAGACATAATCTTATCAACTCAAAACTATAAACCTAACAATGAGATACAAACCTGTTATAAACTGCTTTAAACTGCTCATCAGCCAAAATAATGACCTGACAAAATGCTTGGAGTTAAGAGGGCCTGACGTTTCAATCCTATATCAGGATCTTTCTCAAAGGCAGGATATAATTTGAGAAAGATCCAGCTGGGGTTGAAACGTCAGGCCCTCCTAACTCTAAGCAGCCTTTGAGAAAGATCCTGCTAGGATCGAAACGTCAAGCCCTGCCAACGCAAAGCAAACAATGAAAAGTTTAATTTATGCACTGTCTGGCATGTCTGCAAAAAAAAGGCCTAATTGATTTTGCGTTTTAAGATGGCCCATGTCAGAGGAATATGTTTGTGACAGTTCAGAATACCTAGGCCTATCGTTTTCTTTTATATGAAGTACGTACTGAACGTTGCAAATCATTTATATCTGGCTTTCATTAACATTATTCATAATTGGTCAAAGATTTATGTAATTTTTTTCAAACGATGAACTTTGTCTGTGCACATAATTTGGATGAACAGTATACATTTATTAGTTTCATGCTGTGAGTGGATAGTTACATGTACCAGGGGCCAATTTCATAGAGCTGGTTAAGCATCAAAATTTGCTTAAGCACCCAAAACCTTGGTAAATGAAATCAGTATGCCAGTCAAAACTCCTTGTGAATGTTAAGCTCAGCAACCAATGACCAAGTTCAAGTCAAAAGCAGTTAATTTCACATGAAAATTTGGTTGGCAATCATGTTTGATCAAGAAAGACTTTTCATGCTTCAGCAATGAAAATTGCGTAATTTTGACCCCTGGTGCCCTCACTCTGTCAAGCTACATATCCTTGACTTATCAAGAGAATCCCCAAAGTCATGTCAGGTTGTTTTCAACAGGCATTGAAATTGCGTTCCAATTTCTTTACATTTGGATGTTCTTTTATGCACCTTATGTTAATGGTGATCAAATCATGATTTTGGATTTGTGTTATGGCATTATTCGGGGACAGTAGGTTCAGAACTGATTGAAAATGTTTTTGTGTGTTTGTGTATTCACATTTTTTTTTATAACGATCAATGTACATGTATAATACAGCAAGTTACACTGTCAGTTATTCTGTATTGGCTACAAACCCATGACTACCTTGACAATGTGTGCGGATCACTGTGCCCTGTGCTCTTATTATGTTCATGTTCATATATGCGTGTCTGCGTTTCTCAACTGTCTGGCTGATATGCAAATCTCGGCCTCCCCAGATCACATGACTTGTTCTCAACTCAGAACAACCACGTTGCCGGGCCGTTACGCTGTAAAGCGCTCTGTATAGTATACTTCTAGCATTATAACCCAACTCGCTTTACACATTTCAAAATAAATAACTGCCTAATTAAGGAAAAGACATAGAATTGATATGATACAGGCATCGGATACTGCGCTCGGCGCCAGACAGAAATTTGTCGGCGAGTTGGATCCTAACAGCTGTTCCATCTGATGAGCAGTCGACCTTTGACCCAAAAGGTTACCCATGCATGTGCCTATGTCGCTGTAATAACAGACGAGTATTAATTGATCAGCGTCGGGAGGAACCGTTTGAAAATTCAGGAATGTGTTTATCTGGGGTCGTCTCTGTTTATTTTGGGTCCTTTTTTGGGGTATCAGCATTTTGCTAACGGATAGTAGAACAATGTCTATGGTTTTCTAGTAGTTGTAGACAGAAAGCCCCATTATATGTTAAGGAACTTCTTGTGTTGAGTAATCGTATTCCATATGAGTAGTTATTCATAAATAATTATGCTGTCTGGTTTAACAGTTGCCCATATGGTGGCTTGATATTGTTGGAGTAGACATATGCTATGCTTGCAGACAGCAAAACCTGTTCAATGAATTTGTGAAATGAAAATGTTTCAGTCAAACAACTGGCATTTTTCACATTGACTTTGTTAGATTAGTTAGCTAAGGTATCCAGGGGTCCATTTCATCAAACTCATCGTAACTTACTATCATTCGTAGGACATATGATGCATTGCAGCCCTACGTAGGATACGATGGATTAATATCCTGTGTAAGTGACGTTGCGATCGATCGTAGGGCTTCATGAAATTGACGCTAGTACAGATACTTAGTGGTTTGGTCTACAGCAATGGCATTTACAACTGTCTAGTTTTCGAAATAGCAAAAAGCTAACCTATGAAAACATTATCCAAATTGGTGTTGACTTTTTCCAGAAAATTATGAAAAGTGGTTTATATGCTTTCAGTTGAGTTTGTGCATGTTTCTACTGTATTCATTCATATTTCATTAGCTATAAAGAGTAACATCAGTTGATCATATGTTTATGAAGGTTTTCCAGTTGTGGTTTATGAATGGAAAATGCATTCATTTCACAGGTTGGCACTTGTATACTTTACAGGATTTACAGCAAACTTTGATATAAAACTTACTAATTTGGTTTGGTCATCAATAGGGTCAGTTTCATAGAGCTGCTTAAATGCCCAAATTTGCTTAAGCACCAAAAACCTTGGTAAGGTAAAATCAGTGTGCCAGCCAAAACTCCTTGTGAATGTTATGCTCAGCAACCAATGGCCAAATACAAGTTAAAAGATGGTAAACATCACATGAAAATGTGGTTGGCATGGCAAATGATAAAGGAAGACATTTCATGCTTTAAAAGCATATTTTTGTGCTTAAGAGCTTAAGCAGCTTATGTCATTGATCCCATTTCCTTACCATACTCATAGTGAGTTGTGCTTAGGAATGCTGATTAACTGATGTTGTAACTTTCTAACAAGAAAGTTTAAAAACAAAAGAAACTTTGAGGTAATTTTGTGAGTATTTCCAGACATATAAATGCATGGATATTTACATGTGTACATGTATGTGTTTTGCCTCAGTGATTGCCTATAGGCTGGGAATGAACAGTATTGAACCAGACTTGTGATTGATTGTGCTATGGTACCGTGTTGCATTGCACACGTGCACAGTCTTTCAAAGCCCCAGAACCCAAATATTCACTCCACTGAAGAATTGATCAATGTGTAACTTTGTCTACATGTAGCTACCAGGGTATAATTTGGTTTATGGGCACCATGCCAAGTTCAAGGCCTGTTTCATTGCCGGGTTTTTATTTGGACGAAAAGCAGTAAAACTGTCCGAGTTGTTGGTGTTGTATTATTACATGTACCTTGGTATACAGAAATAATAACACAGAAGTTATGATTGCATACTTCTGGCATGCAACTTTTCCTCAGATCAGCCGATTTCCTCATTTTTTTCATGTTAGTTTTATGCCATTGAAAAGTGAAAAACACTGCACAAAGTATGATAAAGGTTGGAAGTTCCTCTTTTTTTGTTAAGTCCATGTTGCATGCCTGATACTTAGGTGGTGTTTTTTTTGTCCCGTCTGTCACGACAATTTTGAATCACAATCATGTAGCCTTTGAATCATGCAGGTTCAAATTTAAACCGAAATTTGACTTGTTAGGCATATCTTTGCCTTTGGAGCGCAATATTTTTTGCTAAGTTGCTTAAAACTGTCCAGTCAGTCACACTGGAGTTGGTCTAAGTTAGGAGTTATCACCTGTCTAGCCTGCCCTTTCCAAAGTCTAGGGCTTAAAAGTTAGCACTGCTATTCATGTGCAATCTACATAGAAATAGGCAGTCAAACCATGCCATGCAATCACACTGCTATTTGCTGGCCAAGATTACTTTCAAAATGCTGCAGGTATTTGAAGCTTCAAGTAAAATGTCATATCGTGTGCTTATTAAAAAACATTGGTGTAGGGCCTAATACTGACTAGATTTGGTTTCAGAGCACTTTAGTGCAGCAAGAGGAAAATGCCAGTTAAATGTCATTTTCCACAGATTTACATGTTTAGAGTTGATATAGGCCCACATGAAACAGTGAGACATTTTCATGCGAACAGGGGTCGGTTTCACGAAGCCCTACAATCGAATTGTAACTCGAGTTATGAGGGATAACACAGCATATCTTTCATAGGGCTGCAATGCATCATTATAAGTCCTACGATTGATAGCAAGATACAATGAGTTTGGTGAAATCGACCCCTGATTTTCAAAAGTTTGAATAAAAGTGTAACAGACTTCAAGTTATGGCCTCCACGCACTGCTGAGAGAATTAAATGAAACATGATAACTGATCATGTGATTAATAGTTATGTGACCATTGATCAGGTGATAAGTGATCAGCTGCATGGTCAGTGGTTAAGTAATAGTTGTACTAGCTGATGTCATTTGTATTGTGTCAGAGTCTTTTACAAGGGTAGGTTTTTTTTTTTTCAAATTCAGAATTGGGTTTTAAAAGAGCTACCCAGTTCACTTTAAAAACAAGGTACAAGTAATAATATTGTAAATAATATCCAAAGAACCGTTAAATACATGTAATTACTAACCACAGAAACATTAGTGGCTTTACTGATCGTTTGCCAGCATTTATTGTGATTCTATTTTTAATGACATGTTTGGTTTCCTTGTTTTTGTCTGGACTGCAGGAATGGAAACAAACTTGCCCAGATGTCAAGTGGCTTTTGTAATGTGAGTATGCAGTCTTGAGTGTGTTTATCATAACAAATGATCTGAACTATCCTTTCCTTAACATTCCATTTCCTCAAGAAGTGGGTATGATTTGTTACATAGAATCCCTGATAACATGTGTGTCAGATGAGAAGACCTTAGGTTCTGTGTCAGATGAGAAGACCTTTGGTTCTGTGTCAGATGAGAAGACCTTTGGTTCTGTGTCAGATGAGAAGACCTTTGGTTCTGTGTCAGATGAGAAGACCTTTGGTTCTGTGTCAGATGAGAAGACCTTTGGTTCTATGTCAGATGAGAAGACCTTTGGTTCTGTGTCAGATGAGATGACCTTTTTGGTTCTGTGTCAGATAAGGAAACCTTTGGTTCTGTGACAGATAAGAAGACCTTTGGTTCTGTGTCAAATGAGAAGACCTTTGGTTCTGTGTCAGATGAGAAGACCTTTGGTTCTGTGCCAGATGAGAAGACCTTTGGTTCTATGTCAGAAGAAGACCTTCGGTTCTGTGTCAGATGAGAAGACCTTCGGTTCTGTGTCAGATGAGAAGACCTTTTTGGTTATGTGTCAGATAAGAAGACCTTTGGTTCTGTGTCAGATGAGAAGACCTTTCATTCTGTGTCAAATAAAATTTTCAGTGGTAAGGCAAAATAATACTAATTTTGCCCAATCAATTTTATTTCTACTGTAGGCCTACATGAAGAGTAATAGTTTCACAAAAAGCTAAAAAGTCACTAAGTCTTGTTTCAAGATGTTAGTGATAGTGAGAATGGAATAGAGGCATGCTTGTTAGCCACTTTTATGTCACATAAGTCTTGAACCAAGACTACTTTATAGCCAATTCACTTTAAAACACGTGGTTCAAGTTTTTATTGTTGGATACATGTAGGTTTGCTTTGTTCGCATGTTAACAAAGACTATCATTCCAAACGGCATATGGAAACCTACTTTTGCAGAGTGGCCACTTGTTGTGGTTTTCTCGCTGGGGCAAAATCTACCCTCTTTCCTCATTTGGGATAGCTTTTATCACCCAACCACAAATTTTCACTGTAGCATTTGCGGTTAACCAACCAATGCATTTTCTCCCAAGATATACAATGTAACTATGATCCCCTCTTATGGGCCATAAAAATGAAGTGCAGTTTTGAAATCCTCAAATGGACAGGCTTTTGTATTTAGGGCTTAGGGAGAATTTAATTTGAATAACTTTTTCCCTGTAACAGGTTTATAATTAGACATGTTGTTGAAGCAGGAAACAGAGTATTATGTAGATGCTTTACTGTGAAAATTGCAGTATAGTATTTGATCCACAAATTACGGATATGACATCTTGTCTGTGCAGTTCCAAGCACCTGGTTTCACCAGCAATTTACCTGTTACAAAAATCAAGTATTTTGACACCTGGTTTTTCCCCCACACTTGCTAAATTTATATGTCCTGTCGCAAATTCTGGTACAAAACCTCGACAATCACCAAATATCCGGAGAACTTTTTCCCCTTTTCTCAAAATTGTTCAGGAAAATACAAAACTCGATGTGAAATTTCAAACGGCTAAGGCAGATGATGCTCAAGTTTTCGTGAAAATGTCCAGTATTTGGTATGAACTATTACGGTCCTCATTGTAATGTGAGCTGTAGGCCTACACTTAAGATATCTGGCAGGCTTTATGTTGGTTATACTTACAGTGCAGAGAAACGAAGTGTCCACAATTTTGAATTGGCAAAACTTTATTTGCAGATTGGAAATGGAACAGCACAGATACAAACTTGAAAATAATTATCAAAATAAAATTGGTAAAGCGCAAAATTTATATGAATATATTCAAATGCAACTGTTGCCTAAAGCAGTTTGCCCTTGGGTTTACAAGGGCAAACATGTCCTTGTACTCAAAGCAGAATAGAATCCCAAAAAAGTTTTGCTCAAGTGTGCATTGAAACATTCAAGCACTGAAATAAATCTACATGCATCTTTAAAAAAAAAATAGTTTTGTTATTATCATAGGCCTTATTACAGGCCTACACTGTACATCCATTGTACAAAATGTACGTTTAATACATTGCTCCCTGGAACATGAATTGCTAAGTAGTCTTTGTGAAAATCCAAATCCGAATCAAATTTTATTTCGAGGTAAGTTAACACCCTTTTTTCACTTTATCAGAAATTTTAAAGTTCTACAATTGTAAATTGTAGTCTGGAAGTATCATTTTCATTTGACTTGCATGAAATTGATCTTTGTTAAAAATGTACTTGTGCTTGCCGGCGGATTACCAGATTTCACTTGAGACATGGGAACAGATTGGCCCAATTGTGACCCCAGAATATAACCCAGACATGCCCCCCTGGCTACACAGCTCTGGTTCACTGTGCAGTCTAGTAGAGGCCCATAGGTCATACACAAACTGATATTAACTTCACAGAATCAAGTTTTCCTCATATTTCTCTGCATCAATCCTACAATGCTGTATCCAGTCAAATATCAATTTGTCAGCGCTGGTCATTGTCCACTGACAGATGAATGACCAGTCTGACAGATGACCAGTGGTCTGGCCTTGGACTGACCAGGACTGACCAAGCATGATTGACCAGTGTTAACAGCTACTCAATGCAATTACATGGCTCATTGACCAAGTAATCACCATAATATGTGTATCTTTATTAGCTGTGCACAAAAGCCTGTAATTGGTTGGGCTGGAGTGACTGTGTCACCAGTAGACTTGGCTTGCAGTGTCTGGCATTATTATAATGCGGGCTACTCTATTGTCATTGACCTATATTTACAGGCTGCTCCATTCATAGCCACATACAGCTGAAGTTGTTATTCCTGTACAATGTAGAACAAACTTAACGGACCATGGCTCAGCCAAAATGATTAGAAAAGTCATTTATTCTTTCAACAACAAAGAAAATTGAGAGTGTAGCCGATGTATGGGAGTGGATTACTGTCATAATGACTGCTAAGAATGCAATTTTTCTTGTAGATTTGAATGCTTTTGAAAAGATTGTCTCTTTGTGCATGAATTAATTGCTTCAATGTGAAAAACTGAAAATATCATTGACATTTCGCACTGCTGATTTATTATTAGGCCCTATGGGCCTATGGTATTTTTGTACAACTAGTCATCCACCTAAATCCTAGCAACAATTACAAAACTTTCTGTCCACCCCCAGCTAAGATTTTAAAAACTGGTCGTCTTCTTTAAACGGTTCCTGCAGTGCTTTTCAGTCAGGTTATTTTATTGCCTTCATACAGAGAATATACTGACAAATGATGAATGACAAGTCTTCTTTTGGTTTCAAACCAGCATTTGGTTTTCCTTTGAATGGCTTTGTTAAACGTGGGATTTTCACGCATACTCATGTAGGGAACCAACAGCAAAAATATAATGAAAAAACATAAAAAAAGGAAGAGGCAAACTTGACCTACAGAAATGAATTGGTAAAAAATTACACCACCAATTGAGTGAAAGGAACATATTTTGCAAAATAAAACCCATTGAGGAAGAAAAGGTCTGTCAGAAAACCTATAAAACAACCGCAACTTTTTGTGCACAAATCAATTGGGTTACTGCTCTCAGTTTCCCAGATGACATCACAGTTTTGCTCATGGATATGAAAATGCTAATTAGCATACAAACCAAAAACCTGTTTTAAACCCTGAATCAGTGTGAGGAAGTGGGTAAAATCACAATCCCCATGTACAGTATTTTTTATTGGCACATGTTCAAACCATGATACACCCATTGCAGAGACCCTTTAAGCAGTTATTACAAAACTGGTTGTCTTCTTTAAGCAGTTATTACAAAACTGGTTGTCTTCTTTAAGCAGTTATTACAAAACTGGTTGTCTTCTTTAAGCAGTTATTACAAAACTGGTTGTCTTCTTAAAGCAGTTACTACAAAACTGGTTGTCTTCTTCAAGCAGTTATTACTACAAAGCTGGCTGTGTTCTCTAAGCAGTTATTACAAAACTGTTTGTCTTCTTTAAGCAGTTATTACAAAACTGTTTGTCTTCTTTAAGCAGTTATTACAAAACTGGTCATGAATCTTCTTTAAGCAGTTATTACAAAACTGGTTGTCTTCTCTAACCAGTTATTACATCACACGTGGGGTTCGAACCTAGCCCAATGAATTTCTAGTTCGAGAAGTTGAACCACACCTCACGCTACCGTCTTCCTGTTACCCACAGTCAACCACAAGTAGAGGTTTACACTTCTTAAACATGTTCATCAGAACTTGTGTGGAAATTTTATTTTCTGAGAATTCTAACCTGGACCACTCATCTACAAGTCAGGTAGCAAAAACTGTTGATCGTGGCACTCTTCAAAAGATTTCCTACTCGCCCAAACCCGTAGATCCGAACTTGTGTTAAATTTACACCACAAGTTCGAACCTACAGGTACTGGGCTGGTAAGACAAGGCATCAGTGCTCGGATTTTACATCCATTCAAAAGAATTGAAACAATGAAGCTCTGTGGATCTATGGTGATTGTGGGTGATCTATGGTGATTGTGGGTGATCTATGGTGATTCTGTGTGATTCTGTGGTAATTCTGTGTGATCTTCATGTATGGTGATTTTCATGAGTGGTCGTCAAGTCATACAAAAAAAAGAGGACGAGGTAGCTAATTGCAAACAGCAAGAAAATCTTCAGTTTATGTGCCACAAAATGGCATACTGTAGTGTCATATTTGCCCATTGCATGCTTGGCAACATCACCGAAGCATGAAATAGGTGTCTATTGCATGGATATTTTCCTAGAGGCAGTCAATATTTTGTGAAGTATTTGGAACCTGACATCAAAAGGCACCACAATGGGTCAAGACAGTTCTGGGGCACCTCTCATTTGGAACAGCTTCTGCCAAGAAATAGAGAGTGCATTAGGACCCTTTGCCCTCTATCTGTCCGATATCACATCTATCTCATTCAGGAGTTATTTATGGATCATGTTATCAGTTCCTGCTTATGGGCAAGGCTGCTCTGGAAATAGCAGTACTCCAGAAAACAACTAGGGGCCAAGGCATCACCCACTTTCCATGGCACTGCTTCCTCAAAGTCCTTGGTCATTGAAGCAGATAGTTCGGCATTGCAAGTTGCACATTTCAGTAGTTGGGCCTGACTTGTGTTCCTCCAGAACAGTGGGAAGGCCTGCTTCTTTACCAAGGTTTTCTGAACCATGGTTTAGGAATGGTACAGCCTCTTGGTGTTAGGCTGATCCACCGTCACAAACTATTAGATTCAACTGCCTTTGTGAGACCCATTGTGAACAAGCTCTGTCTGGTCAAACCTTAGATTATAACTCTTCTTTGACCCAGTGTGTCAGAGTGCACAGTGTGAACAGGATTTGTCAGATGAAGGCTATGAAGCCTAAGATTCTCTGCCATCAGAGAAGCTTGTGTGAAACCAGGCATGCAGGATTCAACCACAGTGTGAACAGGATTAATTTTTTCAGATGAAGCCTAAGACTTTCAGCCTTCAGAGCACCCATTGTGACAAACTGAAAAGATTCTTTGCCTTTAAAACTCTCGGTGTGAACGGACCCTCTGTGTTTAAACCTAAGATCCACTGCCTTCAAAACACCCAGTGTGAACGAACCCTCTGTGGTTTAACTTGAGATCCACTGCCTTCAAAACACCCAGTGTGAACAAAGCCTCTGTTTAAAGGTAGTATCATACTTTGGTAAGAAACTAAAACAGATATGTTCACAGATTTACGGATTTAGGGTATGAAGATGAAGGTGGTAGAAACATACCGTTAAAATTGTTCCGCCTGATATGGTGTACTTATCGAGAAATTAGTGAAACAACGACCGGAAATCTTTTTGATCTTTTAAAAGATCAAAAATAAAAGAGAAAAAAAATTAAGAAATACTGTGGCCGTTTTTCACTGTTTTCTCAAAAAGTGGGCACTGTATGGGACTGAATTTTCACACATGGCTGTTACTGTATCTGTCTTGATATTTTCCCTCCGTGAATCTGTATTTCTTTGATAAAAACCAAAGTATGATAATACCTTTAAACCTAAGATCCACTGCCTTCGAAACACCCAGTGTGAACAAACACTGTGTAAACCTTAGATCCACTGCCTTAAAAGTACAGTACGGTGAATGAGCCTCAGAAGTTCAAATTGTCATTTAAGTGTGAGAACCTTCAGAGTGTGAACAAGACCCTGATATTTTGCTCAAACAGCCCCAAGTCCCAAGGGTGCTTGCCTGGTACTCAGTTGACCTTGACTAGTCTGTCTTTTCAGAGATCAAGGGGCTAAGAATAACCCCAGAGCCCTAGCCAGGCACAACAGGTGGGGTTCAGTCTCTGTCTGGCTTCTGCAAAGCACTATGGCCTAAAGTGCTATGACCTGAACCTACAGTGGCCCCCTCAGGACATGAGTCAGTTTTGAAATTTCACTGTTGAGCAAAAGACAGGATTATTGGATGTTTTGTGTGCGTGATGTTTAGTTTGTGCTGTGTATGGTTAATGCCAGCAATTGAGGCATTGAATAAGTCAAGTCTGGCAACTAACTTTACATCATAGATGATACACATTCAAAATGTCATTTCTCCAGACTAAATAGGGGCCTACACTGTTGCCATTTCGCATGATGTGGGGCAAGCTATTACATACATGTACTGTAGTTACCTGGAGCTTAGAATGGTCTGGTGCCTTTATGTCATTCGTACCCATTGGAAATGTGGTCTTAGTGCTGGACTTCTCTTATGTACCAATGAAAAAGTGTATCTGAGATCATGTGATGTAGTAGTTCAGTTTCTTTAGTCTGGGGAATGTGAATGTTAGGTGCATGTGTTCAGTCAGTGAAGTCAGCGTACCGGACGTAGCTCAAATTTTCATAACTGGCCAAAATTGTTCAGATAGTGTCATTTGCAATGTCCCACTTAAACTTTTATTTTTTGACCAACTAGACATCACCCTGCCAACAGTTGCCGTGCCAACAATGGGATATCTATATGTGAAGTTAAGTCCATACAATTGCCTCTTCCCCCGATAGAGATTAAGGTTTGTGCTTGGGCAACTATTCCGTCAATCCACTGTCCTGAAAATGAAGATCACACGAAGGTTGTATCACTAGTTTATTTAAAGACACTTTGATTGAAAACTGGATGGTTTCAATCATCATAAACTGGCAATCACCACAGATGTCTAGATCCTATGAAGACACAGGGATTGAAAACCAGACGGTTTAAATCATTGTAAACCTTCAAATTCTAATATTGTGCACGGATTTTATTCCTGAACTAACACGGCAGGAAGGACATATTTAAGTAGATTTACGGAAATGCCAAGTCTAATTAAATACTTACAAATAGATGTGTTTCCAAGAAGAGTTAAACCTGTTGAGATGCTTAGCTGGTTTAAGTGCTTAGCGAAAGATGGAGCTGGGCACCAGTCTCTAGCAATATGCATGGTTTGAGTTGTGGGATAGTTACTGGTGTTGTCTTAAGCAGGATTTGTTTGCTGGTTAGCAAAATGTCTGAGCTGAGATTGTCAGACGACAGCTGAAGTCTCCCTTGCCGGAACATTGAATTAAGGATAACAAATGGCTGTGATTTCAAACAATTGTCGCTCATTTGTCTGCTTGTTTATCGTTCTGTCAGGTGGATGCTCACCTCAGTCAGACATGGCATTGCCACCACCTTCTACGTTTGTCTGCTTGTTTGTCTGTTCTGTCAGGTGGATGCTCACCTCAGTCAGACATGGCATTGCCACCACCTTCTACATTTGTCTGCTTGTTTGTCTGTTCTGTCAGGTGGTTGCTCACCTCAGTCAGACATGGCATTGCTACCACCTTCTACATGTGTCTGTTTGTTTGTCTGTTCTGTCAGGTGGTTGCTCACCTCAGTCAGACATGGCATTGCCACCACCTTCTACATTTGTCTGCTTGTTTGTTTGTTCTGTCAGGTGATTGCTCACCTCAGTCAGACATGGCATTGCTACCACCTTCTACATTTGTCTGCTTGTTTGTCTGTTCTGTCAGGTGGTTGCTCACCTCAGTCAGACATGGCATTGCTACCACCTTCTACATTTGTCTGTTTGTTTGTCTGTTCTGTCAGGTGGATGCTCACCTCAGTCCGACATGGCATTGCCACCACCTTCTACATTTGTCTGCTTGTTTGCCTGTTCTGTCAGGTGGTTGCTCACCTCAGTCAGACATGGCATTGCCACCACCTTCTACATTTGTCTGCTTTCTTGTCTGTTCTGTAAGGTGGTTGCTCGCCTCAGTCAGACATGGCATTGCCACCACCTTCTACATTTGTCTGCTTGTTTGTTCTGTAAGGTGTTTGCTCGCCTCAGTGAGACATGGCATTGCCACCACCTTCTACATTTGTCTGCTTGTTTGTCTGTTCTGTCAGGTGGTTGCTCACCTCAGTGAGACATGGCATTGCCACCACCTTCTACATTTGTCTGCTTTCTTGTCTGTTCTGTAAGGTGGTTGCTCACCTCAGTCAGACATGGCATTGCCACCACCTTCTACATTTGTCTGCTTGTTTGTCTGTTCTGTCTGGTGGTTGCTCACCTCAGTCAGACATGGCATTGCCACCACCTTCTACGTTTGTCTGCTTGTTTGTCTGTTCTGTCAGGTGGTTGCTCAACTCAGTCAGACATGGCATTGCCACCACCTTCTACATTTGTCTGCTTGTTTGTCTGTTCTGTCAGGTGGTTGCTCACCTCAGTCAGACATGGCATTGCCACCACCTTCTACGTTTGTCTGCTTGTTTGTCTGTTCTGTCAGGTGGTTGCTCAACTCAGTCAGACATGGCATTGCCACCACCTTCTACATTTGTCTGTTTTGTAAGGTGGTTGCTCGCCTCAGTGAGACATATATGGCATTGCCACCACCTTCTACATTTGTCTGCTTGTTTGTCTGTTCTGTCAGGTGGTTGCTCACCTCAGCGAGACATGGCATTGCCACCACCTTCTACATTTGTCTGCTTGTTTGTCTGTTCTGTCAGGTGGTTGGTCACCTTAGTCGGACATGGCATTGCCACCACCTTCTACATTTGTCTGCTTGTTTGTCTGTTCTGTCAGGTGGTTGCTCACCTTAGTCGGACATGGCATTGCCACCACCTTCTACATTTGTCTGCTTGTTTGTCTGTTCTGTCAGGTGGTTGCTCACCTCAGTCGGACATGGCATATCGGTATCAATAATTCCTGATGAATTTTCATGGTTTGTTTTCCAGGTGACATAGGAAACCAGGAGAAGGATGAGCCTACTTGGACAGTGTGAAAGACAGGATGGAGGGTGAAACTGCTTGATATGAGGCTAGCCAGTAGCTGACTCGGAGTGACCTGTAGATGGCGCTGTTTAGCACTGCAATGGTCAGCACCCTTCATGGTATAGGACTTCAGCACTGTGATGCATTGGATGGATTCGAACCCATCTCCCCCAGGATATATCCAGGTATCCATTTACTCCTGGGTGGAAAAATCAAATTGTCTTCCCTAAGGACACAAAGAATTTGATTCACATCATTTATACAATAGATATTGAAAGCATCCCCCCAATCTTGCGCGTACATAGTTGCTCCTGGTCACAGTGAAATCATCACAGTAAAGTGTGTTGCTCAGAGACACATCAAACATTGTGTATGTCCCTCACTTGGCTCAACCCTTTACCATCCACACAATTCTTATCCAGACTTGCAAGCATTTTGCAAAAATTTCCACTGCAAACAAAGTTGAGCTTCTTACAGAACACAACCTGTATGATGACCTACCCACAATCTTTATGAGAAATTTTAGTGCTTCACTGGTTACCATGGTGCTCTTTGATGAAGAGAATGATAGTCACTTCAAAGTGCCACGCCTAGGGACACAACTACATAATCAGAATGGGTTTAAACCATAGTCGCTGCTAGAAAAAGGAAGTTATCATTTTGCCCCATGCCTCGAAACATCCACAGGACTACTAGAGCGATTACTGCACAGCAGTGCTGCTTTGTCTCATGTCCGTCAACCGGATAGTTTAGCTTTTCTTTCACCACACTTGTCATGTACAACATGCTGATGTTACACTAAGGCTGCATCCGAATCTATTGTCTAGAGCTAGGTCTAGGTCCTCGCTCCATTGGAAATACGCAGAGACACCAAAACAATAGACCTAGCCGTAGCTCTGGCTGTATCCGAATCTGTTGTTTAGAGCTAGGTCTAGGTCTTCGCTCCATTGGAAATATGCAGAGACACCAAGACAATAGACCTTGCGGTAGCTCTGGAAGCCCTAATACAGCCTCTTGTTTGTAAACTTTGAGATATTTTACTCTGTGAAAAACGTCCCGATGTTGGATTGTACCCATGTTTTTGTACCATGGAGATATTGTGCTATGATTTTAACATAACTTTCCTGTCTGCTAAACAATTAACCAGGCTGAATGTACATGTAGGATTTCGATTGTCAAGCTGAGCTTTTTTTTTTTTTTATCTAGAACATGATCTGTGGACCATTCTACCATAGCAGCACACACCTCTGAATTCATAAAGATAGACCCCATTTGCTTACTGAACCTTAGAAACCATAAATTAATATTGGACCATGATGCGTGACAATGGCATTGGAATCACCGAACCACTACGCCCAACTTCAATTCAGTAGGATGTTTATCAAGTTCTTCCGCTGAGTGTCAGATGATTTTTTTTCCCGGCGTACCCTTTGTGTGAGGTAGTCGGTTGTAAAGATAAGAAATACACCTCAAGGCGATATCTATACAACCCACTAACTTTCCAAAAGGTGTGGCACATACATCGTGGGACCTGATTGGACGAGATACTTCGGGTCGGATATAACGGATGATCTGATTGGTTGGAGGTGTAGATGGGTTGTCAGCATCAAGCAATTTGATCGGACAAGATTCGGTTGGTCTGATATAACAGTTGATCTGATTGGTTAATGGTATAGATTGGTTTTCACCATCAAGCAATTTGATTGGACAAGGTTTGGATGGTCTGATATAACAGTTGATCTGATTGGTCGGATGTGTAGATTGGTTTTCAGCATTAAGCGATTGGATTGGACAAGATTTCATGGTCTGATATAACAATTGATCTGATTGGTTGATTTGCAAATCAAGAGACTCGAAAGGTTAAACCTGAGATGCTTTGAGGTTTATTTTTGTTCTGGGTGTTCTGATTGGTTGATTAGTTCAAAGTTGTGATCTTGTTTGTGAGATTTTATTGGATGGTTGGAAACACTCGTGCATTCCACGGTCCATGGACTAGGAAGAATAGACTTCAATTACATCTCTGATTCACATTGTTGTAAGCATCATAGATATTGATTGGGTGATGAGGAATGACTGCAAAGAACAAGGGTCATGATTGGTTGAACAAAATGTGGTTGAATACATCAGACATTTTGATTGGATAAAGCCAAAGTAGTTTTTAACATCAGCGGTTGTGATTGGTCAAGCATGGAGCAGCTGTAATCTTAAATACCTAGCATTCTGATTGGATAAACAAGGAGCAGGTTTAAACATCAAGGATTTTGATTGGATAACCAAGGAGCAGGTTTAAACATCAAGGATTCTGATTGGATCAGAGAGCAACCCACTTCTCAGTCCCTGAGACCCTAACTTGTGATGAGAGTAAAACCACATGTTAGTGCCTCAGGAATTGAGCGCTGTGGTACACACACCAAACCAGCTCCTGTGCAGTTCCACCTATGAAGTCAGCATGCAATGGATATCTATCGGCTCCATGCACAACCCGGAGAGGGGTTGGTTGGTCTTTACCATCATGGAATATAACAGCCAAGATTTCTTCTTCTTCTTGCTTGTAGTTATTAATCGTTAGATCTGATCATGTTGTCCTATGATGGGAAGGTACATGTAGCATCTCTCAGCCTGGTGTGAGGCTGCAGAGCAGAGAAGTCCAACCAAGATTTGTTCAGCCCTTACTGATGCTATTTTGAATGATAGATATGTTGGGCCTAGCACAGAAAACCAACAAAACGTGAACTTATTTTATGATTAAATGTGAAAACCCCTAAGTTATTCAGATAGGTGTGTTAGAGAATGTTGACAAGCTTACATTTTACAAACACACAACCTCCTACTTGCTAGTGCAGATATTGTAATATTGGACAGCCAAGTTTTCATCTGATATTGTACCTGTTGCAAGGTCTACCAAATGACATTGATCTAGTACAGCAATGCAAGTTCCTGTCTTCACACACAAACTTTATACTGGCATAGATTGGTTCACTTCTTCATTTGACTGACATGATGATTTTGCTAGAGTGTTGCAAGCTTTGATTGTATACATTCCATTATGTATTGTATTTTTCCAATTTTGTGCCAAAAACAATTTTATTTTAGCGTGATAATGCAACTCATAGTAAAGTTTCTGAATAAATGCACAAATCTATGATGTAAATAACCTTTTTGTAAATCTGTTTGTAAAATGTGCAACTGATGAAACATCTCAATTACGTTTTTAACTATTTTAATATGGATTGTGTAATACTATGTTGATGTGGTCAGTGATATGTAATATCACTAAGTGATAAGAGACCTTTGTTGGTGCGACGGTATGAGATTTCTGGGCAAGATTTTTCCAAATGCATTTTTGAAACGAAGATGACAGAAATGTGTAAGTTCACAATTCATTAAGAATAAATTTAGCAGCAAGTTTTCTCTCGAATTGAGATATTTTATGTTTTATTAAGGTGTTGGCTCTTAAATTAAGGAAATATCGGCAGATGATTTTAAAGGTTATCATGTATCAATATGAAATCTTTTTCCTCTTCGTTAAGATATTTGTGATGAATTTGTATATATGTATATGAGCCACACAAATAACATAAGGTTGAATAACATTTGTATTATAATTGTACACTGTATTTGCCTTGTATATTTGGTGATAATTTCGAGTATTAAACATAAGTTACTAGACTTGCAACTTGTACAACAGAGAGTTGAGACATTGTATTCAAGGCTCCTGAACAGACATAATATTTAGCATAAAGTCCCCTTTACAATTTGAAAGTGTTTCCCCAATTAAAGGTACAATACATGATTGGTAAAGGTCACAGGACTGCACTCATACTTTGTCTGATCAAACATGTACATGAAATAATAAACCTTTGAAAATTTGAGCTCAATCGGACATCTGAGTCACGAGAAACTAGCGAAAACCCGACTTGATTTTTCTTCAGTAAAAAACATGAAGAATAGTTTACTTTATGTTTGTTCCAAAAATCGTTCGGAAGAACGATCTTTGGAAAAGACACTAAATCTTGATTTGCTTGAAAAAACCAGCATCTGATGAACCAAGATTTTCCATGGTGACTGTTTGCACTGTTTACGAACTTAAACATTTTTTGGAGGCCTTGCAAATCCTATATGCTCCCTTTAAGGTGCTGATAAAAGATCATAATGGTAATGAATTAGATCATCTTTCTTCATGGTACATTTGATGTTATTACATGTAGTTTCTAATTACTGAACAATTAGCAAATATTTTAATGAACTTACACTGTATACTGAAGCCTTCGATAAAGATCCTGCTAGGAACGTAACGCGTCAGGACCTCCCAACTCCAAGCATTTTATAAATTTCAGGTCATTAATTTTGGCTGATGAGCTGTTTGCAGCAGTTTATTACTTGTTTTGAACTTGTACTATATTTTGAATACTGATATGAGCAGAAAGTCTTCCTGTGAAGATGGTTTATAACTGAAGATTACAAGACCCTTTTATCTACTAAATTATTTTTGTTGATGTATTAATTAAACAAAATGCAAACGCTGGATTATATTATGTCCTCATAGCACAGAGATAAATATTTCAATTATCTTTACATGTGACATCCTGGTAAATGCATTAGATGAAAATAAGGAAATCTTTGGGGAATTCCCCGGCAAGTCCCCAGTCATTGATAAACAAACCTCCCTGGAATTAGAACAGCCAATAATTATCAAAACATAAGCCAATGGCTAAGTAAACAAACGAATGCCAATTATAAGTGACCAATTGCATTCTTTCTAAGGTAAAGTGTGCTCTTCAAATGCCAGTATGTGTATTTGACACATTCCTTTTATAACAAAACATGTTTTATTGTGTCGTCATGTAGTTGAGAAGGACCCATTGACAGTGTGGTTAAAGGCATTGCATACGTTTGGTAATGACTCTGAAAATTTATGGCAATTAAAACTTACTTGGTGAGAAGTACAGCTGCTTTGGATAGTATAATGCATATTGAGAAACGTTCAATTCGAAGTACCGCGGTTATGGAAAAATATGTCACTTTTTATCTCCATAAATTATGAATCTGAGAAGCGTTATGGCCGTAACGCTTCTCAGCTATTGACTAACTGTTCTCTGGCGTGAAATAACCGCTCTAGTTTGTCGCCAAAATCTCAAAAACGCTACCACCTTTTGAATTGAAACTTTCATAGGTTAGTTTTATGGTATATATATACAATTATATTGGTTTGAAACAAACAGTAGGCTCAAATAACCAAACGTATGCAATCCCTTTAAGACAGATCATATATAAAATTGATTCAACTTGATGTCTCAAAATGCTGTCTTATTTACTTTACTGACTTTGCTATTTTGCATACCATCTGGAAATCTAGTTTATTTGGTTCAAATTGAAGTTTTTTGCATGTCCAAAGTTCAGAATATACTTGAGAAACATTTATTTTTATGCTTAGCCCAAATTTCATAGAAATGGTTAGCAGAAAAATGCCTACTAATTATGAGCTATTAAAAACATTAACAAAAGCTGACTTTGACTTGAAAGCACACAAATCTGCCGTGGATTTTGATGTTATCTTATTTATACTAGAGGGCGGGCTTCATAATTTACGGTAGTGCTTGACATTGAACATGGAAAAATAGAGGGGGCGCTGAACAAATTCCGTACTAATTATCTTGATCGCAAGAGGGCCGGCTAACCATTTTTCATGAACACTATACACGGGTTAACGGGCGCAGACCAGTAAATAAGTCCAAATCCGCGGAGCTCATTAATAATTTGTATACCCTCAAAATCTTTTTAATAAAAGCATTAGCTGAGGCCTACAGACAAAGTCTTGTAAAGGAAATGGACGGAACCCGGTCACCAGAGTTTGGACTTTCAGTTTTGAGCTGTTTGGGTGAAATCAGGCCCCAAAATCGCTCTATTTGGGTATGTAATGGAGGGGTACATTTTTTTAGTCTGGCACCAGTCAACATGGCCGTTTTCATGGTATTTTTCTTTGGATGGATTTTTCTCAAAAAGTCATTGGTTACCCTATATAAAATTGAACCGAAAATGAAAATTGAAGATTTCAGCTTTATTTTGCTGTATGGCTCGACTGCCTGAGAAACTTCAGAGTATTTTTAATTTTTTTTTGAAATTTGCCATTTTGCATGGGAGCATATGGGAAATTATTTACTGGTCTGCACCCTTTACACCATGGCGGCCATCTTAGATTTTGATCGCGACTTCGAAACTAGGCACTTCCACGCATGCGCATTTTTCGAAGTTTTGATTGCGACTTCGAAACGAGGCACTATCACGCATGCGCTTTTTTGGAAGTGTAAACCCGTGTATTTCGAATAAAGAAACGTTACAGCAATATTTGGGTTACACGTAATTGGATGCGTTCAATTGACGTCATTCTCGGGTTTAACCGGGGCAGCCACCACTGGCACACCAAAACGCGCGACTATTTGGGTCGCGCTTCAAATCGCGACCCAAATAGTCACGCCTTTTTGGTGTGTGTGAACGTGCCGAATAGCGACGGATACATTCGAAAAAGATCAAAGCTACTTGGGCCCTTTTCCAAACCTCGGCTTCGGCTCCGGCTCCGGCTCCGGCTCCGGCTCCGTCATCCATATGCTGAAAATAGAGGTTTGGGGTTTTCATTGAAGCTGAAGCTCCGTTTTCCCTTTCAAACCAGAGAATCTACTTCCGAACCACAGCCAAAAGTCTCTATTTTGATACCCGTTATCATGGGCGTAGATCCCGGGGGGCTAGGGGGGTTGCAACCCCCCAGGTTTTCACTTTTTATATATATATAAAAATGATTTTTGTGCACAAACGTATATGGGAGTACTGACCCAGATACACGATCAACCCCCAGGTCTGAGGACGTACACTACTGCCCGTTATTTTAAAATTGACTCAAGAAATGGAGCCGGCGCCTGAGCCGGAGCCGCGGTTTGGAAAAGGGCCCTGGTTACATTGGGCCTGACGCGAACCGCCCAATTATTTTTTATCTCTCCTTTTTATCCCTTCTCTTTTAGACCACACATTTTGCAACACTGACGTTAGAGGTTCGTTTCTATAATACATTATAACATGAGCCCCGCCCCCAGCAAGTTTGTGTCAATATTTGGCGTGTTGCTTTGGTGAACAAACTTGCATATTTTTGAGTGAAATAAATCAGGACAAGGCTTCTCTTTAGAGTAGAAGATCTTCATTGAAATTCGACACTGTCTATGGAATTCATTATTATAGTATCACAAAATCATCTGGACATCATTTTAATACAATTCTTTGACGTAAAGATTGCCAAAATCCCATATGAGATTTATTAATTGATTTATGTTATCAAAGCCGTATTTGTGTAAAGGCAGAAGGTGACTGGAAAAGGCACTAAAGGTATTGTATCTTTCATGTATACTGTATATATATATATATATATGTATATATATTTCTAAAGGGGAAATCGCGGTATTTTCATTCGCTCGACCGTGTTCACTGATGCTTGAAAAAAGACTACCGTACCACAACCATTCACAGCAGCATGACAATGGCCCGTTGTGGCGGTCTCAGCTGTCCCCCTTACTAAATATAGTACCAATACGTCATGCTATCTTTGTGCACAACAACGGCAAAGTCGTTCGTTTAAGTGGCGTACTGAGAGTGTGGTCGAGAAAGAAGGGGAGAGAAGACAGGCATGGGGAAAGAAATAAGGGGTGGTTGATAGTTGGAGGTCAAAAGGTATTGACAAAAGGTTCACAGATGGAACAGTGGGTAGACATAAACCCATCATATAAGGATGTAGGGCGAAGTGCTATTTGCCTGAAATTGGACCTGTAGACCCTTATATAAATTGACGAATATTCGCCAGAGAATGCTCACTCTACGTACCCAAAAGAATACCCCATTAAGTAATTATTTAATGAATAAAGTCAACTATAATCTCTCGCTATATATGAGGCACGGTACCGTGCGATAGTTAGGGCCCGTTTGTTTCACGCAAAGGATCCGATATGCAGGGTACGCTAAAATGGGATCCGGATCCGCAGGATTCGTCAGAAACAAACAGGCCCTTAGTCATGGGGGACTTCTCAGCACGGGAGACCAACGAGACTGTGCACGTTTCGGACTGAACTGTCCCCCTATACGTCAGGCATGGGGAGACAACTGAGACGGGGAGTCAGCTGAGACCGCCACACCGGGTCTGCTATTCTACCTTGAAAAACGTGTTTAAGAAACAAATGGTAAGTGCTACTATAACTGTTATTTCTCCGTAAACATGTTTAGAACACGAACGTGAGTGAGATTCCTTAACAAGGCTTGTAAAATCGCCGACGCTTCGAGTGTAAAACGGTAACGGATTTTTAAATGTAGTCTTTTTTCAAGCAATTGCCATCCCTGGCGCAGCTACAAAAGACGTCTTTTCAGCTACGCCAGAGATGCATGGTCCTTGAAAAAAGACTAGATACCATACCAGCCTACATTATTGTTTCATCGCAGTGATTTGAAGTACGCCGTAGTCCCTTGTGTTCTCGCTTGGTTAAAAGGACGGAGATTAAATAGTTTTTGCAAAATAATTATCATTCTTGACGATATACAAAACTGACGTTATGAAGCCAATTATAAAATTCGCGCCAAAATTACCAAGTGCACGTTTGCCGCCCATAATGGAAACGTTCGGGGGTTCGGAGCCGGAAATCGGTGGTTCGATCCCAGCAATTTGTCTTTTCCTTTTTGTATCTTTGTATAACGTCCAATGAAATCTTTAGTACTTGAATTGGTATTTTGAAAATAGGCACAATTTGTACTGGTTGCAATGGCATGCATAGTGGTAGTGCTTATGGGCTGCAGAGCCAGAGATCCGTGGGTCGAGCTAAGTAAGAATAGTAATTTTTTACCAAGTCCAAATGTATAGGCCTACTTGCAAATTGCAAAATCTGCTGTAATCTTCATGTAATTACATAATTTATTGGCATAGTGGTACAGTGCCTTTATTATTATTAATGGGTGTTGCGTGGGACTACGGAGTCGGAGATCCCGCGGCGTGGGTTCGATCCCAAAAAATATTTTTTCGTTTTAAGACAAAGTCCAAACTAATACCTTAAATTTTATACTAACTCGTCGAAACTATAGTTGCTTTGGCAGTGGTAATGCTTGTGACTATGGACGACCGGAGATCCCGGGTTTGAGAGGCTATATTTTTTAAAGTCCAAACCTATACCTGCATGATATATTATAAGAATTCGCCGAAATTTGCAAGTATAGTTGCATTGGCATAGTGGTAATAAGTGGGACTAAGGAGCCGGAGATCCCGAGTTCGAGCCCAGCCCGGAGGTTAATATTTTTTCGTTTTACGACCAAGTCCAAACCTGTACCTTAAATGGTCTTTGTCAAAGAAAAACAGATTCATGGGCAAAAATATCAAGGACGTAACAGTAATAGTCATCTGTGAAACTTGCAGTCCCATACGCTGCCCACATTTTGAGAAAACAGTGAAAAACGGCCACCGTATTTCTTAAAGGTATACATTGTAGTATCATACTTTGGTTTTTATAAAAAAATACAGATTCATGGGCAAAAATACCAAGACAGATACAGTAAAAGTCATCTGTGAAAATTTCAGTCCCATACGGTGCCCACTTTTTGAGAAAACAGTGAAAAACAGCCACAGTAAGTCTTTTCTCTTTTATTTTTGATTCTTAAAAGATCAAAAAGATTTTCAGTCGTTGTTTACTAATTTCTGGATAAATACACCATTTCAGGCGAAAAGAAAAATGCAACGGTATGTTTCTACCACCACCATCTTCATACCCTGTAAGTTATACGCAAATCTGTGAACATTTCTGTTAAGTTGGTGTCTTACCAAACAAAGTATGGTACTACCTTTAAATATACAGGGTGTCCCAGAAAAAACGCAACACTGTGTCGGGACCCATTATGTTAAATAATCACTTCAAGATTCAGATACGTGATACAACCATGACTTGGCTATCACCATGTAGAATTTAAGCATCTTGGGCTGAAATTGGCGAAAATATGACCAATCGAAAGAGTACTCCTTAAAAACAAATTTGCAAGGATAACACGCATAGTGGTCAATACACACATAATGTGTATGAAAGAAAGATGAAAATCGGGTTTTGAGGTTGGGTATAATTCAGTCTTAGTTTTTTAAATCAATTTCAGTCCAATTTTTACTCACATTTTACATGGTGATAGCCAAGACATGGCTGTATCACATATATGAATGAATCGTGAAGTGATAAACAGTTTAATTTTCATATAATAGTTCCGACGCAAAGTGTTGCGTTTTTTGGTGGACACCCTGTTTATTGGCACAATGTGACTTAAAATGTATGACCCTCGACTCAAAACAATAAAACTGAATTCCAACACATTATTTTCAAATTTTTCCAGAAATACAGAAATTATTTATTCAATTAACTTAAAAGGAGAAAAAAAGCCAAAGGCACATATTATGTATAAGTAAAACTATAGGCCTAGTCAAACAAAAAGTATAAAAACATTTGAATTGAAAATTTATATTCATTTCAATAGAGCCCCTAAATTCATAGTGTAGCTTGTTTCGTGGTTAAAATGGTCATTACTATGGGCGTTTACGAAACGGAGGCTCAGGCTTCGACTCCAGCTCCATGAACCTATTCTGAAATAACTGGTATCAAAATAGAGGCTTTTGGCTGCGGTTCGGAAGTAGATTCTCTGGTTTGAAAAGGAAAACAGAGTTTCAGCTTCAATGAAAAATCACAACCTATATTTTCAGTATATTGATGTCAGAGCTGGAGACTGAGCCTGAACCTCCGTTTCGTAAACCCCCTATGAAGAGAAATATTTTTTGGATGGATAGGCTGCCTAGTGAACTATAGAGGGCGGTATTACATTTCTAAACTTCTCCCGCAATATCAGTTTGAAATAGAATTTATATCCAAGCCGAACTAAACACGTATAACATAATATACATATTTTGTATCTTTTTCAAACTTCCCGAATGAAAACTTTCACAGAAAATTTGAAAGCTTTCAGACGTATTTACCATAAAAATTATTTACAAAACGGAAGCCTTCAGTACTTTTACAAGAGTACGAGAAAACAGTGGATATGAACAATTGAACACCCTTCAAATTCTAGGCCACGCCCCTAAAGAGGAAGGTGTAAGAAAAAAACCTCACTGGAGGTAAGATTCTGAATGTGAACAAATAAACACTCCTCTTTTTGAGGCCACGCCTACAAAACTGCAGAAACTGGATCTTATTGGTTAATCCGCTTCTTCGGCCTCTTCCATTACGGGTGAAGGGGCGGCTGGGTCATCGCCCCCTTCCCCAGCCTCGTCTGTGGCTTCTTGTTGGCTGTCGTCCCCCTCGGCTGGGGGTTGGGCCTCCCCATCGCCTTCTGTTTGCTGGACTGGTTCACCCTCTGGGTTGCCCTCAGGCGCTGTGAACAGACCAAGTATTCGGTGAATATCTTCATGAATTTGGACGATTCAATAGTGCTCCACCATGAGTTTACAACGTTATGGCCAATCACAATTCATGAAAAAATTTTGTTGACAAACTGCACATCTTTCCGTATGTGAAGTTTGTCGACAAAATTAATTCTGTACTTTGTTATTGGCCAATGCGTTGCAAACTCATGGTGGCGCACTATTGTGAATGCACTGAATTGAAATGGTGAAAGAAAGCCTAGATGCTGCTTTGGTATCCCTGTGGCCATCACTTAGCTGAAAATTCAGCTGTAATCATAAGGTGTTGTGATTTCAATAACATGCTGTCAAATACAAATAATGCACTTGTCCCATCTTCGCATATCCGAACGATACCGAAGCTCTCTGTGCTGAACTTCGGTCGAAGCACAGCATGCATGCATTACATGAACATCACACTCTAGTGCTTTGCTCTAGCAGACCATGAAAGTGCATTGTATATGTACAGTCGAACCTCGTTAATACGAGGTCGCCGGGACTTACCGAAAATGCTCGTATTAAGCGGGGCCTCGTATTATGCGGGATCCATATTTTGTCAACCAAAATGCACGTGTGTGCCGTACACTGCACATACAGCATGCACTATCCCTCCGGTAACCCATAATTACGTGTCAAGTCCGTGTTTACATTTTAGAAGTACTTAATAAATGTGCTTGATAAATTTCATTTTGTTGAATTGTCACGGTTGTAAAAGGGATTTCATTACAATATGTAAGAATAATAAAAACCAAGTAAATAAAAATAATGCAACACGAAAACGACATGAAAATTGCGAGTGGATGACAGCGACGAACGTTAGCACCGCACGTTCAGACAAGTTGGTTGCCAAACAATGTGTGCAGTATGAAGCAATGTGCACCGCAGGGAACCAGTGATATTTTGATGGACACGAGAGGGCGCCATTTTAACTTAAATTAATAAGTGCGTTCGTGGTTTTTTGGGGGTTTTTTTGACACGGATTATTTTTTTAAGATGTCGGGTTTTTTAGCAGTCCAACATCTGTCTTTTCCCCCCTTCCCTTCATGTAGCCAATCACAAAATTTGCGCTATGTCGGCACTTCGTAACGGTGACCAATGCGGAAGCATTGCATGAACGAAACCCATCCAATCACGTGCATGGTGACCACGTGTAGCTGTAACATCGGCCGATCGGTCGGGCCGCAGTCAGATCGTATCGGTCCGTTCATGGAATATTATTTTGTTCGGATACATGTTGGCTACACTTTGAAGAATTTGTTGTGACCAAAATCCTTCTTACACGTCATCAGCAAGGTAAAATTGTCTGGAAATTAGCGTGGACTTTGTTTGGTTTTTAGAAGAAAAAAATGAAGAAGTTTTTCTCCTTACGAAAACGAATCGACAAAATGGAAGACCTCGCCGTTTTCCTCGGGCGGGTTTTGACTTTCTTGACAGCCAAAAAACCCACGTGGATCACGCTCAATAAAAGAAAATACTATGGGCCGTACGTTGTCTGGTTTTTTGTTTACACTTTCCACTGGGCAAGCCGCTGGTAAAACCGCAGGAGGGGATTAGTGGGCATTAGCGCTGCGGTGAATTTAGCTTTCGGTAACATGAAACAACGGCGACTTGGTGGTGGTGGGATTTTTCTTAATCTGTACAAAGAAATCCGAAAATCGATTCTAAAAGAAGCCAGATTAAAAAATCCTCGTATTAAATGGGTTGTTTACAATGACTTTCATGCAACTGGGTCAGCCCAAAACGCTCGTATTAAAAGGTTTTTCGTATTATCAGTGCTCGTATTAAGCAAATATTTTCCCATAGAAACGTGCACAACTCGGTCGGGACCGGCGTGATATGCTCGTCTTAACCGAGATCTCGTATTAATGAGGTTCGACTGTACATGCACCTGCGTGTTTCAGGCATACAACTCAGATTTAACAAAAAACGAGGAAATTTCAATCTTTACAAGATTTTGTGCAGTGTTTTTCTATTTTCAATGGCATAAAATTGAAGTGAAAAAAGAAGGAAAAGTTGCACTCCTGGTGTTTGAGAAGTGGCCACAGACAGCCTCGATTCTCAATGCTTTGTATTGGGATCCCTCTACCGCTTAGAAAGAAACATAATTGGTCACATTTCCTGCTAAGTAAGTTCATGAATCTGAGACAAGTTCCCATATTTCGTATCTTACCTGGTGCGGATTCACCCTCTCCGCCCCCTTCCGGTGTTTCCTCCGCCCCCTCGGTGGTACCTTCCTCCATCTTCTCCTCCCCCTCAGCCTGTTGGGCTTCTGCTTCGGCCGCTGCGGCTGCGGCCAGCTCTTCGGCCGGGTTGTACTCACTGACCGCACGGATTTCACCGGCCCTCCACTTAGGGATGGTCACCATCTGTGCTTCCTCATCTTCTTGGTCACCATTCTGTGGCTGCATGGAAAACAAATGAATAGAAGTAATTAGTGCAAAGTGTCTTACTCAAGAACACCAGGCTGGGCACAAAGAAACGATCTGTAAAATCAACGGTCAAACTAGATGACTGAGGGACTAATGTTACCCTTAGGGATACAAGTCGGACAAAGACCAGGACTATATTTTCAACAAGGTAAATTCATTGAAAGGTTAGCAGTCCCAAGTAGTTTTATATTGTAATAAACACTTGAGGTTTGGAGATAATTTCAGAAACCTGCTTAAACATGTTAAAGGTAAAGAACAGGATTGGAAATATTTTCACGGTAGTTTCTACCAGCACCATCTTCATACATGGTCATATCATGTAAGTAATACGTAAATCTGTGAACATTTCTGTTTGGATATGTTACCAATCCCGTACTGTTCCTTTAAATGATAGCTTGTTATTACCGGTATTAACTTATTAACACTTAAAGTGGTAAGGTACACTGGTTGGGGGCTAATAACTACAAAAAAAACCCATAATAGACTGGGCTCGTATGCTTATTAGCTCATTAACACTAATGCAAGCCTAACATCTATACAACGATGATGCAAATCACTCTGTGTAAGCATAATGGTGAAAGTCAATTTTATGCCATTTGGGTTATGCAAACTAAACATCCAGACTTAAAAGCAATGTTATATTATTAAAGCTTTGACTAACCTGTTCAACTGGAACGTACTGTCCATGCTGCTCACATCCAATGTCAAACAAGTATTTGCCTTTGCCTTGAGGCTGCCAGAAAGAGAATAACATTCAAAGAACAATCAATGATGAGTTCAGTAGTAAAATGGTACAAAGCAGGATGAGTAGGATGGCTTGAAATAGTACTAGCCCCCAGTGTTGGAGTACTTTTACTCGAATACAACTCGAGTACAGAGAAATACTCGGCCCGTACTCGATTAAAAGTACTCAAAAATAAAATGTACCTGGCCCGTACTCGATAAAAAATACTCGAAAATAAATGTACTTGGCCTGGCCTGTACTCGATTCCATGTACTGGGGTACTCAAATTTTGGGAGTATTGACCACTTATTGCAAATTTCAATTTCATTACAATTTCACGGCTGATAATGTTGCCGATTTCAGATAAATTATACAATGGGAGTATGAAGATCATCGGGAGTTTAGTATCAAATGGAGTAAGCAGCACAGTGCCATTTGCAAGGTTTGAAAAACATTAATTTCTGAGAAGAGTGGCATGACATGATCAACATCCAATTATAAACATCTTTGTGAAACAAATGCAATTGTTTGCACTGTGCACTGTCCTCCGACGTGGACTCGGACTCTGATACTCGGACTCGGCCCTGTACTCGACCTTGAATGTACTCGGACTCGATACTCAGTGGCGTCACCAGACTTTTGAGTCTGGGGGGGCACAAGGGGGGCACTTGCAATTGTTGGGGGGGCACTACAATAATATATATTATATTTTTTTTCGCCAACCCAAATCTCAAATGGGGGGGCACGAGGGGGGGGCACGAGGTTTTCCAGGGGGGGGCACGTGCCCCCCCCTGGCCCCCCCTTGGCGACGCCACTGTCGATACTTAGGACTTGGACTCGACAGCAATGTACTCGGACTCGGCCCAGTACTCAGACCTTGAAGTACTCGGAGTACTCTGTACTCAGATCTGAGGACTCTACTCCAGCACTGACTGCTTGCCCCGCGTACAATATCCAGCAAAAACCACTCTGGGCTGGTCGTTTGTAGTCTGGTACCCACCTGGTCTGCAATCCAGCCTCCCTGGAATCTGTGGTTAGCGTGGATCAGCTCCCCAGCTCCTTCTCTCTTGCCATTCAGCCAGGTTCCCACATACCGTGTGCCTGTATCCTTGTAGGTATAGACGCCTTGGCCGTGTCGTAGATGGCTCTGCCATTCACCCTCATAGGTGTCACCATTGGGATAGGTGTAGGTGCCGAACCCATGACGCTGGTCATCCACCCAGTTACCTGATAGAATTCAACAACAAGATCAATTGGCGATTGATACAGAGATATATCGCACTTGCATGCTTGCAATACGGATCCAATCCAGTTGAGTTGATGTAAAAGGTGCAAAAAAGAAACTTCCGTTGATTTTGACGCCCGACCCCTTTGAATCTAAACGGATTGGGGCACAATGAGTACTCTGAGTGTTTACAGCACATCTTAAGCTGCAGTTTGATACCCTACTTGATGCCAAAAACTCAACATTGTTCAATACACACACCGTTGTTTGTCAAAAGGTACAAAACCAAGAGTTGCACTTTTAAGTATACAGGTTGAACTTACCATGCACTACATTGCATAGGGCGACATTGTTTGGGTCGACAATGGGTTGCACACAGCTACACACTGTGTGGTACCTAGAAATTGTCTATAATTAAGCAAAGCTAATGACATTTGACTTGTATGTACCTTCATATTTGGAGCCATCTGGGTAGATGAATGTCCCTTGTCCATGCTTCTTGTTGTGCTTGTACTCTCCCATGTAACGTGCGCCATTCTTGAACTTGTAGACACCCTGTAAAAACCAATACATTTAAACAAAGCACCACTCATGAAAAAAAAATTCACAGGTTTGTCATTATGATCTACTGCATTAACCCTATTAGGCTAACCCTCGTCACCTACCACACAAGACAAGAGCTGTTAAACACATTAGCACAGTCTCCATAAAACTGGAAAAGGAAAGCCGGAGAACAACCCTTGTAGCTTACGAGAGAACCAACGCACAACTCTCTCACATATGACCCAAGCCGGGATTGAACCCGGGCCATATTGATGAGAGGCGAGTGCCTAACGCACTTGCCACCTATGCCCCTATGCCTATAAACTACACACTACCACACAAACCACACTGAGGTGTATTGTGGTATTCAGGATACCACTTTCACAACAGGAAAAAAACATGTTTTGACATCCTGGGGTCTTTTCCAGACCTTGTCTTTGGTCAGGCTTTGTCTCTGTCCTCCAAATACTGAAAAATGTAGATTGTGCTTTTTCATTCAAGCAGAAGTTTGGTATGTGGATCGGTTTGCGGAAACACCAAGAATCATTCGTACTTTCGCACTTCTATTTCGTTCGTACTTCTCAACGTTTCGACTAGCCTGCTCTAGTCCTCATCAGAAGATGACATGGTATTTCCGCAAACCGATCCACATACCACTTGTCACCATGCAAAGCCTCAAATCTAATTCAAGCAGAAGTTTGGTTTTCTTGTTCAAAACCGAACAGCTGTAGGCAGAAGCTTCTCTTTTGATACCCGTTAGTTTAAAATGGATACATGTACTAAATGGAGCCGGAGCCGGAGCCAGAGCCAGAGCCAGAACATCTGAGCCTCTTTAATACAACTTACCTGGCCTTGTCTCTTGCCAAATTCATACATGCCATCGTACATATCACCATTGGGTAATGTGGCTTTGCCTTTACCATGCCTTTCCTCCTTGTCATTTCGTTCACCGACGTACTCCTGTGAAAAGCAATCAATATAAAAACAAAGGTCAATTACATGTAGGTTTACTCAAATAAAGAACAAAAAATGTTCTGATGCAGGATGACCAATAATAAAGTTTATTGCTTTTCTTGAAAAGATTAGGAAAAGGCTCTGAAATGATCGTCTGGGTTTTGGTAAGAAAACATAGACTTTCATCGCACTGGCCACTGCATGATTGTGAGTACAGCCTGCATTCCGAAGCTGGTCAACTCCTATGCCGACCAACTCGTATGCTGACCAACTCGTACGCCGTTTGGTCAACTCGTACGCTGACTGACTCGTACGCCAACCAACTCTTACGCCAACAAAACTATTAATACAATTTACAAGCTACAATCTTAATATGTATTGAGTTGGTCGGCATACGAGTTGGTTGGCGTACGAGTTGGGCATATGAGTTGGTCGCCGTACAAGTTGACCAGCATTCCTGCATTTCATCCCTGACATTCTGAATTTTTCTGTGTACAAAATGTTGAATCATGAATGTTATGGGATTCTCTCGGGCGCTAAGTTAACGTTACTCGTTTAGTCGTTAGACCGACCGTCTACCCGGAAAATTAAACAAAAAAGACAGTTCAGCGCCCCAGTTACTGGGTCTGAGCTGTAATAAGGAAATCAAACCAAAGAAATATGAAATCTTCACTGAAGCTGTTTTATTTCCACATGAATTTGAAATAAAGTGAACTGAATTAAAAATTGAAAATGATGTGCACTTTCCTGCCTGTCCGTAAACTGGGCCCCTCTTCACAGATCTTCTCACCTAACATGTTTAACAATCTACTCACCCCTAAGTACGGCCCTTGTTCCTCTTCATCATAATCTGAACCGAGATCCGACATTTTTGGTCTAAATCTTTACAGCAATCCCTCTAAAATTCGAAGTTTAACGAGATTTACAAGCCCAACTTCTCCGAGCAGACGAGATGGTTGGTTTTGTTTTCAGTGAGCTAAAGTTTCATTGTATCGCCCAAAACGCGCCCAACTATGTACACTACAGAATGGTCGCTTGACAAGGAAGCGCCCATTTGGGCGCGTCAACCATTGCTTAGCAACGACGGTGCCCAACTTGTTTTGGAGAATGTTGTTGCCAAAGAGCTGCGTGAGGGCGCTATACCGTTTGTTCATGGACTTGGAGCTTAAAGCAGAATGATAATTAATAATTGCACGTTTTGTTCAAGGGATACGTGATACGATCTTTGAACAAACTCGTTTGTCTAAAATACCGCTGAAAATAAACTTTTGGAGGGTGCAAAATGTATTTTTTGTCTTTCTTTATAGCTTTCTTCCCTTCGTTTTATGTGTAAATTTGGGGGCGTTTTTTGTTCCTCAACAATCATAATAATATAGACCTCACATCCTTAATTTCAATCGTCTCCTGATGATGACTAGAGCAGGCTAGTCGAAACGTTGAGACCTAACCAAAAGTGCGACGAAATATTAATTAAATTAAGAAATGCGAAAGCACGAAGGAACACTCATTTACATCATTGGTGTTTCCGCAAACCGATCCACATAATTATACCAACATGCAAAGCTACAAATCTTTCGCGTTTCTTTTCCATTGATAGATAATTCAAGTTAAAAACTCTTGATCGTTTTCCCGACCGAATTCCGAAACAAATCTAGTAGGCCCATTGACTTCCAAACTATAGCAAAAGCGTCCATTTTCACGTAAGTTACTTTAAAATAAAAGCACGAAATGAATAAGAGTCCAAGCTTTGTGTAACTTGTGCCTATAGGTGTCGATTTGTTTTTTTCATGATTGGGGGATGATTGGTGATTGGTGTCCTATGCGAGGCAAGCGGGGAGGCTGTGCGGGAGGAGGAATACCTCCCCCTAGGCCCCTACCAAACCAGGGACTTTCTATTATAAACAGTCGAGTCGAAAAGTCGTATTTTGGAGCATTTAAAAACGATATTCAGAAGAATTTTAAAAGCATAATCATAGTTTATGAATTTACTGCGAAGACACAATAAAGTTGAATGATATTCAACCTGGAATTTGGGGGGGGGGGGGGGGGGGTAGGGGTGGGGGTGGGGGTGATAATACACGTCACCCCCACCCACCTGAAATATTTGGGGAATTATACCCTCCATCACCCCGGATGATGGGATCGACACCCATGCTTGTGGCCATAGAAACGCGTGTAATTCGGGGCCTGTTTGTTTCACGCAAAGGATCATGAATCCTTCGGATCCGGATCCCATTTTAGCGTACCCTGCATAGGAGGTGGATCCGAAAAATGGGATCCGGATCCGAGGATTCGTCTGAAAAAAAAACAGGCCCTTAATTTCAATAAAAAGACAATCCGTATAGGCCTAGGCTTGCCAAACGGCGCACCGAAAGTTGAATGCAGCTATAGGGCCTTCTTGACAGAGTTCGCTAGCTGGTATAATCTTGAATGGCACATTGTCCGTCTACCGTCATGGAGGAAGGTCTTCCCTTCCTCATGGTCTAGCTACTTTGGGATACAATGGTCATTATTTCATGAGTAAGACGGGATATAGGGCCTGGTCGATTAATCCGGATATAATCAATAACCTTTGCACAGTACAAAGTTGCAGATGGGCTCCTTCTCAAGGTCTTGGTGTCAGTAGTCTTGCTTCGGGTCTGAAACCACTGTGAACATAGTGGGACCCAGGGTTGATTTCACCAAACTCATCGTATTTTATATCAATCGTAATATGGCTTGCATGCGTTGTAGCCCTACGTATGGTACGATGGGTTATCCTTCGTAACTCGAGTTACGATCGATCGTAAGGGCTCGTGAAATCGAACACGGGCCCGACCGTTAAAAAAACCCCGAGAATAATTACTAAAGGAAATTACATTTTGAATCATTCTTGGACAACGGCTACACGTAAGACAACAGCAAACCACAGGTTATATATTTTGCACAAAATAGACTTAATAAATACAAGTAATGCTCATGTCCTCTTGTCATAAATACAATTATATAGACAAATAAAATGCTTGGAGTTAGGAGGGCCTGACGTTTCGGTACATTTCTCAAAGAATAAAAGAAAGATTAAAACGTCCAAGCATTTAATATAATTTTTGTTTGGCCGATGAGCAACTTTTATCGTTTATTACTTGTATTAAAAATCAATACATTTTTGGGCGAGGCGAAATACAATGGACATACAAATAGGACTTATTCTAGGACTACAGGACTTATTCCGTTTTAATGTGGTGGATCCCACCTCAAATGCGACTGGATATAAGGCTAGCGGGCGACCACACAAAACACAACTTACACGTTAATTATTATTGCATGAGTCGACATGAGCTGACTGTCTTATGACCATTATAGCGACATAGTCTAACATTCGAGACGAAAGTCCAACCAGTTATTTACCAGAGTTCTAAAAAAAACCATCAACGTGATAATGTAGAACCTAAACAAGAGCTGTGCTAAGTGGTGAAGTTTATGATGGCATTTGACATAAAGTGCGTCTTTTTGTCAACTCTTTTGGTGTCCGCCGTATTCATTCTGACGTTTGTGTTCGTGATATGGGGAATTGAGAGCACACCACGCATGTTGGACTATACAGGTAACCGGAACAAAGTCATTGTATTTATCTAGGTTCTGTACATCAATAATCGTGTTAAAATTGACATTGTGCATCTATGGTGGAGACTTTGCAGCCACATGACTGCGAACTTATAACTAATAATTTTTATACAGGGCCTAGTCTTTTTGGAAGAGGTGTAGTATAATAGGCCTAGTTTTCCAATAAGTATCGATAAGACCTCGACGTTTCGATCAGTGTGCTCTGGTCGTCCTCACTTTTTAGTCTGGTTTCTAGTTTTTTGTATCTATCTAGGTTTCGAAATGGTTTGCGTTAAATAATACTAACCTGTGACAATTTCTTGTAGTTATAGGAGGGCCTGACGTTTCGATCATTATAGTAGGGTCTTCCTTACAGGTACATGTAAAATCATACTTCGGTGAGAAACCAAAACAGAAATGTTCACAGATTTACGTATATAACTTACAGGGTATGAAGATGGTGGTGGTAGAAACACACCGTACTACCGAAACATCTGTTTTTCCGCCTGAAATGGTGTATTTGTCCAGAAATTAGTAAAACAACGACCACAAATCTTTTTGATCTTCTAATAGATCAAAAATAAAAGAGAAAAGACTTAAGAAATACTGTGGCTGTTTTTCACTGTTTTCTCAAAAGGTGGACACTATATACTGTATCTTCCTTGATATTTGTTGTCCATGAATCTATATTTCTTTGACACAAACCAAAGTATGATAAATACCTCTAATCATTTTCAGCAGAATCTCGATCGGCACAGGAACATGACGGCAATTTTGTTATAGCCTATAATAATGATGATCATTTTGCACCGTTTTTCTCAATGTAATGTTGATACTGGTTCCGAATATTATAGCACTTTGGTACAATTCTTAATGCTGTTTTATTTCTTGCGGACCATCGTCATTGAATAAACCTAACTATTTGGAAATCGTCTTTCGTTGTTAGGCCAAAAGTGTCGACAATATTTCAACTGCATTGCGGCGAGAAAAATACGGAACCTCTATTCTGTTTAGATGAGTCTTTGGTACATGGTATAGAACAGCAGTATTGGCTATAAGGGCCTACTGGCAATTACACTTTACAATATTGATTTCCATGCACATTGTGTATTGGAAGATTATTGGGAGACTACAGTTCTATAACAAGGCACTGCACAAGGCCTTATAATGGCAGACAGTGTTAAAGGTAGTATCATACTTTGTTTTTTGCCAAGGAAGTACAGAATCATGAGCAAAAATATCAAGGAAGATACAGTCACAGTCATCTGTAAAAATCTCAGTCCCATACGGTGCCCACTTTTTGAGAAAATCGTGAAAAACGGTCACAGTATTTCTTTAGTCTTTTCTCTTTTATTTTTGATCTTTTAAAAGATCAAAAAGATTTTCGGTCGTTGTTTTACTAATTTCTGAATAAATATACCATTTCAGGCGGAAGAATTTTAACGGTTATAGGTTTCTACAAGCACCATCTTGTTCTTCATACCCTGAAAGTTATATGTAAATTCGTGAACATTGCTGTTTTGCTCTCTTACCAAAGTATGATACTATACCTTTAACGTGGTACTGACAACTAGGGTATTTAATATTATTTTCTCCGTTGAAAATGCAACAGTTTATGGGATATACGCCGTACTACTGCCGTGCCGTGCTACTCAATTGGGCTCGGCAAATTGAGTTCGGCACGGCAAGTTCTTTGACTCGACAGGGTCTGCCGCGCTATCGGTATTTGGAACGGTGTGTGGCACGACACTTGTGATTAGACCTATAGGCTGTACGTCGTGCTACTGCCGTGCCGAACTTAAATAAAACATTCGTGCAGCAATAGCACGGCAGTTGCGCTAAACGGCGAGCTTAATATCGTACTACTGCCGTTACGAATACCGATAGCGCGGCAGACCCTGTCGAACCAAACAGTTTGCCGTGCCGAACTGAATTTGTCGAGCCAAATTGACGCTAAACGCCGTGCCGAACTTGAAAATGTAAAACTCTTTCAGTTTGACACGGCAGTAGCACGGCACGGGGCCGGCGTCTACGGAAGGGGGGGGGGGGGGGGGTATATAAGGTGTGTATAAAAGACCAAGACTACATGTATACCCCGTACTGCCGCGGCAGTACGGCGCATGCCGTACACGGCAGTAGCGCGGCAGTTGCGCTAAACGCCGAGCTTAATTGAAAGTGTCGTGCCACTGCCGTTCCAAATAGTGATAGCGCGACGCACCTTGTCGAGGCAAAGAGCTTGCCGTGCCGAACTGAATTTGTCGAGCCAAATTGAGGCTAAATGCCGTGCTTTTGCCGTGCCAAACATGAAAAATTTCAAATTATTTTGAGTTCGGCACGGCAGTACTGCCACGGTGTATAGCCTAGGCCTAACTTCTGATTAGTGGTTGGTAACTAGCTCCAATACATTATGAAGCCTCTGTATGGTTGGTCTTTCACATCGGGTTGCTTGTGCACGGTTGGTGTCTTGGGTCGATTTCACCAAACTCATCGTAACTTACTATCAATCGTAGGACTTATGATGCATTGCAGCCCTACGTACAAGTCTAAAGATACGATGGGTTATCCTTCGTATCTTGAGTTACGATTGATCTTAGGGCTTCGTGAAATCCTCCCCTGGTTGCCGTCTTCATTAAAATTATGTTTGTAAGGTTCACAAATATCAATTTATACTCCAGTAAAATAGATTAATTTGTGCCACCGGGGATAGGCCTATACCTTCACCGTGAATAGCCTTAAACGTACAACACTTCTTCTTCTTCTTCTTTCTTTAGAGAATTCGAGGGCTAGCTCAAGGCCTGCAGGTCTTCGACATTTCGAGACGAAATCGCCGAAGCAGAGAATTGTAATCATCGGATCAGGGCCAACCGCCCTCGGGGCAGCTCGAAGACTGAGCGATCTCAACCAAGAGGCCAATACAGTGGTGACGATTCTTGAAGAGCTGGGACGGCCTGAAGGTCTGGACTTGTCCGTCAGGGATGAGAAGGGTTTCCTCTGGGATGTCGGCGTCCACGTGGGCTTTTCCCACTACACCTACTTCGACCGCGTGCTGAACTTAGCCGTGCCTGAGTGGAACTATCGCAAGCGGGCGTCATTCGCTTTCATGAAGGGATCGGACAGTGTGAGACGTTTCATTCCTTACCCCGTGCAGAACAACATCCATGTCATGGACAAAGTTGACCAGAGGAGAAGCCTGGCCGGGCTGGAGGGGACCAGGAACGGTTCCATCACCGGTAAACCGGAGAACTTAGACCAGTGGCTCTTGCAGAAGTTTGGACCTGGCCTGGCAGAGGTCTTCATGAGGAAATACAACCAGAAGATATGGACTGTGGATACAACTGAGATGAATGCCGCGTGGGTTGGGGAGCGCGTTGCCGTACCTGACGTAGACGAAATCAAGACCAAGATTCGCAAAGACGCCGGCAACAAAACGGTGGACTCAGACTGGGGACCGAATAAGTTTTTCCGCTATCCCAGCTATAACGGCACTGGTGGTGTCTGGGAGGCGGTTGCCAGACAGCTTCCCAGACACTGGTTCCGATTCCACCAGCAGGTAGTTGGTGTTGACTTTGATAAGAGAGAAATAACTGTCCAGGAGAGGAAAGATGCCAAGACCAACTACACGTTGGGCTACGATACGTTGATTTCAACAGTTCCTCTGGATGTCTTTACCAGTTATCTCAGAGGTAAGGACCCGTTCTTATCGAGAATGCAAGAACTGTCGTCTCAGTTATTACACACTCACACCCACATCGTGGGTCTAGGCCTCGCTGGCCGCCTTCCAGACTCCCTGGTCGATAAGTCATGGGTCTATTTCCCAGACTCTGACTCGCCGTTCTACCGCGTGACGATGTTCTCCAACTATTCCGAAGACCACGTGCCCAAACCCACCGGATCCTATTGGTCGCTCATGTGCGAGATTGCCCAGTCTACGAAAAGCTGGAATCCAGGACTCTGGAACGAGGCGAGCTTAGTGAGAGCGACCATAGAAGCGCTGGTGTCCTACGGGTTTATCACGGCTGATATGGTGGTTTCGAAGCACTACCAGCGACTGCAATACGGGTACCCGGTACCTACGGTGAAGCGAGACCAGATTCTGAATGAGGTACAACCTTGGTTGCAGGCTAAAGGCATCTACTCCCGCGGCCGGTTCGGTGGATGGAGATACGAGGTTGCAAAGCAAGACCACTCCTTCATGCAAGGTGTGGAGGCAGTGGATAGGATAGTTCGAGGCGTACCGGAAGTGACGTACCAAGATCCAAATCGCGCCAACGTCGCCCAAAAGCACACAGATCGCGTCCTCCCATTGGCCGACTACGAGTTCGTCATCGCCCACTACAACGAGGATCTGGATTGGTTGAGACCTCACGCCAACCACACCCTTGTGTATCACCAAGGCAACGCCCTCGGCCCGCCCTTTCAGTTCCACGGCTGGGAGAGGCTAGAGAATGTGGGTCGGGAAGCGCATGCGTACTTGTATCACATCGTGACGTACTACGACCAGCTAGCTGACGTCACCGTCTTTGCACAGGCCGATCACCTGGAAGGCCGGTGCTTTAAAGACATCATGATGTTCATCAGGTCTGCCAGGAACGGCATCCCCTGCCTATGGATTGGGAAACTCCACACTGATTGGGGAAGGGTCCCATTCACCGAGGAATACCTCGCACACTTCAAAATCCCAATGCACCGTGCCAATGTAACATTCGGGGAGTTCTTTACTGACCTGTACGGTAAACCTCCACCGGTGGACGGTATTGGGAATTGCCGGTGTGGGTGTTTCGGTGCGACCAGGGAGATGGTCCATAAGCACCCGCTAGAGTTCTACCAGAAGGCGCTGGGTTATGTCAGTCAATACTCTAATCAGGAAGAAGGTCATTATCTAGAGAGAATCTGGTACTACTTCTTCGCTTATTGAAGACGTGAACGTTCAAAATATATGTGGTACATGCTGAATGTGAGGGTTGTACGAAAACTAAAGGACTTCATGTTGCAGATAGGCAATTTTTCCATTGCGACCAGTTTTCCGGCATAATAATATACTGGAAAACAGATAAATTTTCGCCATTTAATTAAAGGGTCTGTGCAATAGGAATAGTATGGCTCGGAACGTGTGCAAGAAAGAAGAAGGTATTTTATATTGTTTGTATGCTAATTACAATTTACATAATCATGAGCAGAACTGTGATGTCATCTAGGTAACTGAGAACAGTAACCTGTTTGAATTGTGCACACAAAGTTGGGGTTGTTTTATAGGTTTTCTGACAGACCCCCTCAATAGGTTTTGTTTTGCCGAATATGTTCCTTTCACTCTACTGGTGGTGTAGTATTTGCCAAACCATTTCTTTGGGTCAAGTTTGCCTTTTCAAGTTTTATGTTTGTTCAGTATATTTTTGCTGTTGGTTCCCTACTTGAGTACTCAACGAAAATTCCCCATTTTGTAAAACCATTCAAATGAAAACCAAATGCTGGTTTGAAACCGAAATAAAGACTTGCCATTCATTATCTGTCAGTAAATTCTCTGTATGAAGGCAATAAAACAATGACTGAAAAAAAAAACACTGCAGGAAGCCTTTAAGTTGTGCCGATCGATGTAGTATTATCCGGAAATGCCGAGATTGCTGCCGACTCTAGAGTTGAGAGGCCGTCCAGCAAACTTCTTTAATAATGCTCAGTAGGCTTATCATAAAAACAGGCCTAAAGGGATTTTACGCATTTTTTAATATCAGTATCAGTAGTGTGGTTTGGGACTGAATTAAGGGGAAGATTTTTCGATAAAATTAATGGTGTTGCAAATAAAAAGCTGCAGAATAAAATCTTAACTGAATAATGTTTTATTAATTAAATCAGCTTGTAAAATCCAACAACAACAACAACAACAAACAAAAACAAACTTGCCTGTATACCATTATAATTATTATGTCTCACTTATTATAGTTGTAGATAACAAGGAATACATTAATTTTGAACCGATCACTGATCGAGCCAGTGAGCCAGTGAGCCATGGTTTCGAAAGTCAATGGGAATATGAAATAGCTCTCTGAGCACAATAGACAATTGCAGCATACAGAAACAATCGTGGACCGCACGTGTACTGACCATAGACGTGCATTATAAAATTAAAGGTAATATCATACTTTGTTTTTTGTCAAGGAAATACAGATTCATGGGCAAAATATCAAGACAGATACAATAACAGTCATCGGTGAAAATTTCAGCCCCATACGTACGGTGCCCACTTTTTGAGAAAACAGTGAAAAACAGCCACAGTATTTCTTAAGTCTTTTCTGTTTTATTTTCGATATCTTTTAAAAGATCAAAAAGATTTTCGGTCGTTGTTTTACTATTAATTTCTGGATAAATACACCATTTCAGGCGGAAACAATTATTTTTTAACGGTATGTTTCTACCACCACCATCTTCATACTCTGTAAGTTATACGTACGTAGGCCTACATCTGTGAACATTTAAATTATTTTCTGTTTTGGTTTCTTACCATTTGAAGTGTGACAGGCCTACTACCTTTAACTTAAGGTAGGCCTACGGGGTGCTTACTGCAAGTGTGAACCGCCGTGCGGCTGACCATACTCGGCCCGTAGCTCTCGGCCACAAACAGGTTGCGCCAGTCCGCTAACTGAACTTGTCACCCATTTTCTGATGGCAAGGATCGATAATTATTTTCTCAATTGATGTGAACGAACAATTAGTAAGAATCTCCCATGGTAATTCACTGAATATTCAGTGCAACAGACTTAAGAATATTGTGCGCTGGAAGGCGGGACAAAGTTTTTCTAATAAAATTAATAGTCAACGTGGAGAAACGAAAAAAATAATAATGGATTAGATTTTGAATAAAATTGTTCCATTCAGTATTTTCAAGGAACGGCACAGAGCAGCTACAATTTTCAACAATTAATTTCTCAGAAGCGCCACTTAAAAAGAGATTGCACTTTTTGCTAAGAAAACTTACCGGTTGAAGTTTTACAGTCACTTTTGGAGTCCGACAGCTAAACTTTTACAAACTTTTGTTGACTTCTTCTTTGTCTGACGATAGAGGGCGTACAGTCAGATACCCAGACGCCAATTGTAGCGACGTATGCGTGTTCTAAACGTGAACAGGAAATGGTCAATTGATCGGTACCAGACTCTTCGGAGTTCCCTATTCATCAGTGCAACATCAAAACAAAGGTCATTATTAACTTTGTGCTGGTAAAACACTTGTATTTGTAACTCGAGGACTGCACCTAGTGATTGCTGTGTGTTACTAAACAGCATTAATAAGGTGGGTAAGGTTTGCAAGAATTACAGGGCTTATTTGGGAGATAATTGACGGAAAAAACGCGGAGATCGCTTGTTTAATACTTAACGTTAGTTTACTTTAACTTAAGTTGTGCGTGGTGTAAATTTCACACACCACATACTGACATGATAGGTCTACACATACACTGTTTCACTTGCAGGAAGTCCGGCTGGAAATGAAAGAATATGACTGATAAGGTTACCGTGTTGGTTGTCTAGGGGTTGGTGCCTTTTACGCCACCCATATTATTTTTAGTATTTATTTAGCTTCTTCTGTTCCAAAATGAGATTTGTTACTTGGAGCAAATTTATTCATGGGGTCTGTAAACCCTAAAATGAACATAATTTCGGTAATATTTCAGTGAAAAATAAACCCAAATAAGAACTGAAAAAAATATGGGTGGCGTAAAAGACACTAATGCCGTTGTCTAGAATAATGGGGTTCCTGACGTTTAGTACATTCAGGTTAGCTGGTACCCTGGCCATGGCCCAATAGATGAAGAGTCATATTTACTAAAATTTAGGTGAGAAAAAGCTGGGTACACTACCACTACCAGCTAACCTGAGTGTACTAAACCCCAGGAACCCCAGAAAAATAATTACAGTCTGTGGGAGTCTTGCACATTAAAACAAAGGAAAGAATTCCACTGACGGCCATCACAGAAACCGGGTAATTTCCTCTAAGAGATAACTTATTGGATGCAAGTCATGATGAACTTCAATCTCAGGTGTATAACACTGGGGTAGCATATCTGAAAAGTGAGATTTTCAGTGTTTTTTTTTTTACGTACAGTGATACACTTCGAATGCAGCGGTAGCCATTTTTCTCAAAACGCCCTCTGTCGGTCCCATAGGTTTGTGCACAGGTGATGGTCGTCAGTGGAATCCTTTCCAAAACAAATTTCCCACAAGAAATTATCAGTCCCAACTCCAAGTTCACTTTTTGATTGACACAATTTTCACAAAAATAATGACAGGAAGTAGACCCTAGAAAAAGTAGACCCCTCTGACGGCATTCCTGAAGATTAGTCCACTCTGGTTAGCTGGTACTCAGACTCAACAGGTGAAGAGTCATATTTAGGTAAGTTAGTTTACTGTAGAAGCATGGGTACCAGCCACTAACCACTATGTTGATCATCTGTTATTATATCAGAATAACAGTGTGGCTATGAACCCTCTTTACCACGCAAGACAAGAGCTGCTAACCACACATTACCACAGTCTCCACAGGGGGACTGAATATTAATAAGTTTATTGTTAAAGGTCTCAGTAGTATAGTTTTTGTTAATTATTGTAGAAATTGAATGCTTTATGTTGTAGGATGGCGGATGGGAACTTGAAAGAAGAGAAGATCCAGAATGGGGAAGATCCTACAAACATCATCACGATCGAGGCTCCGTACAGAGACGCCATCCTCTGCAAATACTGCGGCCGGAAGTTCACCATCATCCAGAACCTCAAGCGTCATATCAAGAACCAGCACCTTGGCTTCCGGTACTCCTGCCTCACCTGTAGCTCTGAGGTCACCCGCCGCGAGGACATCATCCGCCATTACCTCAGCTTCCATCCAAACAAGATGGAGGAAGCCTACGGCATCAGGGAGGTCTGTAAGAAGACGGAGGACGGGAAGATGAAGCCGATGCGCCGTGCATCCAGACAATCCAGCCACCTAGAGGGGTCGTTGCGAATCAAGAAGTCCAGACGTGAAGAGGAAGCCAAGCCAATTCTGAGACCAGACTCGGACATTGGAGTCAGACCAAGGCCAGACTCGGGTCTTGGAGTCGGTCCAAGGCCAGACTCGGGTCTTGGAGTCAGACTGAAGCCAGACTCAATCCTTGGAGTCAGACCAAGGCCAGACTCGGGTCTTGGAGTCAGACCGAGGCCAGACTCAGAGCTTGGAGTCAGACTGAAGCCAGACTCAAACCTTGGAGTCAGACCAAGGCCAGGCTTGGATCTTGGAGTGGGACCGAGGCCAGGCTCGGAAGAACCGAAGACCAGTCCCGAGTTTCGGAATCAGGACGTCATCTCGACAGAATCGGTGCCGACCACGACGACGGAGAGTCTTGGGAGGAATCTGGGTCCAGATAACCAACGAGTTGTCATAGCGCTCGATCCGGTGACTCAGTTCCGTCTAGAGAGAGTTGTCTCAGAGCGGGTTGACCGAGTAACTGAGAAGTCCGTTGTTGAGACATTGAATAAGTCTGGGCGAGTCATACGGCGAGAAACTATTGAGAGGGAGTACTTTTTGAAGAATTGAGTAACAGACGTGATAAAAACTCAATGAACATGAGGAACATACATTGTACAACGTACGTTAACAAGGTCCATATGAAATACCACACTGTGCAGTACCCCTATGGCAGTGTATGGCATATTCTATGGACTTGGACCAAGTTGGGCCATCAAGCCCCATGTAAAGTTACAGTGCCTGGGCTTTACAGCCCTGTGTCCTTCAAAATACCACACCGTTTAGTATCGCTATGGCACATTCATTGGACTTGGACCAAGTTAGGCCATCCAACCCCATATAAAATTAATACGATGCCAATTAGAGTGCCACCAAGAGTTTGCAACGCGTTAGCCAATCACAATGCGCGGAATCTGTGTACCCTTTTCAGACATACATTTTGTCGACAAATTCCGTGAATTGTGATTGGCCAACTACTGCAAACTCTTGGTGGCGCACTAATTGGAATCGCCCGTATTTTTTCCCAATAGGCACATGATTTTGTTCTTCATTATAAATTTTCATTTTACAGTTAGAGCGAACAAAAAATGCTCAGCATCAATGAAGACTGCTTATAATCTTTATATGTTACAATGCAATTCAATTCACCATTAAACACTTTCACTTGTGGCTTGTGGGATTTGATGAACCAAATTTAAGCGCAGACTGCCCCACAATGCGTTTCTCATATACCTTCTTTGCACACTTCTTGTCAATCTGCTTAAGGGTGCATAAAATTATGTGTCTAAGCAAAATGGTGGAAAGAATCTTAAGCTAAAAGCAATTTCTGCTTAATAGTGAGCGTAAAAGCACCATTTTAACAAGTTAGTTGTAAAATGCATACTTTGGACCCAGTATGCAAACTATGCAGCATAATCTAAAATAAATCTAAATTTTTGTTTTTAAACATATAAAATGATTATAATTCACTTAAAAGGTGATCTACAATGATAAGTAAATATTATTTAGTTTGTGTTATGGCTTAATTTGACCTACATGTAGTCATGTAGAATGAATCCAAAAGTTGACAGGGGCTGATCTCACTAATGCTTTGCGGTCATCGCTAAAGCCCAAATCCATCGCTAAACGGAAAATTGCTATGCAAAGTAGTGATCGATTATCCGTTTAGCGATGGATTTGGGCTTTAGCGATGATCGCGAAGCGTTAGTGAATTCGGCACCAGGTGTCATCAGCCTGTCCAGCTATTCAAAGGCAACATTCTATTGACTTATCCCATTCAACTCTCCTGAATTGTCTCAGGTTTCAACAGACAGAGGAAGATAGCACCCAAAGTGTTGGACACCATTCAAAAGCTCTTTTCAAGTTCGCCTTGTGTTGAAATTTGACGCTTGGATTAATTTTACCAATGGATGCATACAAAGTCGCATGACAGCATTTAAAAAATATTTTTGAAAGTGCAAATTTGTTGTTTCCAAATTTACTGAAAAGTACAATTCCTTTTAATTTTACTTTGATAATTAGTTCAAATTTTAAACTTATAAAATATGCCTCAGATTTGTAAAACATTTTCTTTAAAGAAAATCTTATTTTATTCCTTCATTGTCTTGTTATTTTGTCTCTTGTTTACATGTACTTAAATAAAAACAAAAAATTTGAGTACAATGAGAAGATGAATTGATTGTGTATCGATTATGAAACCTTGGTTATATAGACTAAGTTCTGTGAACTTCATAGCTTGGTCGAAGAAATGTAGATTCATGTGAAAAATATCAAGAAAGATACAGTAACAGTCATTTTTGAAATTTCCAGTCTCATACGGTGCCCAGTTTTTGAGAAAACAATGGAAAACACTCCTGTAGTTTCAAATCTACTACGAGGAGTTCTGATCTAACCCCCAAGATCAAAACTATTTTTTGTTTTTGGTTGTACTTTCTTCTTGATAAACACAGCATTTCAGGCAGAACAATTGTAACAGTATGTTTCTACCATCACCATTTTCATACCCTGCAAGTATTGGTAAATCTGTGAAGATGTCTGTTTCGGTATGCTACCAAAGTATGATAGTACCTTTAGGGGCACCTTGTCAAATGGCAACTAGCCACTAAGCCACATTAACCCATATGACCCGAGAGACAAGATCTTAAAAGTTGGAACGTCGAGAAAATCGCCGAGGCATAGAAGAGAACAAGTGCACAACTCAACTCACTGAATCATCACAGAATGTAGACACCCTACAATGTAATAGCTTCGATGCGGTTGTTCTAATGGTCTTTGTAATTTGGTGTGGTTGGATAAAACATCACAACATAGCATCAAATTCTCCAAACATGATCTCCAGAAGCAATAACACAATCAATCCCTAGAAAACAAAGATGTCAGTTGAGAGAATTTGAAGTCTTCCTGTAACTCTGAGGTGTTATTTTCCAGATGAAAATTCATACATGTACAAACCTTTTTTTTGGTTCAATATCCATGAACATTTATACATTTTCCAAGGTTAGTTAGACACATTGATTAAATCTTGATTGGTTCAAACCCCAATAATACCAATTACCAATGGTAATTATTTTTTTAAGACACAATGATCAGAAACAAGATGGTTCTAAACTGCTTATTCCCAATTATGATATAGATCCAGCAAACACAGCTACATGTATCGGAAATAAGAGCAAACTTAAGGAAGAGGAACTTCAATACGCATCGGGCCTAGCCACTAAAAAGCCAGGCCATGCCTGGGCTTTGCCTTGGGTCTTGGGCTTCTATAATCCCCAGCCTTGAACTATCAACTTCAACTCCCTGCTGTGTCCTGGATCATAGTTGGCACTAACCTGATTGATAGATTGAGTCCACATTGATCATGGACAGTATCCAGAAGCCAGGGAAGATTTCATAAAGCTCTGTGACGCGTCGCAACTCAATTTGCGACGCGTCGCATATGCGATGAATCCATAGAGAATGGATGCGTCTTAAGTCTGCGACGCGTCGTACGTTTTATGAAATCGGCCCCAGGCTTGCTTGATATTAAGCAGCTCTATTATAGTGAAGTTCAGGGCTGACAAGAAGAAGATTTCAGGCCTGGCCAGGCTTTTCATTGGCCGGGCCTGACCAATATAAAGTTTCTCTCCCTAAGATTAAGCTAATGATCATCAAAAACGTCAAATTATCACAGCTTAATAGCTTCTGCAAGGCATATAGATTGAGAAATAGAAGGTTAACGTCATAAACAGCCAAATCTACTGCCTAACCATTTCAAATATTTGAAACATCACTTGAGATTGTGCAATGTATCTGCGGCATCAATGTTTTAAGACATTTCAACAGAAGAGGACACTTTGCAAAGCCCCAAACATTGGGGCTTGGGCTTTGGCGGCTTTGTTTAATGCTGCAAATACAGGTTGTGGCTTTTCTGTTGAGGCTAAGACTCTGCTTGCTTGTTCAAAACAGAGTACAACTGTATCTACTTCCAAGCCGCAGCCAAAGCCAGAGCCAGAACTTAGGTTTGGACTTTGGAAAGGCCCTTTGTTATGAGTTATCCCTTCATGCTTTAGATAACAATACACAATCTTCACCAACTTCAGGAAAGATTCTTCTATTTAAGTGGTAACCAATACTATATTTTAAAGACATGATTGAAAACTACATAGTTCAAATCATCTGACTGGTAGCCTCCACTTTTATCACAATTTGTGGCCAGGCATCACAAAATCACTTATGGCTGTGGCTACAGCTACGGCTGTAGCTAAGGGCTACGGCATGCCGGTCTGCAGTGAACCATGGACTGTGCACAGAAATGCACTTAGTAACAGTCACAGCCGTAACTTCAGATCTAGCCTTATTCTATGTTGAGTGGATTGTTGTAGCCAAGTTGCATGTCGAACTCAGTAATATCTTATGGATGATCAATTCCATGGATGGGTAATTGGAGCCATGCCACATGAATGGACCTTGTGTCCCTTAGCAAGACACTTTGCATGAATGGCTTCTATCCAACGAGGAATAAATGGATACCAGTGAGGGTAGAGATGGCTAAGTGTTTGATTTGTCTCTGCTTATAGGTACAGTACAGGGGCCAATTTCATAAAACTGTTAAGCACAAAAATTTGCTAAGCATGACATTTCTGTCTTAATAAAAACAGGGTAAACAACCAAATGTTCAAGTGTTGTACATCACTTGTGATTGTTCTTTGGCTGTTGTTCGCTGACCATGAATATCAAATGGAATGTTCATTGGTGGTTTGTTTTATTGGGCGAAACATTTTTGTGCTTAATGGTTTTATGAAATTGGCCCCTGGATTGGTAACATACCCAAACAGAAAAGTTCACAGATTTACGTATAACTTTCAGGGTATGAAGATGGTGCTGGTAGAAACATACTGTTAAAATATTTCTGCCTGAAATGGTTTATTTATCCAGAAATTAGTCAAACAAAGACTGAAAACAGTTTTGATCTTGGGTTTCAAAACCATTCTTTATGTTTTATAAGAAAAATTGAGTAAGATTTTTCGCTATTTTCTCGTGACTCAGATGTCCAATTGAGCTCAAGCTTTATTATTTCATATATGTACATGTACATGTTTGATCAGGCAAAGTGCGAGTGCTGTTCTGTGACCTTTACCAATCATGTATTATACCTTTAAATAATCGCTGAATTTGTACACTCCCCAGGGAGTTGAGATGGTCTCTGAAAGTTAATCAACAAATAACATATCAAAATGTCAAAGATAAAAATATGAGAAATGAACAATTTTCTGATTTTCATTTTCTATGATTAACGAATTGCCTTGTTTCACCAGAAAACAAGAGTAAATCTAAACATTTTGAAAAAATGGGCAAGTTTCCAACTATTTTGTGGTGCTTGGTCCCAATGTTGGTAAAAAATAATAATAAATATCTACATAAAACGATAAATTTAAAATATGACAACAATGAATTGCTTCTATGTTACTCAGTAAAACTACTCAAGAATTGTAAAAACAAAGAAGGAATCCCAGAAAATTTAGAAAATGAAATGAATCACAAAAAACAAGAAAACAGCGATTAAAATGCAAGTAAATAGTCATAAATACTATCAGTGATGAAAATGGTTCAATAGTATACATGATGAAAATTCATAGCCTGTGATGAATATTCATAGCATTATATGTGAAGAATATCATAGTATTATCTATGATGAATATTCATTGTATAATCTGTGATGAATAATAACAGTATCATCTGTGATGGATATTCATAGAAAAATCTTTGATGAATATTCATAGCACTATCTGTGATGACCATATGCACAGCATCATCTCTGTTGAATATTCATTGTATTATCTGTGCGGAATATCCATACAGCATCATCTGTGATGAATATTAATAACACTATATGTCATGAATATTCATATCTGTGATGAATATTCACAAACATTATCTTTGATGAATACAGAAAAGAACCCATCTTCTACCCATTGTTTTAAGTGTCCAAAAAACAATTCAATAGCACTCCGCACTTGCACTAAAAATAGCACACCGGATCTCAGACAAACATTGCAACCATGCAAACGTGTGGTGGGTGCGTGTGTGTGTGCATGCATGAACAGTTTGTCTGACATCCGGGAATTTTGTACTCGTGTGACGTCATTAGTGCGGAGCGCTACTAATTAATTTTAAATTGGAACAGTACGCAATATGAATTCTTATCATATTCACTGCTGAAAAAGCAAAATCTTTAAGATATCCTGCATGCACAGTTCTCGTAAAATAAATAAAACCTATAAAAAAGAATTAAAAAAGTGCTAGTCCCTTTTTACAGGCAGTATACAAGATTGGACATGTCGTAAGTTTCAATTTAAAAACATAATGTATCATTAATCTGTATAAACGTTATCAGATTCCATATCGGTGTTCATGTTTCTCAGAAAAAAACTTGGTATTAAATTTTATTTCCTTAAAACGAAGATGGATTTGATTCAAACCAGTCCAATCCTTTGAAATACTTTTAAAGATTCTTTTCAATACCAGGATAAATGTTGGCTTCATAAAAACATTTTTTACTGAATGTTCTAAAGGTCGATAAAGAAAAAAAGAATCAGTCTTTTTGCTTGTGTTATCTTCATGGTTGGTGTTCGTTATTCAACTGAGATTTCAGCATAGAACATGCAGCATGGGTAACCAGCCAAAGTCAGGGGCACCAAGGCAATGACCAGGGGCACCAAGGCAATGACCAGGGGCACCAAGGCAATGACCAGGGGCATCAAGGCAATGACCAGGGGCACCAAGGCAATGACCAGTGGCATCAAGGCATTGACCAGAGGCACCAGGCAATGAATGACCAGGGGCACCAAGGCAATGACCAGGGGCACCAAGGCAATCAGGCAAGTGGGGCACAATATGAGAATCTGCTGTGAGTTACGTTGCACGGTATTGTTGATCACGTCTGCTGCCATCACTAGGCGCAAAAAAGCAAATGTAGAAACCAAGACAATCAGGTTTGAAAATTGAATGAGGGAATCAATTTACTTTGAATAACCTTTGACCTAAACACCAGTCACTGGTACTAGCACCGACCATGCACCATACATCTATATACAAGGTTTGACTGGTAACCGTTCAGTATTATAATCTGGCCACTTCCATTTCTATGATTTGATTTTGTACAAGTTTTTCTTTTCGTATTTTGAAGAAAACAAAATGGCGTTGGGAGTTTTCGTCTTTCATCCCGTGGAGGATTTCAGGCCGGAGGATGACTTGCCTCCTAGGTTGAGACGTCTCCGCTGAATCATCATTTCCTCCTTACACTTCTGTGAGATGATGATGCGCACTGAACACTCACTGATGCCAAACGTCGACGTGACTTTGTCTGTAGACAGAAAAGATCTCAGTGGTCACAAAAACAACAGTAGCAACAACTAAAATAACCAAAACAACAGCAAAAACAACCTCAACAACAAACAAGGAGAAACGAACAAGAAGAAACGAACAATGAACAACGAAAAACGAACAACAAACAACGAACTGGTACCCTGAGCAAAGATAGTTGACTATAGGGAGGCCCCATCATAGGGCTGGATAGCTCAGGTGGTAGAGCACTGGTATGAAAGTGGGTTAAATGGCTTCTGACTTGCACCCTGAGCAAAGATAGTTGACTATAGGGATGCCCCATCATAGGGCTGGATAGCTCAGAGGGTAGAGCTCTGGTATGGCAGTTAATGGGTTATATGGCTTCTGACTGGCACCCTGAGCAAAGACAGTTGACTATAGGGAGGCCCCATCATAGGGCTGGATAGCTCAGATGGTAAAGCACTGGTATGGCAGTTAATGGGTTATGTGGCTTCTGACTGGCACCCTGAGCAAAGATAGTTGACTACAGGGAGGCCCCATCATAGCGCTGGATAGCTCAGATGGTAGAGTGCTGGTATTGGAGTTCATGGGTTATTTGGCTTCTGACTGGCCCCCTGTGCAAAGATAGTTCATAACCAGCTGTGGCCTACATCATTCTACCGAGGGGAACTACCTAAGTAGATTACGGAAGGTACCTCGTGAAGAGCACACTGACATCCTGATCGTATTAAAGTCAGACTTACCTACGATCGTCTTGACCACTGAGGGGTCCAGTTGGGCCTTGGTCAGCGTCTTGGACTTCCCTCCCCGTCCAGTCAAGGTGCTCCTGGCCAGCGTCTCCCGGTCAAAGAAGGACGTCAGGAGCTTCTTGGTCATCTTGGCCGGAGTGTCTCGCGCCTTCAGCACTGCCCGCTGCGTGGGACCCAGTTTGTGTCGCTTCTGGGAAACGCCGGACGACTGCAGGATATTTTGAGAAAAAAGTTGCAAAATGGTAGAATAGCCTGTAAGCGCTTAAAGGTAAGTACAGGATTGGTGACATACCTAAACAGATATGATTTACTTATAACTTTCAGGATATGAAGATAGTGCTAGCAGGAACATACCGTCTAAATATTTCTGGCTGAAATGCTGAAATTACTAAAACAGTAATTTCGGTGTGAAATCAAAACTCCTGTTAATAGATTTGAAAATACTGTGAGCGTTTTCACTGATTTCTACAGTTTCCAATGATGATATGAGCTGACAATTTCACAGGTTTGTTTTTATTCCATGACAAATCATATTATGAACAGTCTGCAGCTGCTCTGTCACCTTAACCAATCCTGTATTATGCCTTTACAGCAGCCAGAGCTGTATACTCCCCAGGGAGTTGAGATGGTTTCAGGAATAATATAATTATAATAGACATAGATTTGAATGGCATACTGACAGGATAATGGTGCTATAATCATTATTAGTGACCATAAGGCACCAAGGTAATATGATATTGAATTATCAAATATGAATTAGGTAAGAAAGTCCTTGACTATAAAGTTCTTACCCCTCTGGGTTTGCGAGTGGTTGCCTGGCCTTGTGGGAATGTTGGGTCTGGTTGATTCAAGGCAGACCATCGAGGTTTCCTCAGCTCCTCGCTAAGAGTCTTACGTATAACATCTGGAATACCTGTAATTCAAACAATTTCAATTAAATAGAGCGGGATTCGAACCTGTGACCGTTGGAATACCCTACCGGTGCTCTACCAACTGAGCTATCAAGCCCTATTATGGCGGTGTCCAAATCAATTGATTGCTGACCAAGGGCACCAGCCTGGAAACGACAAGAGGCATCAAGGCAATGACCAGGGGCACCAAGGCAATGACCAGAGGCATCAAGGCAATGACCAGGGGCATCAAGGCAATGACCAGGGGCATCAAGGCAATAACCAGGGGCACCAAGGCAATGACCAGGCATCAAGGCAATGACCAGGTATCAAGGCAATGACCCGAGGCATCAAGGCAATGACCAGGGGCACCAAGGCAATGACCAGGGGCATCAAAGCAATGACCAGGGGCAACAAGGCAATGACCAGGGGCATCAAGGCAATGACCAGGGGCACCAAGGCAATGACCAGGGGCACCAAGGCAATGACCAGGCATCAAGGCAATAACCAGGGGCAGCAGGGCAATGAACAGGTATCAAGGCAATGACCAGGGGCATCAAGGCAATGACCAGGTATCAAGGCAATGACCAGGGGCATCAAGGCAATGACCAGGGGCACCAAGGCAATGACCAGGGGCACCAAGGCAATGACCAGGGGCATCAAGGCAATGATCAGGGGCACCAAGGCAATGACCAGGGGCATCAAGGCAATGATCAGGGGCACCAAGGCAATGACCAGGGGCATCAAGGCAATTATCAGGGGCACCAAGGCAATGACCAGAGGCATTATGGCAATGACCAGAGGCAACAAGGCAATGACCAGGGGCATCAAGGCAATGACCAGGGGCATCAAGGCAATGACCAGGGGAATCAAGGCAATGACCAGGGGCACCAAGGCAATGACCAGGCATCAAGGCAATGACCAGGTATCAAGGCAATGACCCGAGGCATCAAGGCAATGACCAGGGGCACCAAGGCAATGACCAGGGGCATCAAGGCAATGACCAGGGGCAACAAGGCAATGCCCAGGGGCATCAAGGCAATGATCAGGGGCACCAAGGCAATGACCAGAGGCATTATGGCAATGACCAGGGGCAACAAGGCAATGACCAGGGGCATCAAGGCAATGATCAGGGGCACCAAGGCAATGACCAGAGGCATTATGGCAATGACCAGAGGCAACAAGGCAATGACCAGGGGCACCAAGGCAACGACCAGCCCTCAAGGCAATGACCAGGGGCATCAAGGCAATAACCAGGGGCATCAAGGCAATGACCAGGGGCATCAAGGCAATGACCAGGGGCATCAAGGCAATGACCAGGGGCACCAAGGCAATGACCAGGGGCATCAAGGCAATGACCAGGGACACCAAGACAGTGACCAGGGACACCAAGGCAATGACCAGGGGCATCAAGGCAATGACCAGGGGCACCAAGGCAATGGCCAGGGGCACCAAGGCAGTGACCAGGGGCACCAAGACAATGACCAGAGGCACCAAGACAATGACCAGGGGCATCAAGACAATGACCAGGGGCAGCAAGGCAATGACCAGGGGCACCAAGGCAATGACCAGGGGCATCAAGGCAATGACCAGGGACACCAAGACAGTGACCAGGGACACCAAGGCAATGACCAGGGGCATCAAGGCAATGACCAGGGGCACCAAGGCAATGGCCAGGGGCACCAAGGCAGTGACCAGGGGCACCAAGACAATGACCAGAGGCACCAAGACAATGACCAGGGGCATCAAGACAATGACCAGGGGCACCAAGACAATGACCAAGGACATCAAGGCAGTGACCAGGGGAAGTAAGGCAACATACCTTGTTGCAGCATCGTGTTCAATTCCTTCAGCTGGGCTATCTCCTGCTTGGCTCGGGTCAGTTCGGCCTCTAGGTTGGTCACTCTGTCCATCATTTGCATCTGTTGCTGAGCCTGCATCCCGTTGGCATAGGAGTTGTCAACCATTTGCACTTGCTGGGCACCAGCTACATTCCTCAACTGTAAAAGAGAATGGCATAATACCAGTGAAATTTGAGGATTGGATGTTTAAAAAAATACATGCCACGCAATTATAAAAGGCACACAAAGGTTGTGTTTGAAGGTTGCTCCCGGTAACACTAGTATGATGCGCGCGCATCATACTCAAGCGCGCAATACTCTCCGGTACAGGAGTAAACTCTCTAGATATGGGGAGTATACTCCCGCACCGGAGAGTATTGCGCGCGCATCATACTCGTGTTACTGGGAGTAACCGCTCGAACGCAGCCAAATAAAATGTGCGCAGGTTTGTGATGTGAGATCCATCGCACGTCATTATGTGCACAAATATTTGTGATGAGCAAACATCGCACATCACAAAACATGCGCAGATATTTGTCAATTTGTGATGTACGATGAATCGAACTTCACAAATATGTGCCCAGATATTTGTGATGTGCAATGTCCCTCCTGCGCCACCATTCTTTGCTGTCTTGCGCATGATATGCATAGTTAATTTCACGCTGTGAATAATGCAATGCACGCCCCAAGTGTCATGTGTCATGGCGCCCACCGCATCTCGCCCTAAATAAGAAACCACACTATTACCGGTAGATTTTTCGATATTTTTGTTTAGATGCATCACCAAAATATGAGGCTACCTTTAAATAATGCCAGCAATATCATTACAATAAAACATACATCATGCTATGAATAATTTATGCATTTTTAGGAGTCGCTACATGTTCCTGCATTATTTATTTGCAGATGTACTTAAGGGCCTATACACGTACAGTGTACATGTGTATTGCATATGAATGAGATTCTGTGCAGAAACCGTTCTGCAATGTCGGCACATGATAAAGGCCGTTTACGAATCCGAGGCTCAGGCTCAGGATCCAGATCCGTCATCCATATGCTGAAAATATAGGTTATGGTTTTTCAATGAAGCTGAAACTCTGTTTTTCTTTTCAAACCATGAAATGTACTTCCAAACCGCAGCCAAAAGCCTCTACTTTGATACCAGTTATTTCAGAATGGATTCACGAAATGGAGCCGGAGCCTGAGATGGAGCCTGAGCCTCCGTTTAGTAAACGCTCTAAGTCTGCATGTACTGTACATGTAGACTTATACATGTACATGGACATGTAGTAGGCTTTGAGTGGAAATTCTGGCTATGCATGCTTTGTTAAAGAATAGAAAGTCGTCAGGGGCCAATTTCACAGCCCTGCTTAGCACAAAAATTTGTGGAGTGCTGTTGCCTAGCGGTCTGGCGTGTTGAACTCAAAGTCTTGTGGTCAATCTACAGATTGTGGGTTGGAATCAAGCCATGGGTTAATGGTGCTTGCGTCCTTGGGCAAGACGCTTTGTCACATATTGTTCCTCTTCACCCAGGTGTAAATGGGTACCTGCGAGGGTAGAAATGGCTTTGTGGTTTGATTAGCCTCTGTGCGCTGAATACGGCAGCCAGGGTTGTATACTCCCCAGGGAGTTGAGATTGTTTCAGGAGTGTAAGAATTGTAGCCCAATGACCAGGGATAATAGTAATAAGGGCATAGAGACGTCATACGTTGATTGTGATATGCGCTATATAAAAACGGTTTATTATTATTATTATTAAAAATTTGCTAACCATGAAATGTTTGTCTAAATAAAAATCAGGATTAACAACCAAATGTTCATGTGTTGTGTTTCACTTGTGATTGTTCTTTGGCTGTTGTTCGCTGACCATGAATATCAAATGGAATTTATAATGATGGTTACATGTTTTATTGGGAAAGCCATTTTTGTGCTAAGCAATTTTTTGTGGTAAGCATCTCCATGCAATTGTCCCCAGGTGTCATCAGCCTGTCCAGCTATTTAAAGGCAACATTCTGTTGACTTATCCCATTCAAATCTCCTGAATTGTCTCAGGTTTCAACAGACAGAGGAAGATAGCACCCCAAGTGTTGGATACCGTTGGAAAGGGGGCAGGGATAGTGTTTAGCTTACCACTGTGTTGTTATTTGGAGGGGTGGATTGCAGGAGGTAGTGTGCCCTCAAATTATGCTCGTCATCCCTCACAGTTGTGTCAAGTCGCCTCAACGGCGCCTCAGATTTCACCTCAACCTCAGGACCACTTGTTAGAGGTATGATCTTTGCGGTGAAAATGTTATCCTGAAAAACAAACAGGTCAAAGTAAAAATATTGTTTAGTCCCTTATTATGATAATTTTGCTGTTTATTTTACAATACATGTAGGACCAAGTTACTGAGAGAAGTGAACATTTTACACTATCCTGTTACCAAACTCTAACATGTTGCATATTATTTTCCTTAAATTTTATATCAGCAAATGATCTCAACTTTTAGAAAGTTGACAAGTTTTTCAATTTCAAAGGTATAATACACAGGTTGACGCGGTTGAATGAGGGAGAGGCGAGTGGCGCACATACAGCTAGATTAAAATTACTAGCTCCGTGTATAAAGTGATGCCTGCTAGGCGCATCCTAGACTAGCAGGCTAGTCGTTGTAAGTCGCATTGATCGTCTATTCTTTCATGCTACTTTCGTGAAACCGCTCTACTTTCTCGCGAGACTCATGGCTACGGCGAGAGTTCGGCTCTCGGCGCGGGACCACTCGAAAATAACGACTAGCCAAACACGATTTAGACATTATTCATTTATTCACGTACGGGCGTGCTTTGCATAGTGGTTGCCATAGAGACGGCGGTTAAGATGAGTCCATTTTATTTGAGGATGATATACAATTTCAAATAAGGCAACAGTACTATACTGTAGTTAGTTACATTAGACTGCATTTTTAAACTATGGTTTTTGTTCGATTCCTTTTTAAGTTGATTGTTTGTAGTAAACTGGAACAAAAGTAATAATTTATCTATCAGTTTAAAATGAGTGCATTACTTCATAAAAATGAATAATGCCCATGGCAAATGCATGTAAATGATTTCTGTAAGTGGTACATGTAGGTCTACACTATAACTAGTTAGTAAGACGGACTTATAACTTATTTCTTTATTTATGCACGAACGAAGAAGATAAAAACAAACATGCACATGTAATCGACGCACTAGAGTTAAAAGTATCACTGGTCATATTATGGCTAGCTAGACGTGCGATGCCTGTGGTTGTCTATTCAACGTGAACCAGTAAAATCCTGTGCAGCTGCGCTGCACGATGTAGCGTGGGCCTACATAGGCATATTGAATATTCATTGTTTGTTAAAAATTGGCCAATCAGACGCGTCCGTACGATTTCAGCTAAAGAGCCCATAGACCGTGTACAAACTGAAATCTTGTTTGTCTAGTCGTTGTATTCGAGTGGTCCCATGCCGAGAGCCGAACCCTCGCCGTAGCCATGAGTCTCGCGCGGTTTCGCGAGAGTTGCGGGAAAGAAGAGACGATCAACGCCACTTACAACGACTAGCCTGCTCTTCTAGGCGCATCCATGTTTGTGCACAAACTATATGGAAAACCTTTTTGTACGTTCATTTGAGTTGTGTTCTATTACAGGTGCGTTATTGAAGCCAAATACGCCCAAAGTCTGACGCACCTCCGGTAAATGCGTGTTTCATTTTGCACAGTTCGCGTATACGCGCTGCACTTAAATTTTGTCATGACGTTGGATTTTATCAGCAGTCGAGTCACGTACAGCAGCAGCATTCACGCATTACTTACTTCGCGTTGCATATAGAGTACACTCTTCGAAAGGCATTCCAGTCAAAGTTTTCTTATTCCACAGACACCCACACAAATTCAAAATGACTGCGCCCAGGACGGCTTCAAAGCGTCTATGCACGGAGAATGCTGAGCTAGCGCTCTAGTAATTTTAATATAGCTCTATGGTGGTGTGGTACATGTATTCTGTAATTGAGGAGGTTATTTCATGCCATCAACAAATATACGTCAAAATAACGTTTAGAGAAAGAAGGTCAGAATAACATATTGAGATTTGGCCTATCAGAAACTTATGACAGTGCCGGCAAAATAAAATATACAACATTTCTAAATCTATGATTCTAATAGTGTCCTTAAGCATTTTTGTGGCCGCCATGACATATGACATTTATGGGTGAATCGCAACCACTAACTGCATACCGTTATTGTGTATACTGGCAGTTGACAGCTGTTTTAATATCTTTTTATGTACATTTCATTTGATTTCTAATTATCGTAAACTAAAGCAAAGATTGTTCAGAAAAAAAAACATGCCACTATAAAACACACAAAGAAAAATGCGCAGATTTGTGATGTACGATGTATCGTTATACGTCATTATAACATAATGCTGGTGCAAACAAGCAAACAAAGCTGCGCAGATATTTGTGATGTACGATGTTTCAAACATCACAAATATGTGGGAAGATATTCGATGATGTTCGATGTTCCTCCTGCGCCACCTTTCTTTGCCGTCTAGCGCATGATACACATAGTTAATTTCACACTGTGAATAATGAAATGCCCGCCCCAGGTGTCATGTGTCATGGCGACCATCGCATCTCGCACTGGGTACGAAACCACAACAAATATATACGTCAAAATAACGTTTAGAGTAAGATAAGGTGACCATATTTTGTTGAGATGATCCGGGGACAGTGATCCGCGTCTTGGGGGAGAGGTATAATGTTGAACTTTTTTGAATCCAGATGGTGCCTACATGCAAAATGGTGGCATCTATGGACATCTTGTCCAGTTGACATGAGTTGGTTAATAGGCGGTTGTCTTCGCATACTTCTCTGAAGAATGGATCTTCATCAGCACAGCATTTGTGTTCATTTTTTTTTTATTAAGGACAATTAGAATTTTCTGGGGCATTTCGTCGAATCGGGGATATTTTCGGGGACACTTTTTCATCGAGGACGGCACTGTCAAATCAGGGACTGTCCCCGGAAATCGGGGACGTCTGGTCAGGCTTAGCCTAGAGGCTAGAGTAAGAAGGCCGGAATAAGGAAGGGTTGCTCAGTTGAAGAAACCTGAGAGATCTTAATACGTACAAGGTGCTATTGTGAACCATTACCCGTAATTACACCCGTGTACATTTAGGCCCTATCTGATCATCTGTTTTATTTAATCGTTTACATGTGAACTGTCCGGAAACTGGGCATAACGTACCAGCCACATTTCCAAATCATGAAAAAGGGACAAATGACACATTTCAGATTTTAACATCACACAACGAATGATGATAATTTAAACTCACGGAACTCATTACTGTAGACTTCACCAGCGTGCAGGTAGAATGTGCACCAAGCAGGCGTTTTCCCCAGCAAATTTGACAAAAAAATGACAAATGTTTACGTGAATTTCTCGCACCGTACAAACAAAACAAGCTAAACACATTCTCATAAGCAGCGCCCCCAAGAGTTCATATTCAGCCAACTGTGAAGAACAAAGGATTGTGAAAATTGTGAATGTGGCACGTCATCAGTAATTAATTATCCATAGCGCTAAGCTAATTTGCTAAACACAAAAAAGTTAGCTTAGCTAAAATTGATGAACATTCTGCGGGCATTTTTATTGGAAAATAATGAGATTTTTTGTCCGATTTCTGTTGATTTCTAATCAACGGGAAGATTTTTGACTGAAAAAAAAAATGCTTCCACAATCGATTACAGGGCCAATTTCATGGAGCAGCTCAGCAAAAAGAAATTGCTTAGCACAAAAATGTCTTACCCGATAAAACAAACCACCATTAACAATTCCATTTGATATTCATAGTCAGCGGACAGCAGCCAAAGAACAATCACAAGCGATACACAACACCAGTGAGAAATTGGGTTGTTAACCCTAGTTTTTATTAAGACAGAAATGTCATGCTTAGCGAATTCTTGTGCTAAAATTGGCCCCTGGTTGTGGATTATCGATAAGGCTTTAAGAAAAAAATATTTAAGAAACTTAAAGAAATTTTACCTTGAACAAAACACCTTATTCACAGCATTGTAGCCTAACCTTACTAAGGTTAATATTAAACTGATGATAATTAATTTATTCATTAATCTTTATAATTACTTTGCAATGTGTGATGTCACAATACAAATCACTATGGTAATATTGTCCAGGCTGTCAAGTTATCTTTTGTGAAATTCAGCCCTAAGTTTTGCAAAGGGCGATTTTAAAAATTATTTTGGGTGGGGATTATATCTATTTCATTTAAAGCAAAATTGTAATTGTTATTGAAATATAGAAATCATCATTTCGTTTCCTCAATTAATTATTGAAGTTTTGTAAGTGCAGACAATTTGACAAACATTGCAGAAACAGAAACAAAACACTTTATAAAAAATGCGCGTGAAGAATCAGTAAAATTATTATAATGATTTTTTAGCTGGTCAGAAAATCAACGCTGGCGGCAGCAGACAACTTTTGTGGAGTGTGCACGTATAACAAAGCCAGTCGCGTGCCAGACGCGTGCCAGGCACATAATAACTTTTGACATAATTTGGTGCTGAAAAAATACCGGCAAAAGTTCAACCAAAGTTCAGCAGCGATGTAACTTTAAACTGAAGTCTGTGCTATAACCTACAACTTACAAGTACGAGACTTTTAGACAGGAATGTGTCATTCTTACGAGATCTGTGAATTTATAACTGCTTTTTGGAGCATAACTTTGACACAATTGGTGGCAAAAATGGACGACGCACAAAACTGCATTAGACAGCGCCATGATGTTTGTTGGGTCATCAGAGCAGCCGTTCGAAGTTGAAGTAACATGGACTATGAATGACTCAAAACAAACAAGTTCATTGTCGAACCTTAAATCACCATGCCAAGGTAAGACATCTTAAGTACGAAGCAAAAACCGAGTCAAAAAGATGGGAACACATCACATGGAAAGGGATAATCACTCACGGATATATTGTTCAGAACTATCATGTTTTTAAAGGTAGGCCTAACGTTAGGCCTAGTACTTTTAGTGGTAGACCTATCATACTTTGGTAGGAAACCAAAACAGAAATGTCCATAGATTTACCTGTTATTTACAGGGTATTTAGATCTGAAGATGGTTGAAACATACCGTCAAAATTATTCCGCCTGAAATGCTGTATTTATCAACAGATTAGTCAAAGCAACGCAACGCCAGAAAATATTTTAGATCTTTACAAAAATAATAAAAGATGATAACGGTGAAAAGATTAAACTGAAATTTAATTGGCTTTTTCCCCCACTGTTTTCCCAAACGGTCGGCACCGTATGGGACTGTGAATTTCATAGATCAAGTTTAGGCTACTGCATCTTTCTTGATAATTATTTTTGCCTAATAAAGGTAATATCATACTTTGGTTTTTGTCAAGGAAGTACAGATTCATGAGCAAAAGTATCAAGGATGTCATATCAACACTCATCTGTGAACATTTCAGTCCTATACGTTGCCCACTTTTGAGAAAACAGTGAAAAACGGCCACAGTATTTCTTAAGTCTTTTTTCTTTTATTTTTGATCTTTTAAAAGATCAAAAAGATTTTCGGTCGTTGTTTTACTAATTTCTGGATTTCAGGTGAAAGCAAATTAACAGTTTCTTTCTACCACCACCATCTTCATACCCTGTAAGTTATACGCAAATCTGTGAACATTTCTGTTTTGGTCTCTTACCAAAGTATGATACTACCTTTCAACTGCATTTCTTTGACAAAAACCAAACATTCATATGTGTGCGAGCGCCCTTTACGGTACAATATTGAAGTAGTCTAGCCCTATCGTGATACACCTGTCCATAGCCGCCCTATGGTAACGAGCTACAATCTTACCATCAGTATTCTACTGTTTCAACTAGCAACACATCCATTATACTTTGACCATGAATTAGCCATTATAAGAGGAATTACACTGTAGCATAGACTTTTTTTCGTTCCCGTTCTAAAATGCACATCGCAAAACTAACAGGAGAAATGTCGACCTAGTATCCTTTGAGAAAGACGTTCTATTAGGATCGAAATGTTAGGCCCATCGACTCTACTGAAAATATTACGCAGTTTGTATTTATGCACGACTTTGGCCGCGTTAAATCTTCCTTTGGGTACATTCGTTTAGCTACCACGGATCACGTCTTACTGGGAATGGTCGTGCTATACTGCTCCCGGGGGAGCTAATCGAACGCACCCAATGTTTAATTTAGATTGCTGCAACCGATTATTGTTTGAAATGTACATAGGGATAGGTATATCACAAAAGTGCACATGGAATGTCTATTTGCCTACATCTTTAAATGATATTTACCTTTATAATAATTATAATTTGTGGTATGTGATTGTCTGCTTATACGAACCACATCACTAGCTATAACTCAGCCTATAAAAAGGTCCACACAACATTATTTGCCATCCACCTATTATAATATTCATACACTTTTAATATTGCTGAATGCCATATCATAAAAAAAAACCCACCGTGCTTCAGGTCATGTTTTATATTGTTCACCATAAACAGCACGCGTGATGGGCAAACATGTGCATGCAGGATACATACAGCACATTAGCTATGCATGGAACTCCATGTGCATAGCAATATAGTTAAACAGCTGCACATGCCAAACCCACGTGCTTTGTAATATAGCCATGCGCTGACCTTTGTGTTGTTTTGTGTGTACCCAGTCAATTAAATTGATATCAATTATAATAATACTCGACTTTGAACGTGTTACTACTGTAGCATTCGTACTATAGTGAACATCAAACATCAGTGCACAATCTTGCATTTATAGATTCTCTAACGAATCACTTCATTGGTTGTAAGACTTTCTAGGTAAGTTGAAAACCGTTCTTTACCTATTTGTAATCAGTAATTTGTAAGAAATATGTTGATATGGTCATGGAGGAGGACATTTCTTCCTCCATGATATGGTCGACTGCCTCCATCAGAGTACGGGTAGTTATACTAAAACAATAGTGTCCTAATGCATTTTTGTGGCCGCCATGACACATGGCATTATGGGTGAATCACAACCACTAACTGCATGCCGTTATTGCGCTGTTCGTGGCAGTAGGCCGCTGTTTTAATAACTTTTTTGTATATTTCACTTGATTTCTAATTATCGTAAACTAAAGCAAGAAAAGATTTTTCAGAAGAAATCATGCCACTGTAAAAACACACAAATATGTGTGCAGATTTGTATGATGCATTGTTATACGTCATTATAATGCACGTGCAAACATCGCATAACGAAACTGCGCAGATTTTGTGATGTACGATGTTCCTCCTGCGCCACCATTCTTTGCCGTCTTGCGCATGATATTCATAGTTAATTTCACACTGTGAGTAATGTAATGCGCGCAAACTGTGACATGTGTCATGGCTCATGGCGACCACCGCATTTTGCACTGGATACGAAACTACACTATTATGGAACTGTTGGACCAAGTTCAACATAACATACAGGATTGTAACAATTACTACACAGCTAATTAGGCCTATTGTGGCGCTTGGCGGTTCAACTGACAAGGGGTCGACTTCACTAAACTCATCGTAACTTACTATCAATCTTATGATTCATGGTGTATAGCAGGCTTACGTAGAATACGATGAGTTATCGATCGTAGGGCTTCGTGAAATCTGCCTCAGGTTGACTTAACGCGCGTATTCAGCAATGGAGGTTTCAAAGGTTATATCGTATAGAAATGGTTATTTTGATCATGGGAAAATCAAAAATTCAGTCCAATTATCATGCTTCAGAATGCATGCAAACGAGATTAAATTTTCGAAATATTAGTGCGTAACGATTTGTTTTACTAGTGAACTTGTGCATGTTACACAATTAACAGGTGCATATAACTTGTAAAGCAGTGACCATAGGCACTATTGAATTGACCAGGGCACCAATGAATATTTGATCACTTAAAGGTAATGTGCAAATTAGGCTTGCCCTTCACCGACGTGGATGAGCACTGTATACTCAGTGCTTGTGAGAGCACGTGAAAAAATCACATGCTGGCTCAGGTGGGATTCGAACCCACGACCTCCTGCTTACAAGTAGAGAAAATGCCATACCGCAGCTATAGGCTACCGAGCTAGCTGGGGTCAGCGGGGTGAATCGAATTTTACCACTTAAAGTTACATTACAGGATTTGTAACATACCCAAACAGAAAATGTTCACAGATTTACGTATAACTTACAGGGTATGAAGATGGTGCTGGTAGAAACATACCATTAAAATATTTCCACATGAAATGTTGTATTTATCCAGAAATTAATAAAACAAAGACCGAAAACAGTTTTGATCTCGGGGTAAGATCAAAACCATTCTTTGCTATTTTCTCGTGACTCAGATGTCCGATTAAGCTCAAATTTTCACAGGTTTATCTGTATCATTTCATGTACATGCTGCATCAGACACAGTTTGACTGCTGTTCTGTGACCTTTACCATATATTATACCTTTAAATCCAAAACTCAAACAGCCAAACCTAAACCTAAAACCCGTATAATTGATCACTATACGCAACACGCAATTCATGTATTAGCCCCTTATACAGCAAGATATTCTGAGGGTGTTAAACAAAGTCGGTGTCCGGCCAGTAACACACGTATATTTACCAAAGATTACGGCGGGAGACACGACCTTTGTTGTGTAATTTGATGGGTCGGATGGTTTTAATGTTTATAATCATACTGGTAGGTGCAGTGTTATGATAAAATTGCGTTGTATTGTAGTGTCAAGTGGACAGTAGGATTGTGTGCACATTATAGGCCCATAGAGATATCACTGGAAAAATAAGAAATCTCCTAAGTACGTGAAACTTAAGCAAGCTTTCTGTAGGCCAATAAGTACCAATAGTTGTTGTAATTGTGAATGGGCGAGGACTCTCACCCGAGACCACTGGACTGCCAGAATAGTGCTCAACCACGTAAGTCCATCCAGACCTGTACATTGAAAATATCCTGTGCATTGTTTAAAGGTAGTATCATACTTTGGAAGCATCTTTTTTTTTTTTTTTCTTTTAAAGATCAAAAATAAAAGAGAAAAGAATTGAAAAATACTGTGGCCGTTTTTCACTGTTTTCTCAAAAAGTGGGCACTGCAGGGGACTGAAAACTTCACAGATGACTATTCCTGTATTTTCCTTGATATTTTTGCCCATGAATCTGCCTTTCTTTGATGAACCAAAGTATGATAATCCTTTAAGCTAAGCTGCCGGGATACAGTTTTTTTCATCTCATCAATATTGACTTGTTCTCAGCCCTTTCGTTTGTTTTTACATCTTGTTCTGGTAAGCCTTTGTGCATGTTAATTTGCTAGGCTGTCCGAGTTGTTAGCCTGTGTAAAAAACCTTAGCACTAATATAAAAACTATTCTAAAATAATGAGTGCATTCCTTTTTCTGTTGGACTGACATATGACTCATGAAGATGTTTGTATTCAATAATTAGTGGAGTTTCTTAAAGTGGAGGAATAACATTGAGATATGGCTTTTATCAACAAGGTACATTATATAGTACATGCATTTATAGGGTATTATTTCGTTGGCTGAACTGAACACATCGACATTGTGTACACATTCAGGCAGCGCCCTATTTTCGTTTTTTAATTTGTATGGCACACGTATCCTTACATGTCTTGCTTTTCCCTGCTTATTAAATTGATAAATCAAGTTCGGACGGTTGATGATTGGGTGAAAAGTGGAGTTAATAATTAAACAGCTATGTCAGTTTTTTTTGTTAACGCGCGCAGTGATTTATGATATACATGTATAGGATCACATAACAAAAATGATTTATAAAAATGTTTACTTTGAATAGCGCCCTCATCGGTGACATTCTTGATTTTCCTTTTTCCTTCTCTCAGCTTTTTGCTCTAAAGAAAATTCAAGTGTCAGTGGGCACATATGAATTGCTGGGGGCACCAAGGCCAAACAGGGCAAACAAAAACAAAGACGCATAACATCGCATTAAAATTGGTTTTAAACCCGCTCAGCCAAAATTGCTAAGCACATAGATTATGTTATTTAGCAAAGTGATTAGCCTGTGTTTAGAACAAATCTGCTTGGATTTTTTCTAATGCCATATGCATTACATGGGTGTTTGGTTGCAAAACATCTAATTAGCTTAGCAGGTATACAACAGTTTGGCCCCGGGTCATAGCGTGTCCCTTGCCTGTTCAGTCAATGGATCCCAAAGTCATTGATGCAAACACTCAACGTGTAAATACCATCAATAAAACTGTAAAGGATTTGCTGTATTGTTTGGATGACTGACTCCATTGTTATGTTTCGAACATTTTACGGTCTTTACAATCTGAAAAGTTCATGCTTGGTGTTAGGAGGGCCTGACGTTTCGATCGTAGCTGGATCTTTTTCAAAGGCTGCTCAGAGTTAGGAAGGCCTGACGTTTCCATCCAGACAGGATCTTTCTCAAAGGCTGCTCAGAATTAGGAGGGCCTGACGTTTCCATCCTAGCAGGATCTTTCTCAGAGGCTGTTCAGGGTTATAGGAGGGCCTGACGTCAGGCGCTCCTAACTATAAGCCTGCATTTGAGAGAAATTCTGCTAGGCTTGAAACGCATAAGGTCCTAACTCTGACCATTCATCCTTTGAGAAAGATCCCTCTATAGGATCAAAACATCATCAGGTACCCTTAACTCTGAGTAGCCTTTGAGAAAGATCCTGCTCGGACCGAATCGTCAGGCCCTCATAATTCTGAGCAGACTTTGAGAAAGGTCCTGCTATAGGCTCGAAACTTCAGGCCAGGCCTTACTCTGAGCAGCCTTTGAGAAAGATCCTGCTAGGATAGAAACGTCCTCCTTACTCTGAGTAGCCTTTGAGAAAGATCCTAGGATCGGAACGTCGGGCCCTCCTAACTCTGAGTAGCCTTTAAGAAAGATCCTGCTATATGATCGAAACGGCAGGCCCTCATAAGTTACTCTGAGCAGCCTTTGAGAAAGATCCTGTCAGGATCGAAACGTCAGGTCCTCCTAACTCTGAGCAGCCTTTGAGAAAGATCCTGCTAGGATCGAAACGTCAGACCCTCCTAACCCTGAGTAGCCTTTGGGAAAGATCCTGCTAGGATCGAAAAGCCAGGCCCTCCTAACTCTGCGCTGCATTTGAGAAAGATCCTGCTAGGATCGAAACGTCGGGCCTTCCTAACTCCAAGCTTGACATGATTTAAGGTCATTAATTTGGTTGACGAGTAGTTTGCAACAATATTTATAATACTTGCACAAGGTTTATGTCAGAACTTAAGGAAATCTTGCCGTTGTTAAAACCGAAACGCACCACAATAACGTGCAAAAGTTCACCTTTACAACTAAAATCGTTTTTCGAAATCCTGAACACCGATTTTGATAGAACCTAATATTATAGCTTCATGACAATACGTCAAAATAATATTTGATTGCAAATGAATAGTTAAAAAACCCAGCAATATTTTAACTGCCTGTAACCAACTGCACGACTTAGTCTGTACTCGTAAAGAAAAGAACCATGGGATTTAAAGGAGTTTTGATTTTGTTGACACCTGCTGAGATCGGCAACAATAATAACGCACAGTAATCCCTCTGGCTTTGCTATATGAGTCTATGTGTTTATGTATGGATATCAATCATTTCAATAGTCCATTGATTTCATGTTATGCTTGATTTGCCTTGCGTCACCTATTAGCACCCATGCATTTACAATGGCCTTTGATCGGTGTAATATCTGTTATCAATGTAATAATACTCTTTTTAATGCAGTGGTGTTTACACATGTTATTTGAATGAACTGATACGCGTAGGTCCATACAAAGATAATGCTGTACCAGTCCTTGCAAAATAATAACGACTCGCTTTAGGTAGTTATAAAGTGCTTCATCTTTTCAAGCAAGGTTGCTTTTAAGGCTACAACCTCGGTAGGGGGCTAGACTGAAGATTAAAATTATGGATGGATAAAAATAGGAATTGAAATTTTCTTGTTAAACTGTCTAGATTGTATACTTAGAGTTAGGAGGGCCTGACGCGTTTCGATCCTTGCAGGATCTTTCTCAAAGGCTGCTTAGAGTTAAAAGGGCCTGACGCGTTTCGATCCTAGTAGGATCTTTCTCCAAGGCGTAGCCTTTCAGAAAGATCCTGCTTGGATTTTTGGGGAATTTGGGAATTTGTAATGGTGGTTTGTTATATTGGGCGAGACATTTTTGTGCTAAGCAAATGTCTGTGCTTAGCAGCTCCATGAAATTTACCCCAGGAGTTTATTTATGTACAAGAGCAATAATCACAATGTCCACGGTCGCCCAACACAGAAGGACAAGGCCCCAGTGACTACTATAAATCCATAAAGAATTCCTTGATCTGGGCCGCTGGTCGTGAACAGAAACTGCAGCCTCTCGCGTCCAGGGGCCATTTCATGGAGCTGTTAAGCACAAAAAGATTGCTTAGCACAATATGTCTTCCTCAATAAAATAAACCACCATTAAATATTTCATTTGATATTCATGGTCAGCGAACAACAGCCCAAGAACAATCACAAGTGATACACAACACATAAATTTTGTTATTAAACTAATAAGGAAGAAATTTCATGGTAAGCAAATGTGCTAAGCATGGCCGTGAAATTGGCCTCAGGGGCCCGTTTCAAAGAAATGGCGAGGGGTCATTTTCATAGAGATGCTTAGCACACAAAATTGCTTAACACAAAAATGTCTCGCCCAATAAAACAAACCACCATTGAAAATTCCATTTGATATTCATGGTCAGCGAACATCAGCCAAAGAACATTTGCAAGTGATACACAGCACATGGAAATTTGGTTGTTAAACCTGTTTTTATTAAGGCTGAAATATCATGCTTAGCGATTGTTTGTGCTAAGCAGCTCCAATGAAATTGGCCCCAGGGGTAAAACTAAAAGGAATGCCCTTTTTTGCTTGTGATATTTATGGGGTCATATGGCGTGACTGATGTCAGGTCACCCAAAGCATTTGGACAAGCAACTTAGAAGCAACAAAGTATAGGGCCTATGCCCTAATAGTCATCCATAACTATGGCAATCCCGCGCCAACTAACAGTCAGTAGGCCTATATCAGGGGCTAATTTCACACCCCTGCTTAGCACAAACATTTGCTAACCATGAAATTTGTGGCTTAATAAAACAGGATAAACAACCAAATGTCCATGTGTTGTGTATCACTTTCGATTGTTCTGTGGCTGTTTTCCACTGGCCATGAATCATCAAATGGATTTTTTAATGGTGATCTGTTTTAGTGGACACGATACTTTTGTGCTTAACATTTTTTGTTGCTTAGCAGCTCCATCAAATTTACCCCAGATAGTGCGTTTGTTGTCTTATTACTTTGCTGAATCAAACCGCATTGAAGAAATTGCGTTGATTTTGTTCGTTGATTTTATTTTGGTAACGACCACTGGAATTTCTGTTTTGGTAAAATAAATCCTACTGTTCTGGGTTTTGTGGGTATTCGGGGGCCTAGGCCTAAGCCACAAGGGACCCACTCAAACTGTGGACGGATACAGGAGGGGCGCACACGGGGTGCACCATTTTTTCAAGTAGGCCCCTGCCTGACAATATATGAAGTGAACATTGGTGATAACAGTTCTTTGAAAATCGAGATTTCTATTGGGGGATATCCAGGGGCGTGCCTACCACCCCCAATATCACGGCATAAAAAACTCACAACCGTCGGTGCATGAGAAATCTCACGAAAGTGCATGTCAGTGTCACTGGTGTCGATTTCTTTTCATGATTGGGGGGGGGGGGGAGGTTATTGGTGATTTGGTGTTATATGCGAGGGATCGAAGCGACCGAGGGAGGTGGGATACCCCCTCCCAAACCAGGGACTTTTTAATAAAAACAGAGTCGAAAAGTCGCATTTTAGGGCATTTAAAAACGATATTCAGAAGAATTAAACAGTATAAATTCACTGCGAAGACTAAAACAACAACAAGAATAATGTTACTATTTCTATACAATAAACTTATAATATTTGGGGGGGGGGATATATATCCCCATCCCTCGGGATGGACACCCATGGTCAGCGTGTGAGAGGACACCAATACTCAAGAGTGGCCGACGTCCCTGTTGAATCCTTGAGACATTTCTCAAGCATGAGAAAAACTTACAAGCCTTGTTGGTCGTTGCATGCTATATACATAGCGTGCGTTGTTCTTTGAACGAAGGCTACTATAGTATAATCGGTCCCGCACAAGCAAACATGAGTTGTATCCTACCAATCAAAACATGTTGACAAATTTTGCACGGGATTATGCATAGGCCTAGTAGTTAAAACCAGCAGTGTGAAGTTATTATTGTTATTTTTCAAGTCATAATGAAATAGTGGACTGGTTCAGGTGGATTGCAGGTTGCAACCCGGCCTTGTCATGTTTTAGTGTGGGCTATAGCTTTTGGCAGCTTTAATGTCAACAGGTCTACATACGTATGCATACGTATGCATACAGATATCCTTTCAAGAGATCGTGAGGGATGAACCAGGCTTGCTTGGTAAATACTCTGGCGATTACGGTTGCCGCAGTGGTTATCATGAAACATTCTAAAAAGAAAGTGATTATTAGCATGCCACGTGATCCAACAACCGGTCTCTCATTGGCTGGACAAGTGGTTCGAGCCATCACGTGATATTATCTATATGGCCTACCCCAGTACGTAAAATAAAGTTCAAGAAAAATCAGCATATGTGGGATTTGCGAAACGGACCCTTTTTAAGCAAACGGTAGTGCTAAAGTTGGGCTGATTTGCTCTGAAGCCAGAATAATTTGGTCAAACCCTGCTTGCGTGGAGAACCACAAGTAGCAATTGCTTGTAAAGATCCATCTCTAAACGAGAGAAGTTAAAGTTGTTGGTATATCTCTGGCTCTGCTGCAGGAAAAATGGCCTGGACTCGTGGGAAACTGACGGCCCTGCTGCTGATTCTACAGGTGGTGTTTCTCGTACTCTTCGGTGTGCTGGTGGATTACCACCCGTCTGCAGACGCTCGCACCCCGGCAAAGGGCGGCGCTGGCCACGGTGAAGACGAGGGAGCGAATCTTGCCGGCTTCGCAAACCCAGTGGATCTCTACTATCCAAGTAAGCCATTAATAAATATTCAACACAGGGAGTAACTAAATTCCACAACCATAAGTTACCAACTCTCGGCTAGGGCTTCGGCTCTGGCTCACACAATTTTTCAAATACACTAGTACTATACTACTAGGTATCATTCTATGGCTTCGAAGGAAACATTAATGTTTTGAAAAGTAAAACAGGAGTGAACATTTCGGCGATAAAAAGAAAACAAACGTTTTTAAATGTAGGATTACGGACATGTCGTAAAGTGTCATAGTGCTCCTTACGATCTGCATATTTTCATGGTATGACAGGGAATAAATCTCAGCAGTACGAAATCGTATACTGCTTAATGTTGAAATAAGATTTAAGCACTCATTAGTCATTAATAGAGTAAGCAGATTGATAAATCACGTATTGCTCGAAATTCGCTTAACGGAACGTAAGCCTGCTTTTCACTCCAGTGATCATAAAGCTGCTTAAGCACAACATTTTCTTAAGCATGGAAAGTCGTCCTTGGTCAAACAGAATTACCGACCACATGTTCATGTGATGTTGGCTGCTTTTGACTTGTATTCGGCCATTGTTTTCTGAGCATAACACTCACAAGGAAATGTGGCCAGCATACTGATCTGTTTTTGGTGCTTAGGGGAAATGTTTGTGCTTAAGAAGCTCTATGGGTCGAATTGTCCCGGGTCAACACAGCGCTACAGCGCTGTGAAAAAACCCTCCAGTTTGCACAAAATCCGTTAAGTGATGTGAAAACATTGTCCAGAGTTAAGCAGCGTTTTATGGCTTACTGTCAGCGTAGAATCAGCGCTTACGGAAGCGGAACATTTTGTGCTTACGAGAGCTTATTTCGTGGATATGAGGGATTTCTGTCGTGTGCGTTCATAATGGCCGTGACTAAGGATTTCTCGCTTACTCAGCACTAACTCTGTAAGTAGAGAATGAGTGTCATAAGCGCCAAATTCTACATCAAGCAGAGCCATTTAATTTGATCCAGTACAATGACAAATTATTAAGTACAATACAAATACTGCTGCAAACTGTTTATCAGCCAAAAATGACCCGGAATATTTTGCAATTGAGAAAGATCCTGCTAGGATCGCAACGAGTCAGGCCCTCCTAACTCCAAGCGTTTTAATTATCAAGTAGTTCGATTTCCTAACATGTGTTTAGGCTCAGCTGAGCGAAACTTTAACCGCTTAAAAACGGTTAAGCACCGCTATCTGTTTGGGGAGGGGCTGATTATTATTGATCTGCTAAGCTAGTGAAAAATGCTTAGAAGGTTTGATGCTGAGTATAGTATAAGAGCCACTCCCAAATTCACTAGGAGGTTCAACCTCGACCCCAGATGTTTTTGTGTGTACTGTAAACATCATTCAATTAAATAGCCTCCGTAGATTTATACGTAAGTTCTTCGGTCTTGTCACATCACATGTACAAATACTTAAAAAAACAACTAAGGGCGTTTACGAAACCTTGGCTCAGGCTCAGGCTCCAGCTCTGGCATCCATATGCTGAAAAGACAAGTTGTGATTTTTCTTTGAAGCTGAAGCTCTGTTTTTCTTTTCAAACCAGAGACTGATCCACCTCCGAACCGCAGCCAAAAGTCTCTGTTTTGATACCCATTGACTATAAACCCACCCCCACCCGCCCTCGCAGTGCCTGGCTACAAAACTTCACTCCGGGTAAACCCACCCCTTAACAAAAAGCTAGATCCGCCACTGCTGTGCCTTGGAAATCGCACACAAAAAGACACCGTGCCCAGACGGCCCGATGCTGTATATTCATTCCTATACAGGGTGAGTCTAAAAGAACTTGACCGGGATTGGTTATGTTTTTCAAAAGAAACAAATCACACTCAAAAGATCAGTAAAGCAAGCACTCTCTCCTGCTTATTAGAAAAATGGAATGAAATAAATTGATCATTCCTAAGAGGAGTTATGTCTATTTTAATACAGGTAGGGGCCTACTAATTTTGCAATCTGCCAATATTTGACAAAACCCATGTTCAGTACGCAATAGCTAAAATGAAGTAATACACTTTCAGATGTTTAGATTCAGTTAAGCATTAACATTCCATGGACAGCTTTCAAAATGAGTACCTTTATTAAAATAGACATAACTTCTCCTAGCAATGAACAATTCGTTTCATTAGAGAATGCTAGTTAGATTATGTTTTACGAAACTTTTGACTGTTATCAGTTTCCTTGAAAAAAACAACAACAAAAAACATCACGAGTTCTTGTTGACTCACTCTGTAGTACCTAAATATTATTTGTGTGTGAAAAGTTATTAATTTTTGCCAAATATCTTCGTCTGCGAACTGCCACAAAACTTTGTAGTTGAGAATATTTTCCCATGAAACATCAGCGAAAGTGTGTGAACTTTTCGTAACCTTACTGGTTGAGTTCTTTAACACCATACACACAATCATAAGCAAGAACAACACCTTTTGAAAAAATGACTAGTTGAACAATCTGGAGATTCCAAGTGGCTAGGCTTTCACACAAGGTAATTGATATTTTCACGGTTCTGTTGTGAGTGGTTGATTCATGAGCATGGGTGCGGAACAGCCTTGAATCAAGGCTACATACCAGCAACCCTGGGAAGTGTTCCGGATGGTTTTGTATACCCTTCGTTCCTTTATGGGTCTATATCTAGCCTTGGCAGCGGAATTTTAGTAATACCTTACTGCAAACGACTTTGTGGCTACTGTAACGCATGCGTAATTCTTTATTATGATCAGGCAGAATATGATGACAAAGCATAATGCTGTTCAGTGTCAAGTTTATTTTTAAAATGACCTGTCCTTATGGTAGTAAAAACCGCTAGAAACCGCATCAATCGAATACGATGCTAGCGATCGATATTATTCTGCTAGTATAATATACTGCTGGAAACTGCTCATCGGCCAAAAAAATTACCTTAAATTTATAAAATGACTGGAGTTAGGAGGACCTGACGTTTCGATCCTAGTAGGACCTTTATCAGCATATACTATGCTGTGTAAACTTAGCTATCCAGCCCTATGTTGGCGGTGTCCCAAAATTCAATCATAACCATATCAGATTTAGATGAAATTTTTGGTCGACTGTTAGGCCGTGTCCCAAATCCCTTGCTGTGGCCGCAAATAACACACAAGTCTATGGAAACGGCTGCAGTCACTGGCTAGTAATGGCCGCCATAGGTGCGCGTGAAATTTGCAGCCGTAGCCAGAGATTTTATTTTGCCAGGAATTTTGCCAGGAAAACAAAAATAAAACAGACATGTGTCATGCTGCCTTATACATGTATACACTTCGATAGATTGTCTTGTGTATGACACATGCCTAAAATGGTCTATATGTTCATAGAACGAATTGTAAAGTCAGGCTATAGTATTTCACCCGCCTTTTTTATACATGGGTCTGGGTCTGTAGAGCTGCTGATGAGTTCATACTGCTTAGCGTGTTCGTACAATGCTAAGCATAATAGGATAATAATACCAGCTGCAGGCGATATTATTGGTTGGTTACCTGAGCAAAACCTTATTGCTGCTTAGCACATTTTGTAGGCTAAGCATGCCGTTCGGAATTGGCCCGTAGCTATAATGCATCATGAATGGCAACTCTCTTGGCTTGGAATGCTAAAGTGTTTGCTAAAAGGCCTTTGGACTTCCGTGAAAGTTGTGTAGCCCCGGGTTCTTATTTGCGATGCCATTTCCAGCTAAACTTCAGCCTTCGAGTTCTGACAATGCGGCACCAACCTCAACCCTCGTCAACCGTTTGAAGTGTTTATTTTCTACCTGCCCGCTTCATAAAATCCCCCATGAGTTGACTTTATGCATAAAAGAAAATGACGGCACATCGTGTGCAACTTTCGTATGCTTTTTGCCGAAGCCCAGTTGCCCCAGTCCAAGAATACTGGTGCCTTTCAAATCCTCGGCTCAGGCTCCGGCTCCATTCCGTTAATCCATTCTAAAATAACGGGCATCAAAATTGAGGCTTTTTGCGGTTCAGAGGTAGATTCTCTGGTTTGAAAAGGAAAAAACAGAGCTTCAGCTTCAATAAAAATCCACAACCTATAATTTCAGCGTATGGATGACAGAGACGAAGCCGGTGCCTGAGGCGAAGCCAAAGTTTAGAAAAGGACCCAGGTTTCAAGAGACATTCGTAAACCGATGGTAGTTTTGAAGCCAGTTTGTGTTTGATTGTCAGGCTTCATTAAGTGCAGTAACCATCAACCTCCCCAAAGAAATAAAAACTCCAAATCTCAAACCCTTTTCGATAATGCAAAAATCCCCAATTCCAACTACACACCCTATAAACTCCAAACCCCCAAATCCAATTTACAATGCACCCAAATGCCAAATGGACTGACACCAAATTGAAAAATACCCTCTATTCCATGGCAAAATAGAGCGACTTTAAAATTCCATCATCGAAACGACAAATTCCGATTTCCCAACTTCCCCTTTACTGAAAGCTAGAACCACCCCTGCCTGATCAAGGGCCGATTTCACTATTAAAGCAGTAAGACCAATCTTAGAATGTAAATCATTCTTATTTGCTAAGCAAAGTATGGTGTTACTGTGCAAACTGCTATGAGGATTATGGCAACTTTATACTCATCTTAAGATCGATCTTATTTGTGAAAACCAGCTCAAATCTATGAACTGCTTTGAACATAATCACGGAGCTCAGTGACCCAAAGGTATTATCATACTTTGGTAGCATACGAAAAAAATATCTTCATAGATTTATCTATAACTTTCAGGGTATGAAGATGGTGATGGTTGAAACTTACCGTTAACATGTTTCTTTTCTGAAATGCCGTATTTATCTTGAAAAGAGTAAATCCAATGACCAAAAATCCACATTTTTTTTTTATCTTTAAACTTTAACGGTGAATAGATGTTTTGGTGAATCTCAAATGTTTTCTCAAAAAATGGGCACCGTATGGGACTGGAAATTTCACAGATGATTGTTACTGTATCTTCCTTGATATTTTTGCCCATGAATCTGCATTTATTTGACAAACACCAAAGTATGATGTTACCTTTAATGAATGTTGTACAACTCTTCCCTACTAGAGCTAGAAGCTGAAGTGTTTGTAACAAAATTGTCTTGTATTGTACTTAATAGTTTTCAGCTCAATGAAATTTGCCCCAGGCCCTAAGAATTAGAACGCCAGCGGTCCGAGCACTGGCAAAGATTTCACTGATTGTTGCTTGTGTGCGAAGACTGTCTAATATTATAATAAGGAAGATCATCCTAGGCTTTAAATCCACTCGGGAATACCACCCTTTAATCAGAGATTATCCCCAGATTAGGGAACTGATGGGCGTGATGATGGCTTTCCTTATCCCACTATAGGTGAGCGTTGATTTAAGAGTGTACACTACTGTCAACATTTTCGGTAACAATCTCGGTAACATGTTACCCAAGTACCTTGTTGCCGAAACAGTTGTCAGTGTACACAGAGCAAAACGAGTTGAATAACATGTCGCAGCAACATCTCGTTAACATGTCGGCCAAATGTTGCTCAGTGTACACAGGGCCCAAAGTCGTGTTGCCCTAACTGAGGAACATTACCGAGATTGTTACCAAAATTGTTGACAACGCATGTACACTCTGCTTAAAGCAAATAAACGCGCTGTAAAACATGTTGCATAGATTCTGTAATTCCATTTAATCCACCAAGGATTTGAAAACATAGCCTTTTGGCCGTAGTTTGGAAGCAGATCATCCCTTTTAATTAGGGAATGAGCGTCCTTGCTGAAACCAAACAAGTGATATATTTGTTCAGCTTTACACAAGTCGCAGAAGTCGACCAAAACCGAGTTGTAAAAAGACGAGCGGTTTTGCGTCGTGCCTGGGGTTTCACCAGACACTATCTTCAGACATGTTGTCAGTATCACCATAGTGATTTTGTTTTGCTTAGCAATTGGGATTGATTTTACACGTATAAGTGCTTTGTGAAATTAGTCATTGAACACGATGTTGGTCGGTAGAAAGTGACCTTACAGAAAATCGCCTTACATCGCTTAGTTATTGACATAAAGACTCGTTGAACAAAAGCTGTATGTACTTAAAGTCTTCACGCTCACCATTGCACTGTAGTATAGAAATGTATATAGCACAGTGCAATAAGTGATGCAACAAACTGCATACACTGTTGTCACTGATAAACAAAAGGAAAAAAAGACACTGAAAAAAAAAAACATGATCAAGAAATCACGTGATATTTTAGAACCCAAAATAGATGTGGTTGGATTACGGATGTAACAAGTTGTGTGTGATAATGGATCGATTTCACGAAGCCCTACGACCGATCGTAACTCGAGTTACGAAGGATAACCCGACATATGCTGCAATGCATCATAAGTCCTATATACGATTGGTAGTTAATTATGATGAGTTACGATCGACCCTAGGTCCTTTATGTACTCTATGCTTGAAGTTATTGACCCTACATGAAAGTACACAACCTGTAATGAGAGGATTTTGGCGGCTTGTGGCAACACCTGTCTCAGTATAAAGGGAGGATCTATACATTCATTGGTCGATGTTTAGCACAGCACGAATCCTCAGCTTAAAGGTACTATACTTTGGTAGCATACCGAAACAGAAATCGTCACAGATTTACATATAACTTACAGGGTATAAAGATGGTGATGAGAAACATACCGTTATTTTCTTTCTGCCTGAAAAGCTGTATTTTTTTCAGAAAATAGTCAAACCAATGACCAAAAACAATTTTGATCTTTTAAAGAAAAACATTTATGGTGAAAAGATTTCAAAAATACTGTGAGCGTGTTTCACTGTTTTCTCAAAAAAGTAGGCACCGTATGGGACTGAAATCTTCACAGACGACTGTTACTGTATCTTTTGTGATATTTTGCAATCCAAACTATAGAGGAACAATACACGGGTTTACACTTCGGAGGCCATCTTGGATTTTATCGCAACTTCAAAACGAGGCACTTCTACGCATGCGCACTTTTCGAAGTGTAAGCCCGTCCATTGTCGAAGACAATACACGTGTTTACACTTCTGCGGTTTTTATCGCGACTTCGAAACGAGGCACTATCACGCATGCGCACTTTTGGAAGTGTAAACCCGTGTATAGGGGACCTTCTCTGTACATGACGTCACTGATGGTGTACTCTGGCCCTTTTTGCAACGGAGGCTCAGGCTCAGGCTCCGGCACTATTTCGTGAATCCATTCTAAAATAACGTGTATCAAAATAGAGGATTTTAGCTGCGGTTCGGAAGTTGATTCTCTGGTTTGAAAAGGAAAACAAAGCTTCAGCTCTAATGAAAAACCAAAACCTACATATTTTCAGCATATGAATAACGGAACTGGAGCATGAGCCTGAGCCCGAGCCTCCGTTTCGAAAAGCCCGTAAGTGAAGTTTTACGCGCATGCTCAGAACACACCGACAAAAATATTGCCCATCTGCTGCCACCAACGTCAGAAATGTCTCGCACAAAAATGCGTACTCATAGGATACACTACACACTTGAATATAAAAACTAAAGTACTCATTAAAACCATTAAGCCAGGGGTCGATTTCACGGAGCCCTACGACCGATCGTAACTCGAAATACGAAGGATAACCCATCATATCCTATGTAGGGCCACGATTGATAGTAAGTTGCGATGAGTTTGGTGAAATCAACCCTGGAAGCATTTGGGACACGTACGCCTGAAGAAAGTGTGTCAATGCTATGGTAACGAGCTGGAACTGCACTTTTTTCCAACCAGCATTGTCGTTGACAGACTCTAAATCAAAACCAACTAGAGTTACTGGGAGGATTTTGTTCCCATCGGAATAAAATTTATATTCTATCAATCAAAATGCAACATCACAAGATTGTTTAAGAATTTTTTTAGTTTTTGTAAAATTCAGTAACAGATGTCGTATTGTCAGAAGCGGTTTTCAATTGTGTACAGAGTAAGTCGAAAAGAATTTGACCGCGGGATTGGTCATGTTTTTCAAAAGAAACAAATGACACTAATAAGTTACGTAAAGCATACAATATTTTACCAGCATTCTCTCCTGCTTAGTAAAAAAAAGAATGAAACAAATTGATCATTCCTGAGAGGAGTTATGTCTATTTTAATAAAGGTACCCATTTTGCAAGCTGTCCATAAAATGTTAATGCTTGACTGGAAAGAAAGATCTGAAAGGGTATTAAAGAGTCATTTTAGCTACGCACACAGCTAAAATGCGTATTTTATTGGTTTTGTCATGTATTTCATGGACAGCTGCGCGCATCTTAATTGATCCTTGGGATATAGCGGCACGTGAGTGGTTTCATGGCTTCCGAACAAACAAAGATAATTGACTATAAGGGAGACCACCAACATAGGGCTGGAAAGCTCGGTTGGTATTTTGGAGGTCGCTGGTTCGAATCCCGCTCCAGTAAAATTAAATTAGTTTACTTTTTCATGACTAACATTGGGGTCATTAAGAAAATAAAGTTCCTTTTTGGGGGCTGCTGATATTTTTCTATTTTGACCGTGTATTTTAAGCTGCGTCATAAATATGTTCCTCAATCAGAATCCTTGTATTGTGTGGCTTTATCTAGTCCCGGGCATCAATATTATTTCATAGAGCTGCTTAAGCACCGATATTTGCTTAAGCATATGAACCCTTGGTAAATTAGTCAGTATGCCAGCAAAACCCCTCAGCAAACAATGGCCGAATACAAGTCAAACGCACTAAACATGAACATTTGGTTGATCAAGGAAGCCTTTTCACACTTAGCAAATTTTGTGCTTAAAGGTAGTATCATGCTATGGTTTTTGTTAAAGATGTACAGATTCATGGGCAAAAAAATGTGAAGGAAGATACATTCACAGTCATCTGTGAAAATGTCAGTATACGGTGCCCACTTTTTGAGAAAATCGTGAAAAACGGCCACAGTATTTCTTAAGTCTTTTCTCTTTTATTTTTGATCTTTTAAAAGATCAAAAAGATTTTCGGTCGTTGTTTGACTAATTTCTGGAAAAATACACCATTTCAGGCGGAAAATGTTTAACGGTATGTTTCTACATGTTTTCTTCATACCATGTAAGTTACGTAAATCTGTGAACATTTCTGTTTTGGTTTCTTACCAAAGTATGATACTACCTTCAAGCAGCTCTATGAAACTTACCCTGGTAATCCTATAAAATCAAGTTGAAAGGTGGTATCACTTGTGATTACAATGATTGTATTTTTCTGCGTTCTTTTGTTTGTGTCCAGTGTTTCAAGATGTTCACGTGATGATGTTCATTGGCTTTGGGCTCCTAATGACTTTCCTGAAGAAGTACGGCTACGGCTCACCGGGCTTTAACTTCCTGGTGGCCGCCTTCGTGCTAGAATGGGCCACGCTCATGCGAGGCTTTCTGGAGATGGAGGACGGCAAGATCCATATATCCATCAAGACGTGAGTATTGCATTAGTGGATTAGTCGATAACTAGTGGATTAGTGGATTGGCGATTAGTCGATTAGTGGATTATATGATTAAAGCATTAGTGGGTTATTAGATTAGTTTATATTCAATTCGTGGATTAGTTGATTATTAAATTAATGAATTAGTAGATTTGTGGATTTATGGATTCGAGGATAAATGGGTTGTTGGATTAGTCGATATTGGATAGGCCTGTTCGGATCCTTGGATTAGTTGATTACCGGTATATTGAATTGTTGAATTAATGGATTATTGAATTAGACAATTAGTGGATCATGAGTGGATCGTTGGATTATTGGATTTAGTGGATTATTGGGTTATCGATCGGTCGATCGATTCCTTGACATTTAGCCAACATGTCATTTCCTATTCAGATAAATGGGGGTATATATACATGATATCACTTTACACTTGATCTCACGCAAAGCCGGACGGAAAAGCTCATCACCGAGACGTAATGTGATTTCAGCGGGTATTGGGAGTCGTTGTAGGCCGTGGCATCGGGCTCAGTGCCCCGGTGAGCCCCGGGCAGATCACGGTGCAGTCAGCGGAGTTTGCGGAGTTTATTATGCGTTTCGATCTCAGGCATATCACTTTCAACAGTAACCTGCTAATCACGGCAATGTTTCGCTAGGACAATGTAGTGTCACCAAGAGCTACATACCTTTGAGGAGCTAAGCACACATATCGCTTAAAATCGAATACCGGTTACCAGAATGTATTTAGTATATATCGCTTGCAATTCCAATCATTTTGCTAAGCAAATCTGTGGAACTGACCCAGTCAATGTTTATACTTTCCCTTTTCATGCTTAGTAAAAACGGTCAAAAACGCCCATAGTATTTTTCACAAATCTTTTCACCGTTATTTTCTATCTTTAAAAAATCAGAATGGTTGTGGTCATTGGTTTCGCTCTTTTCTGGATAAATTGTAAAGGTGTGTTTCTACACTCGCCATATTTATACCCTGTAAGTTAAAAGTAAATCTGTGAAGATTTTTGTTTCGGTATGCTACCAAAAAAAGATTTTTAAACATGGAGGTAGGAAAAAGATGCTTTAATATCAGTCTTCGTGAAATCGGCCCGGGCAACGCTGCTAGTTTTACATTTCCAGGGACTTAAGAAGTGATTCAGGACTAAACGATCGAGGAATAATTTGAATTGAATTGAAATGTCCAATAAAAGCAAGGACCTTGAATAACTGAAGAATTTCTGGTATGTTTTCTGCAATACAAAACCAAAACGAACATATTGTTCGGCAAACAAAGTGTCCCACCAGGTTCCTTGTGGAAAAGGGGCGTTTTAAAAGAAAAAACGAGGTCAATTTGTGAAAAGGGAGGCGATTTTGTTCCTGTCACTCGGAGTGGCGTGATCGCGTGGTATTGTGAATGATGTATGGCCTGGGGGTATCGTGAAGACAAGACCTTTTCACCGGGGGAGGTAGCGTGTATCGCCCCACAACCACGCCGTGAACAACCGCCGCTGACCCTGTGTCTCCGCCCCGTCGTTACGGTGGCCTCCGAGGTGTGCGAATGGTGAAACGCCGTAGCATGAACCGTACCACCGTGGCTAAACATAACAAACATGTGTCCCCCTTGTCGGATCAAACTTGGCCTTTTCACCACCCTTTTCATCCATTGCCATGGTAACTATTTGATCAATTTCTGTGAGTTAACGCTCAAGGCCTCGGCGATATTGGGCTTGCTTAGTGGACCTGCCGACCCAATTTTGCTTAGAATGCAGGCCGTGATCTGAGCTGCTTAAGCATCAACATTTACTTAAGCACTAAAAACCTTGAAAGTGTGCCAGCCAAAACTCCTTGTGAATGTTACGTTCAGCAAACAATGGCCGGATACAAGTCAAAAGCAGTAAACATCACATGAACATTTGGTTGGTAATCCTGTTTGATCAAGGAAGACTTTTCATGCTTAAGCAAATTTGGTGCTTAAGCAGCTTTATGAAAGTGGCCCCTGGGCTCAGGGTGCTGTTCAACCCATGGTGGCATAATGCATTGAAGAAGAGCATTACGCAGCCAGGAGCTCAGTCTGCTTAGCACAGAAATCTGCTATATATACATGAAATTTCTGAAAAACGGGACTAGAAGGCAACCAAATGTCCATGTGTTGTGTATCTGTCCATTTGTGATTGTTCTTTGACTGTTGTTCACTGACCACGAATATCAAATGGAATTTGTAATGGTGGTGTGTTTTATTGAGCAAGATATTTTTTGCTAAGCAATTATTTTGTGCTTAACAGCTCTATGAAATTGGCACCTGTTGATTGTTCCATGGGGCTTGTATTTCTTGTGACATCTACTCAAGAACTTTTGCTTACAAAAATTGCTTACGCATGAAAAGTTTACCTTGAACAAACAGGATTCCCAACCGAATTTTCATGTGACTGCTTTTGACTTGTATTCGGACATTGTTTGCTGAGCATAACATTAATTGAGTTTTGGCTTGTACTTATTTTATTTGCCAAGTTTTTTTGTGCTTAAGCAAATTTTTGTGCTTAAACAGCTCTATGAAATTGGCCCCTGAAATAATTCGATGTCCTCCCTTATGCAGTGCAAAAAAAACCCCCCAAAACTCAGAAACAAAACCAAGCCATGTCATTTTGTGCATCACAAATTTCAAGAGCCGTGCCATTATACTATTTAAAATTGTCTGAATAATTAATTAATTTAATTATCAGGGACGTATATCATCTGGTAAATTAGACCGTAATTTAGAACTGTCTTGCTTTCTGAAAATACCAACTTTTGAAGTAGAAAAGAAATAACAAACAATTACATTTTTTGAGGACGTAAATTTTGGACAAGTTTCAAAAAGATGTCAAGGGGCTTTATAAAATCGTGATCGATTTTCGGCCTGGAATGGGGACGGTAAATCCCAGCAATTTATCATCAACTGATGCAAGACGACATAAAGTACTGCTACAATTCTGCAGAGATTAATGGGTAGCTTAGGTGCTGTGAAATATACCAATGGAGTGATACAGTTATTGATATTATGGGTGCTCGCAATTGTCCGTTAAACTTCTCTTTGCAAGATTAATGGTATACTGTTGAGGTCACACGCAATTTAGAGTTCATAATTTGATGGATTGTCAAAACATATGACAACTGCACGCACTTTGAGAAGAAAACACCAATACTCTTTAAAGGTAATATACTTTGATAAATATTAAATGATTTTTGGTCGGGAAATAGATAATCTTATTGGATTCGATTCACCTTGCAGACCCCAGCTAGCTCGGTGGCCGAGCAGATAAGGCATCTGCACTAGTATGCAAGAAGTCGTGGGTTCGAATCCCACCTGCACTGAGTATACAGTGCTCATCCACGTCGGTGAAGGGCAAGCCTAATTTGCATATAATATACTTTGGTTTTTGTCAAAGAAATACAGGTTCATGGGCAAAAATTGGGTGAAAATATCAGTACAATAAGGGCCATACGGTGCCCACTTTTTGAGAAAACTCTTAAAAACGGCCACAGTATTTCGTACTCTTTTCTGAATAAATACTCAAATTTAGGCGGAAACATTTTAACGGTACGTTTTTACCACCACCATCTTCATAAGTTATACGTAAATCTGTGAACATTTCTGTTTGGGTTTTTTACCAAAGTATGATACTACCTTTAAGTCTTTTCTCTTTATTTTTGTATTAAATGATCCCAAATTATTTTGGTCACTGGTTTTTACTCTTTTCTGGATAAATACAGCATTTCGTGCAGAAATGTTTTACGGTATGTTTCTACCATCACCATCTTTATACCATGTATGTTATAGGTAAATCTATGAAGATTTCTGTTTCGGTATGCTACCAAAGTATGATACTACCTTTAAGCCTTTTTAGCGCTACATAGAGTTGCTTTTCAAACGTCTAATTTTGCAAAGTATGACCATTTTGTAAGCTTTAATTTGATACATTTGCCGACGAAATTACAAAAAATATTCTAAAATCTGACCCGGACTAAAAAACGTCTGAACTAAAATTCTGAAATTCATCAGAATGTAGTCTAAGTGCTCATATATGTAACCTGACATCAGAAAGGTCGCGTTTTTTAAAATCTATTTCTTCGTCACACACTAAACTAACCGCTTTCGAGAAAAACAATCCTCTGATTTTTTCCTCAATCCTTGAAAATTGAGGAATGCAACTTTAAAGGTAGTATCATACTTTGGTAAGAGACCAAAACAGAAATGTTCACAGATTTACGTAAAACCTACATGGTATGAAGATGGTGGTGGTAGAAACATACTGTTAAAATTTTTCCGCCTGAAATTGTATATTAATCCAGAAATTACTAAAACAACGACCGAAAAACTTTTTGATCTTTGAAAAGATCAAAAATAAAAGAGAAAACACTTAAGAAATACTGTGGCCGTTTTTCGCTGTTTTCTCAAAAAGTGGGCAATGTATGGGACTGAAATTTTTCACGGATTACTTTTACTGTATCTTCCTTGATATTTTAGCCCACGAATCTGTATTTCTTTGACAAAAACCAAAGTATGATACTACCTTTAACGGAAGAAAATCTCCTTAAATCCATGTGGGTTGGACTTGGATTGTACTGTACGGTTTCCCTGTGTGAGGCCATTACTCATGTCTTTATGTGTCAGTAATTTATAAAACGTCAAAATATTGTTTGTTTGTATGGATATATTGTACACAGGTGGATATGCACGTATAGTCACCCTCAAAATGTAGGTTGACAGGGGTCATTAGGTCATAGGGGATTATCTTTCACAGTCTTTTCGAAACCTCGGCTTTTGCTACAGCTCAAGCTTCGTATTCCGTCATCGAAACGCTGGAAATAGAAGTTATATTATTTTTTGAATTTATAGGGTCCGTTTTCTTGTACAGCCATAGCCCTAGCTACTCAAATAAATGTATGTAAGTGAAGCAAAGCCACAGCCGTGGGAATGTATTCATAAGCAATCAAGAAGACACAACATCGACCTAAATTTAAATTTCCGCACGTTTATCTTGGGTTAGTAAGGCACTGTTCGAGAAACGGTCTGCAGATGATGTTCGCTTAGCGTGAAAAATCTGCTGAGCATTCTTTCCGCTTCATGTTGGACATCCTCATAAGCATAATACCGCATGGAGCTGCTAAGCCAGAAAAAAATGCTTAACAGATAACGAAATCCTCAACTAGGAGAAATGAGATATTAAGAATTGCTTGTGATTTATTTACATTTCATTCTGAGATGTGGCTGATTATAGTCTTTCTTTGTGCCAAGTAGGGCAATTCTGTGCTTAGCGAAGTTCATGTGCTTAGCGTCTCTATCATACACCACTTGTAAGGGATTTGGGCGCCTATTGGGAGACTGGGTTAATTTATTGCTAAGCTTTGCTTACCTGCATGCTTGCAGGAAGTAACTAAAGCCAGTTTGATATACGGCATGTAATGATGACAGCTGGCTTTCAAAGCGAGGTACTTATTGTGAAACCGAGGCCATAAATCATGATGTATTCTCAAAAGGGGCGGACATTATTTTTGAGGGGGTTGGTAATAGCTTTATTTTACAACGTGGGCATAATAATGTACCCCCCCCCCTCCCCTGGAAAATGAATGTCAGTGTTTTTATAGCTCTAGCAAAAGTGCGTGTTTTAAAGTCGAAGCTGACGTTGGTTGCAATCTGAGCACGGGGAATCCAGGCACGCTCCTTTGTCAGTGACGTTCTTGTGGCGACATGTATGTCTGTGACGCTGGCGCAGCATGCCGAAGTTACAACGGTGCTCGGATTGTTGCTAGATTGACGGCCAATTGTGTCTTTCGGCAAAGATAGCGCATGTTTAATTAAACCAGGCAAGGCAATGACCAGGGGCACCAATGCAATGACCAGGGGTAACAAGGCAGTGACCAGCGCACCAAATGACCAGGGGCAGCAAGGCAATGACCAGGGGCACCAAGGCAATGACTAGGGGCAACAAGGCAATGACCAGGGGCACCAAGGCAGTGATCAGGGCACAAATGCAATGGTCAGGGGCAACAAGGCAATAACCAGGGGCAGCAAGGCAATACCGACAAATCCTTCAGACTTGTATACCATCATTATATCGGGTACAACAACAGGTCGCAGTGTTTAAGTGTAACAGCATAGGCCTAGTTATACATTCACCGATCCCGGGGAGCCCGGTGCATCTGTCCCAGAAACCCAGTACTGCCATGGGGGTTAATCTAGCAACTTGACCCGTCTACCCACATCCAACCTCGCGCTACAATTCTGCCATGCACGGTGCCCCACACGACGTGCGCGTTGTAGCACACAAGCCCCGCGGCCGTAGAACCGCGTCACACATCCTTGATTCCTACCTGACAGCTAGCCTGTCAGCTCTGTATGACCTAATAATGCCTTTTCAAAAAGTACTGCCTAGTGGTCTTTTTTTCACTTACGTCAACAAAGTCTCCCAGTTTTTATCAAAAATATAAATAGAACGACGCCAGATCTGTGACAAAAGTTCTGCAGTTGCAAATTTCTTCGTGGGAGTTTATTTCAATATGCCAAAGTTCTGGCCTGCCTTTGTGAGAAAATTGTAAGAATTGAACTGGTTTTCTAAATACCTGGATTTTCTTGAGCTCGATCTTGTGTAAGGAATCTGGTTAAATCCATGTGAAGTAGCCACTTTTCTTAGTCAAGTGTAGAAATAATATTTCTACACTTAACAAAGAAAAGTTTGTACTTAATAGTATTAAATAGTATTATTGTTATATGCCACTTGCGCATTATCGATATGTGAACACATTTCATCAATAATGCTGTACGAGTCTATCATGGTTAAACTTAAAACCGTAGAAAATGAACACAAGCTAAAACGGCTAATGCCTTGCAAATTTCAATGGCAAAATGCATTTTACCTGGGCCACATGTTCCTATTTTTTTCCCCACGTAAGCCAGAGAACAGTATCACAAAAAAGTTTGTTTAATCTGTGATTTACCAAGGGAATTCCATTTTTGTCAAAACATTGCTGAATTGGGGAAATATGTCAGGGCTTTGTCAGCAACCAATATTTCATGGTCGCTACTATAGTTACGACCCACTTCTTACTCAGCGGTCACTGGGGCATATTAATGGGGGATTTGGAAGGCGGTCCACGGCCGAGATTTGCCTATGCTCCGCCTACTTTCTTTTTTGTTCGGTCCATAAAATACAAAAAAGCTTCAGTCGGAAATTTGGGTTGACATGTATTTCAAATGGCTTTAGATTTAATTCGGCGTTAAGAAATGTGAGCGCGAAAGTACGACACCGAACCGCACAGTTGTGTTTCTACTTTACTTTCTTTATTGCTGTCTGCTCAAATACATCATGCAAATAGGCGTGTTTCCGTTCATATACGCCAAAGTATGCGTACACAGGGAATAATATTTTTTTTATTTAAAGGTAGTATCATACTTTGGTTTTTATCAAAGAAATACAGATTTATGGGCAAAAATACCAAGATAGTCATATAGTCATAGTCATCTGTGAAAATTTCAGTCCCAAACATTGCCCACCTTTTGAGAAAACAGTGAAAAACGGCAACTGTGTTTTTTAAGTCTTTTCTCTTTTATTTTTTATCTTTTAAAAGATCAAAAAGATTTTCGGTCGTTGTTTGACTAATTTCTGGATAAATTTAACAGTATGTTTCTACCACCACCATCCTCATACCCTGTAAGTTATACGTAAATCTGTAAACATTTCTTTTTTGGTCTCTTACCAAAGTATGATACTACCTTTAAGAGCCATCATTTGCGATATCATTCTTGCGAACATGGTGCAAACTTATAATGGTTTGCGGCAAAGAACTGCAGTGCCTATGCAATCTATCATACAGTTATACTATAGGGTTATGAATGTACTTCTTACTGTTAGTCGCATAACTAATGAAAATCTTGACTGTATACACTGTAAATCAAGAAGAATCTAAAGCTGTTTTGCACATGCACTGATTTAAACATGCTTAAGTAATACAAGAATACGTTCAACGTGGTTATTGCTTGCTATTAACTGCACAACACGGAGCAGTGCAATCAAACCGAGGCTTAGATTCAAAATAGTCTGGTACCTGTTTTCTAATCAGAATTGGTGTTACCTTTTCCGAGGGTATACAAGGAAGGTGACAAAATGGATGCGCCATGAATAAGGTCTATTACACACAGCCAGGGATCGATTTCACCAAACTCATCGTAACTAATACTATCAATCGTAGGACTTCGTAACTCAAGTTGCGATCGATCGTAGGGCTTCGTGAAAGCGACCCCAGATCACATAAAGGAAAAACAGAATCAGCAAACTTACTCATTTTTCTTGAAATCCTCGAGCATGAAGTTAGTTTTATGACTTCAACGCTCCTTTATCAGAAACACCACATGTAAGCTAAGAATTACCTCGATTTTTTCCTTCAACATGGTCCGGTACAAACCGGTTAACCGTTTACAGATAACCGCATATCTCAGTCGTTACATCCTAGTAGAAGTGATTTTAATTTTTCCTGTGAAATCACAAGGTTAAATGCATTTGTCAACTTTCCTCGCTAGTATTCCACGCATGCGCACTTTGTATGTCAAGCAGGCATTTATAACATTCCGCGCACAGGGTTATGTAGCTGGGCAGGCTGATGACACCTGGCGACTTTTCACCCTTCGCATGTTAAAATAAAGTCATTGGGGACGTCAGAAAAGTTATATTACCTGTCGGCATTATGTCCCTTTTTATGAAGTGATTTTCAAAACTGTGCGTGTGGTATTAAAAGCAGTATAGGTTGCAAGTCATCGGTGAAGATTTAAGCCTATCAGATGTCGCTGTGTTTTAAATGATGGATTATTTACCCATCAATACTGCTTACCAGGGGCCAATTTCATAAAACTGTTAAGCACAAAAATGTGCTAAGTATGACATTTCTGTCTTAATAAAATCAGGGTTAACAACCAAATGTCCATGTGTTGTGTATCACTTGTGATTGTTCTTTGGCTGTTGTTCGGTGACCATGAACATCAAATGTAATTTTCGATGGTGGTTTGTTTTATTGGGCGAGACATTATTGTGCTAAGCAAATTTTTGTGCTTAACAGTTTTATGAAATTGGCCCGTGGCAGAATGAGAGACAGACGTACTTACACAGACTTGAAATGAGCCTACTCTCTTGCACTTTGCTGCACGCATGCACATTGTTATGGTGGCTTTGACTCGACATTGCAAATAAGGTTTAATATTCTGCCTTTGCCTTTATCTGCATGCATTATGACGTCTGCAAGTGCACTCATATTCTCAATATGCGATGTCCCTTCATGGCCACCATAAAGGACTTCTGTAATTCCCATTCTGTTTAAATTTGTTCTACTGAATCTGGGAACAGTTTTGCGTGATTTTTTGTTTACCCAATTTTGCGTGTGTTCCTTCGAATGGGTCAATGTATAGATTCGAACCCGGCACAAGTGTCGTGAAAACTCATACTGAGAGAAACGGATGACGTAATATCATGAATTATTTGTCTTTTTGGCAGGATGCTGACGGCTGATTTTACCTCGGCCGTGGTTTTAATCTCCTTCGGGGCGGTTCTGGGAAAGACGTCTCCAGTCCAACTGATCATCATGGCTTTCTGTGAGGTCATATTTGCCATAGTCAACGAGTACATCGGTGTCCACTTGTTTGGGGTGAGGTTGGGTGAGGTTGGGTTGAAGGTTCTTGTGAGGTTGAGGCTCCGTTGAGGTTGGGGTGAGTTTTGGGTGAGTTTGGGGTGTGGTTGGGTTGAGGTTGGATGAGGTTGGGTAGAATGTAAATTGAGGTTGGACAGAGGTTGGGTTGTGATTGGGGTAAGGTTGTTGAGAGGTTGAGTGAGGCTAGGGTGAGGTTGGGGTAAGGTTGTTGTGAGGTTGTGTGAGGTTGTGTGAGGTTGGGTTGAATGAGAATTGAGGTTGGACAAGGGTTGGGTTGAGATTGGGGAGAGGGTGTTGGGAGGTTGGGTGAGGTTGCTGCGTGGTTGTTGAGAGGTTGGGGTGAGGTTTGGATGAGGTTGGGTGAGGCTAGGGTGAGGTTGTTGTGAGGTTGTTGTGAGGTTTAGATGAGGTTGGTATAAGGTTTGGGTGAGGTTTGGGTGAGGTGGGGTGAGGTTTGGAGAGGCTGGGTTGAATAAGGGAGGAATAAGTTGATATTTAGGGCAGACTCTCTTCTCGGAGAAACGTGGTAAAAGTGACATTGTCCGATTTTTTGTTATCACCCACAGGCAGTGGATGTGGGCGGGTCTATGTTCGTACATATCTTTGGCGCTTACTTTGGATTGGCTGTTGCTAGGGTACTGTATCGAGAGGCTGCCGAGGACAACGAATCAGAGGGCGCGAACTATCACTCTGATATCTTCTCTCTCATTGGTCAGTTGGTGTAATATGCTGTCATTTTCATCCAATAGAATTCTGCGTTAGAAACAAGAACTGTTTATCCCTCTGTTAACCTGTCTCTTATTGGTCCATCCATTGTCACTATTTACAACATTCTTTTGTATTTTTATATAGTCGCTGCCCAAATATTCCCTGACGACCCTTATTAAAAATCCCGACAATAGTCTGGAGATACTTGGGTCTGGGAACCAGACAACTTGTATTATCGACGTTAATCGACAGTCAGATTAAGAGGGCGCTATTTGGGTGTAACAGGCAGCAGCTCCTCCACGTTCATGAATGTTCATATTTTGTGTAAATCCCAGGGACCATTTTCCTGTGGATATACTGGCCCAGAGTTTTTCGGAACTAGAGATATAGGTGCTATGTGTTGCGTCTGGCCAGATGAAAGGGGCTACCTGTACATTTTATAGATGTTGTGGCGCATCCGGGAAGGGTGGGGGGGGGGGTGTTGGAAGCATGATGGGTATTGGCATGTGCAAATCCTATTATGCGTGGATATCTCAACAATAATGAAAATTCTAAATACCTTCATAGGGCCCTTGGTTTTTTTTGTGCGTGTTGGAATTGTGCTTAAAACAAACGTTTACATGGTGTTCTTGAGGTGAAGGATGTGCAGGATGGTAAGAAGGTGGATAAGATATCCCTCCCCGCCTGAGACCAATAAAAGAAAATGACACCATGGACCGTGTGTTGAGTGGCCTGACATAAGAGTAACGTTTATATTTGGGAAAAGTCTGTTGACCTCCGAAGTATTATACAGTATTTAAGATAATTATTATTTTTGGTAATGAGGGTCCAAACGTGAAGCATTTGTTGAGGAGTACATGTATGATCCAGCAGGAAGTATACTCCCCTCGCAATGGCGATTGCTTCATTGACATTATGTATGTCCTCACTCACAAGTGAAGCAAGTATGGGAGCAAGGGAACAACCTCTCGAGAGGAGTATAGGGGGAAGTGTCGTGGCAATATTGGTATGCCCTTATAGGTACACTCCCCTGAAGAGTGTACCTATAAGGGCAATGTGAACATCAGAATTCTGCACCAGATGCATGCGTATTTACTGTACGTTGTAAATTAATGACCCGAAATTTCCCGATATTTGAGTATCTTTGGCTTTATAAATCAACGTTTTCTCTAAGCATGACAGGCTGCTGAATTTGGTACGAGATGCGAACACGTAGGGTAAATGTGCCATTATTCGGACACTTAAGCAATTTTGGATTATTTGACCTTCTTAATGTTTGTTTCTCTCAACTATTTTCACTTATGAACAACAAAGTGAAGTTATTATATCCAGGTTGATATTTTATGAAAGTTTTTTGTGTCCTTGAAATGAAATTGACTTGAAAAATAACCTTAATTTTAGCCATGATTCGGACACCTTGTCCATGATTCGGACACACATGAAAAAATGCTGAAAAAAACATGCCTTGCAAAATAAAATAATACCTCATCAATGCAGTGGGCAAATTCTTAAGTTGCCACCCTTTATTTTCCCAAAAAAGTGTCATTTGACTGCTCAGAACTCAAAAAAGAAAATTGGTGCATGGACACATCCAGGACTTATTTTCAGAGTTTTTGAAGGCAATGCCCTGATAAAAACGGGCCATTTCGGCCATATCGTGAAATTTAACTCCATTCCGTCCGTGCGCTCCCGTGCGCACCACTCTAGTGTGTACAAAAGTCAATGGCGTAGATATTAGACTCCAGCCATTGACGAAATGAACGGCAGTCAATGGAGTGGAGTGTAAATTCGGGAGATGCCGGCATTTCTTCTAAAATGGAACATACACAAGCCACAAAATTATTTTGGCATATTGTTTAGCGACTCTGGGGGCCTGGGTAGCATAAATCAATGGAGTGTCAGAAATCATGGCACATATACCTTGGCTTCTGGACAAGGAAATTTATGCAAGTTCAAATTGGCAACGCAGCTCTCCATAATTTGGACCTTGATGGTATATTGATGAACAGAATATACCAGTTTCATATAAAAAAAATCCTGTTAAATTTAATTAATTTTCTGTGTTTTTAAATAATACATTTTCTCACAACCCTATTTTTAACAGGGCTCTTAAGTTAAGGATCACACTTTTTTTTTACTTGAGGCTGCACCCCAATTTCCTATCAGAAAATGTGACATTTTATAATAGGAATTGGATCATGTAAAGTATGTGGCACCGTTGTTTAGTCTAATAGGCCCTAGTGCACCTATCGAAAAAGAATTCCACTGATGACCATAATTTGTGCACAACTCTATAGAACCAACAGAGGGCGTTTTGAGCAAACTGGCTTTGTACAGTTTGTAGGTAAAAGAACCCTGTAAAACTCACTTTTCAGATATTCTACGCAAGTTTTCCACACATGAAATTGAGGTTTATCATAATTTGTATCCAATAAGTTAACTCTTGGAGGATATAATCCTTTTTCCGTAATGGTGATCAGTGGAATTCTTTCCCATTTGCATTTGCACATTTCCGAGCATCCGAATGCTTCCGAAAACGTTGCTTCCGAAGACCTGCCGAAGATGACGTTCGTCGTGACGTCACAGGTCATTTAAATAAAGTAATAAAATCCACTTTTTGGCTCAGGTATATACTGTTTCGTATGTTTTTCAGCGTTTCCAACCCTCTTGAAACCATTCTAAGGCGTTCCATGCGATACAATGTCAAAATGTTGACTAAAACATACATATCTGGGGCATTTTTGGTCATTACCGGATTTTTTTCTACGAAAGTAATTAAGAGTGTTCCGATAAAGCCCTAGTCGTGTGCAGCGCCACCTACCGGTGGTTCCGGGAACATTGCGTCAAGCTTCAACAGCGCCCTGGCACTAGAGGGCGCTCGACACCGTGCCGTGCTGAACACCTATTTCTCTTTGGCTGCTTGCTGTGTAGTTACATTTGCTGTTTCTACTTTATTGAACAAGGATGGAAAAGTGGAAATGGTAAAGTATATTGTTGTTGTTAATGTTATTGTTTATTTTTGTCGTTGTATATGTTTTTGTTGTTCTTCTTGTTAATGTATACAAGGTGTTGTTGCACTTAATTGCATAGTCAAAATATGGTGTTGTTTTTGATTGTGTATTGTTTCTGTTGTTTAAGAAACAATTAATTATTATGATTGGTTAAGGTCACAAAAGAAAACTCGCACTTTGTCAGATCCAGCATATACATGAAATGATAAACTTGTGAAAATTTGAGCTCAATCGGACATCTGAGTCACGAAAAAATAGTGAAAACCTGACTCCTTTTTTTTAATATAAAGAATATGGTTTGGATCTCACTCTGAGATCAAAACTGTTTTCGGTCTTTGTTTTACACATTTCTAGATAAATGCACAATTTCAGGTGGAAATATTTTAATGGTATTTTTCTATCAGCACCATCTTCTTACCCTAAAAGGTATATGTAAATTTGTGAACATTTCTATTTGTGTATGTTACCAATCCTGTACTATACCTTTAAGAGTTCTAGAAATGTTTTCTACCATTCAAAAATACTTTCTACAAATAACCGACCGATATTCTTTATTAGAATTTCCTAGTTTCTGGAATTTTGAATGAGTCAGAATGTCGCTTATTTTTCGTTAATTTGTATTGTCTTATTTTGCAGGTGCACATTCAGAACGCCACATTGGCAGGAGGCGTTGCCGTGGGAACCAGTGCTGATATGATGATTCATCCATGGGGTGCTATTCTAATTGGTGTTGTGGCTGGTATGCTATCCACACTGGGATACAAGTACATCCAGGTAATGCATTAAACATATAATGTGCATATATTTACATATGATTTGCATAACTTACATTTGATCTGATAACATTAATATACAATGTGTATACTTATATATGATTTTCATATTAAAGGTAGTATCATACTTTGGTAAGAAGCCAAAACAGAAATGTCCACAGATTTACCTATAACTTACAGGGTATGAAGATGGTGGTGGTAATAACATACTGTTAAAATGTTTCCACCTGAACTGCTGTATTTGTCCAGAAAAGAGTAAAACAACGACAAAAAATATGTTTGATATTTTAAAAGATCAAAAATAAAAGAGAAAAGACTTAAGAAATACTGTGGCCGTTTTTCACGATTTTCTAAAAAAGTGGGCACCGTATGGGACTGAAATTTTCACAGATGACTGTGAATGTATCTTTCTTGATATTTTTGCCCACGAATCTGTACTTCTTTGACACAAACCAAAGTATCATACTACCTTTAACATATCATTTACATATGATTTACATACTTTTATCTAATATACTTGAAATAATTTCCCCAAATGGTTATTCCTGTGATAAGTTTGGTCTCCTGAATACCATAATAAAGTGTGGTAATGAATAGTTTGTGGTCTGGTCCCCCTGTGGAGACTGTGGTAAATGTGTGGTAAGCATCACCTCGATGTGATAGGTGTAGAGGTTAAGATTAATCAAATAATAATTATGTTTATCAGTTGTTGAGCTCTTGGATAATGTAAATCTGTCATTTGTTTGTCTACCTTTGCAGCCGTTCTTGGCCAGTAAGCTGAAAATCCATGATACCTGTGGTGTGCACAACCTACACGGTATGCCAGGGATATTGGCTGCTATTGCTGGTGCAGTAGCCGCATCAATGGCTACCCCTGCGCTCTATGGAGACACGTATGTATAGTCTTAGACTCTTGAGGGCAGCAAACACATAGGTCCTGGTGTGAACAATCTGTATGTTATGTCTAAGATATTGGCTGCTATTCTTAGACTCTTGAGGGCAGCAAACACACAGGTAATAGATGAACAACCTGCACGGTATGCCTAAGATATTGGCTGCTATTCTCTGACTCTTGAGGGCAGCAAACATACAGGTCTTTGCCTGTTCAACCATTGAACCTCTTGCCGATAGCCAGCATTTTGCTTACAGATAAAGTTTTCAGGATGAATGTCAAGTTTGATAAGTTTGCACGTAAAATAGATGCATGCTTCTTGTTGTGGACGAATGTCTGTAAGAAATCTGTAAAAAGCATGTCAATAAATATGACATGTTAACTGCATCCCTAATGAAAATCAACTTTCATGTTTTGTTTTCCATAGTCTGTACCAGCTCTTCGGTGCGCGTGCTCCGGGAGCCGCCCATGAGGGCGCTATGAATGCTACTGATGCTACGGGTGATGGATCAGATATTGAGGAGGCACGATCGGCCGGTGGTCAGGCCGCATTCCAGCTAGCAGCTCTCGGTGTGACACTGGTCATTGCTGTGGCCAGTGGCCTCCTCACAGGTCAGTTTCTGATGACCGACAAGTGATCCAAGCCATATCGGCTGTTTTGTCTGACTGTCACACGATTTTATCTTTACAAGCAACTTGAATTCATGACATACGAAAGGAACATTGCAATATCGTAAAAGGCAAATTTATTCCAGTACTTTATGAATTTTGTTTTTACGAATATTGAAAATTGCCTTTATGTTTCGTATAGTGGTATCTGAGTGGTTTTATGGCTTCTGACTGCGAAACAAACAAAGATAATTGACTTTTAAGGACGCCGCCAACGTAGAGCTGGATAGCTCAGTTGGTAGAGCACCTGTACGGTAATCCCGCTCCAGTCAATTTTCCTTTGTTCACCTTTCAATGGAAAATATGAAATTAATGTAATGATTTTCTTCCAACAATGAGCGCTTACATCTTGCACCAATTTCACAGAGCTGTCCCATCTTGCATAGTTTCAAACCAATCCAGTTTAGGTATATAAGTTTATAATGCATTCTTGTTGAGTACTGCTTCTATTTGGCTTTTTTGATAATTGATGCGTAGGTCTCGTGCTGAAGCTTCCAATCTGGAATGAACCAGATGATGATGAGCTGTATGAAGACAAGCCATTCTGGGATGTAAGTTCGGTCCGTATTCTTTCCATAACATCCTTTTAAAGTTGTTAGTTCAGAGGTCATGTTACTTGCCAGCACAAAATGGTACTAATGGGTGCAATGGTTCACTTATCTCGATATTATATTATACTATCACTGGACTGAGATTGAAAAGAGCTTTGCAACGGTATGCAACACTTGGGGTGCTATCTTCCTCTGTCTGTTGAAACCTGAGACAATTCAGGAGATTTGAATGGGACAAGTCAACAGAATTTTGCCTTTGATTAGCTGGACAGGCTGATGACACCTGGTGACCTTCCACTTGTTCTGTGTTGGCAAATCATATTGTTTCATACACTTCTATGTATGTCCCTTTAAAACACTGCATTTGTGTTATAATGTACTTCTGTGCTTGGGACCAGTTACAATTTCCACTCTCTAAGTATACTGACAAACTTCTTTAAAGTGTAACTCTAATTGCAATACTTTGTTTCTCCTTTATTCTTTTGGGAACCTTATATGTTCCATATTTTGTTTTACCTGAAGGTTAACCAATGGGTAAGTACAATGCGGATGTTTTTGCTCTACAACATTGTAGAATTGAAAGAGCATTGTCCAGTAAACATGTCATTATCACCTCGGCTCATGTCAGAATCTTGAAGCATTACTTTATCATCTCAGCTTCCTCAGATGTTAAGGGCCTGGCTTACTAAGCCCAAGATTTTCCCTTGGTGAGTGCAAAGTGGTTTGCTCAAGGAGGCAAGCAGTGTGATCCCCATACTGGGTTCAAGCCCATGGCCTGTGGCCTTGTCCACAAGATGCTGAATTTGACAAATTAGATGGCTCAGCCACAATATTAAACAACGATTCTCATCATCTTATTGAAATAAGCCACACACTTTTATTATTGAACCCTTCCAGCCTGTCAATTAAACTGTGTACATTGACCAATTGGAGTAATTGTTGTCCATCACCTCGGTCAAACTCACTCACATGGCGTATATAAAACACGTGGCGTTGCTAAGGTGGGCGGGGCTTAAGAGCAAAGCTGGAACGGTCCATTGTGATTGTTGTATTTTACATTCAATCCACTGATCTATCCATTCCAATACATGTAAGTTATCAGTTGCCTGATCCATAAAGTAATTGATCAGATAATAGTTGATGTACAGATCAATATAGTGGATCAATCAGCTTAGCCACCGATAAATTCTTAATCTTAATCCGTCAATCAACAATATAATTGATCAGTTGATAGTTATCCACAGATCAATATAGTGGATACATGAGATAAGCCACTGAATAATTCGTAATCTCAATCCATCAATCAACAATATGATTGATCAGTTGATAGTTGATACACAGATTGATATAGAGTATCAATTTCAGCTTATCCACACTGATTAATCTCAATCTCAATCTACTAATCAAAGCGTTAATCATTTATGTGTGGATAAATCAAACTAATATTGCCATTGAACAGTCAGATCATCCATTCCATTAGGTATTCAACCCAAAGCTATCACAATCACTTCATATATCCACTATTCAACTATAGTCCACTAGTCAAATCAATCATCTAGTATTCCACTGATTTGATCCACTAGCCACAAAGTCTTATATACTCCACAACCTACATATGGATCACATTCCACGCAATTATTTTGGTATTGATCAGTATTAGTAATACACAGCCATTGATAGATACATATCCATCTATTATCACACATACCCTGCATTAGCCCCTGTCATCTGATTGGTGGATCACTTATCACATGTCATTAAAATATTCATCTCATTGGCCAACTCAGCCAATCATTCTTTGCACAGGAAGTACCATTTTGTATTGCACAATCCAGTTGTCAGTTGTGATAATATGTTGGATAGGACAAAATAATGATAATAACCGCTTTTATACAACACATCACAAATTATGATGTTTCTATGCTTGTATTACTATTATCCCTGGTCATCGGGCTACATTTACATTCCTGAAACAATCTCAACTCCCTGGGGAGTATACAGCCCTGGTTGCTGTAAGCACACACAAGCTTATCAAGCACAAAGCCATTTCTACCCTCGCAGGTACCCATTTACACCTGGCTGAAGAGAAGCAATATATTACAAAGCATCTTGCTCAAGGATGCAAGCACCACAACCCATGGCTCTATGAAAAATAGAAATAATTACTGTCATCAATGGTTTAGCAGAGGGAATGGAAAATCACCACATGAAACAGTTTAGATCATGGCATATACAATAATTCAATCTTTCCATAGATATATTGCACACGTCAACATTTGCATCAACAAAACATAATCATCTGTGTTGAAGATAGTGTATTTTTTAAGTGTATATTTGCATTAGTTTGGTATGATAGATTAGTTTAGTTTCATAAACTGTCATTAATGGTCACAGCTCGAGCGACATTATCAATTGCAGCAACTGGCATGGCTGTGATGTACGAAAGTCAACTTCCATAAATATGGCATCCGTATCAAATGGTATATTGGGCCTTTACGAAACCAGGCTTGAGGCTAGGCTTTCGCCTGATTTAGCTACTGTCATTTTGAGGCCCACAAAATGAAATGGAGGGAATTGACCCATATGACGAAGCCGAAGAAAGACTCCAGCTTCGCCATGTATCTCAAGCCCTTCATTCCATTAAGGACACAAAATGGCGAAAGCGAATTAAATTTCAAGCCCAGCTTCATTCCAGGTTTCGTACTAGGCCAGTAATGCATGACTTCAGATGAAACTTATTGAATCATGATATGCTTAGCAAGTTTCTATCCTTTATAGCACCATGCATTGGATACAGGGGTCAATTTTACTGCTGAAGCACCAACAACCTTGTTAAATAAAACCAGTATGCCAGCTAAAACTCCTTGTGAATGGTTATGCTCAGCAAACAATGGCCGAATTCAAGTCAAATGCAGTAAACATCACATGCAAATTTGGTTGTTAATCCTGTTTGATCAAGGAAGACTTTTCATGCTTTTTCAAATGTTTTGCATAAGCAGGTTTATGAAATTGACCCCAAGTTTCGTAAGATTTGCTAAGCAGAAACGGTCACCAATTACCAAATACCATGCAATGTGTATTGCTTTGAACTGGTTCTCTACCGATTTATATGCTTAACAATGACATTTCGCATAGCTGAAATTTGCTGCTCAAGATCTCTATACAATGAAGCTAATGTGAATTATAAACAACATTGTCCTGTGGTCTTTTATAGGAGGTCGAGTACCACGCAGTACAAGCTACTGATGGGCAGCACGCTATGAGGGATTACACTAAAGATGGAAAGCAGGCTGAGGTACCAGTCTAATCGTCCACCAGTATTTGAATGCACCAATCACATCACCTGCATAATAGACATGTGACTTTGCATTGTGTCTGGTACACTGACTTATTTTCATTGCATGCGCATATTCAGAATGTCAATTCCTCTGACCAAACATCTCTCTGTTTAAAACAATTTGTAATTAAATTGGGTACGTTTTGGGTAAATTCGTATACATCGTTTGCCCAGTTATCTCCGGTTTTGAAATTGTAGGGCAATACTAGCATACTTTGGCAGCATACCGAAACAGAAATCTTCACGAATTTACCTAAGGTATAAGTATGGTGGTGATAGAAATAATCTGCTGCCTCAAATGTTGTTTTTATTAAGAAAAAAGTGAAACAGACGACCAAAATATTTTGTTCTTTTAAAAATCAAAAATAACGAAGAAAAGATTTTTGGAAAAATACTGTTGGTATTTTTCAAAGTTTTCTCAAAATGTGGGTACCATTATGGGACTGAACATTTCATAGATGACTGTTACTGTATCCTCGTTGATATTTGTGGCTTGCCAAATGATGCAAAAGAGTATCAAAAATCGACAGATTATAACCACAATCAACAACACATGATGCTTGGTATTAATGGTTGTCCATATCTCCTGCCAATGTGGTTGTGCGACTACATGAGAAACATCAACGGCTTTAATTATAAGCAGAACAAAAAAGTACCTTTAACACCAAACAAATGATTGTAGATTTGTTTGAAAGATCACAGATCAAAAAAAGGAATAATTTGCAATGGGGAAAGTGTGGTCAAGACATAGTTTGGTGGTAACGGTGATTATGATTGTGGTTGGTGATTGTGTTTGGTGATTCAGGTGATAGTGGTGATTTGTGATAACAGTGGTGATTCAGGTTTTGGCATGGTGATGGTACATGCTCAGCTTAGGCCTACTGTAGATCCCAGCACCTGATTGATGTGATTCATTTATGGCCAGCCTTTCCTTCATATGATAATATAGGCCTTTAAATTGTGGTAAAGCTTGCACAAGAACATTAATACTATAATCATAATCAATAATCAACCACATTGTAAAATTGAATGTAGCTGTTATTCTAATATTATAAACATGTATCTTGTAGCATTGACCAATCCATTGTAATTAGGGTCCCCTATATTATCCTCATATTATCCTTACCCTCATATTATTTTATCTTGCTTCGAGTTAGGAGGGCCTGATGTTTCGATCCTAGCAGGATCTTTCTCAAAGGCTGCTCAGAGTTAGGAAGGGCTGACAGTGTTGATCCTAGAAGGATCTTTCTTAAAGGCTACCCAGGGTTAGGAGGACCTGACGTTTCGATACTAGCAGGATCTTTCTCAAAGGCTGCTCAGAGTTAGTAGGGTCTGACAGTTTTGATCCTAGCAGGATATTTCTCAAAGGCTGCTCAGAGTAAGGAGGGCCGGATGTTTCGATCCTAGCAGGATCTTTCTCAAAGGCTGCTCAGAGTTAGGAGGGTCTGACGTTTCGATCCTAGCAGGATCTTTCTCGAAGGCTGCTCAGAGTAAGGAGGGCCTGATGTTTCGATCCTAGCAGGATCTTTCTCAAAGGCTGCTCAGGGTTAGGAGGGCCTGATGTTTCATGACAAGAGGACACTCTTGCCTACCTCCTCCCTGGTCACTCTGACCCCCTCCTTTTTCGTTCTGATTCTCTCATCCACTCATGTGTATCTTTACTTGCAGGTTCTTGTCCTCTTGTCATTTAGCCTTTGAGAATTAAATCCCGCTAGGATCTAAACGTCGGTCATCCTAACTCCAAGCACTTGATATATTTCAGGTCATTAGTTTGGTTGATGAGCGGTTTACACCAGTTTATTAAGTGTATTGATTATTTTATCTTGTCTTTTAAGAATTTAAGGAAAATTGGATTTTGTGTAAATCACGTTTTTTAAAGACATACAATAGTTTTTGACAGAGTGAAACATTTGTTATTTTGGTCAATGCTGTACAATGTTATGGCAAATATTTGCATGTTGTCATTGTATTACGTTTTATCTAAAAGTTCTTTTTTTTGCCCTTAGATATATCGTCAGTTATTGTGATCATTGACCTAAATGTATTCTAGTAAATGGTTATGAAGACTGGCCGGACAAAATTTGGCTGACATTTACTCATTTTTCACCTGCGAATATGGAATGAATTTAGCTTGTAGGAAAATAGTTTAATTATCTTTATAGAGTGAAATTTTGTTATCATCAGTTATACGAAGTAGTATTTGCGTTTATATATTTTCGCACCCTGAAATTTCGTTTTAATAGTCCTTTGTCATGGTATTATTTGATATCGTGAATAATTTTACTATTGTATTCTATTGTTTTAATAATATTAAAAATACTGCGTTATATAAGTCATATGGCTTTTAGTGTTTGTTATACATGAGTACCAACATTTGCATTGGTTCACAGAAATAAAAAAAAATAAAGAATGGAACAAAAACCTCCACCGATAATTAAAGGGAAAAAATGTTACCAAATTCACTTAAAGGTAGTATCATACTTTGGTTTTTATCAAAGAAATACAGATTTATGGGCAAAAATATCAAGAAAGATACAGTAACAGTCATCTGTGAAAATTTCAGTCCCATACGTTGCCCACCTTTGGAGAAAACAGTGAAAAACAGCCACAGTATTCCTTAAGTCTGTCCTCTTTTATTTTTGATCTTTTAAAAGATCAAAAAGATTTTCGGTCGTTGTTTGACTAATTTCTGGATAAATACACCATTTCAGGCGGAAACATTTTAACGGTAGGTTTCTACCAGCACCATCTTCATACCCTGAAAGGTATTGGTAAATCTGTGAACATTTCTGTTTTGGTATCTTACCAAAGTATGATACTACCTTTAAGCAGAGTGTACACTGTAAAAGTTGTTTGTTAACAAAAATCAATCTTGGTAACATGTTGCCAAGGTATGTTGTTGCTGAAAATGTTGTCAGTGCACACAGAGCAAAACGAGATGGGTAACATGTCGCAGCAACATCTCGGTAACATGTTGGTCAAAATGTTGCTAGTGTACAGAGGGCCCAAAGTCATGTTGCCCAGATACTGTATTGCCCTAATAGGGCACATTGTTACAAAAAATGTTACCGAAATTGTTGACAGTGTACACTCAGCTTTACACTGCAATATTTCGTGTAATTTTGTAAGCAATAACGAAAACGCACGTAACAGATAAATATCTATCTGTTATGATGGATTGCAAGAAATCTAGTTGAGACTTCGCCGTTTTGGTTCATTTAAAAACACTCTCCTAAACCCTATCTTCAAACTCTGAATTGTGTTGTACGCAGTGAAAGTTACGCACCTGTAGCTGTAGGCTTACACTGAGTAAGCATTTCGCGAAATGTATACAAGACAAACATGAATAATTATGTATTAAATATCAGAATTCTTAGCGAAATTACTTTAGTTTTAATTGTTAACAATTGACCATTGTTCTATTAACTAATACCACCGTAACCTTAACAAATGTACATGTACATACGAATCCACATATAAATATGTGTTTGTATATAAACATTAAATAATTGTCCCACCGTATACCAAATATCAAAATTCATGTATTTGACAATGTATTTTTGTTCTCGAATTTTTTCCATAATCTTTCTTTTGTGGTCAGTAGAGGGCGCTATGATAACTGTGAAATGTTCAGCGTACATTGTTACTTCGGTATGTTAGAATGGGCGTTTACGAAACGGAAGCTCAGGCTCCAGCTCCATTTCGTAAAACCATTCTGAAATAAATGGTATCAAAATAGAGGCTTTTGGTTGCGGTTCTGAAGTAGATTCTCTGGTTTGAAATGGAAAACAGAGCTTCAGCTTCAATGAAAAACCACAACCTATGTTTCTTATGAAACCAACATAATCACTTGAAAACACAAGCGGGCGCTAGAATGCCACGTGTGGTAAACATTGGGTTGTCAACTTGCCATTTATGTAGGTTAACTCTGCTGTTTTTCAATTAGTACGGTTCAATTAGCATTGTTTATAATGCACTGCATATGGATCGAAGACGGGATGACAAAGGAGTTAAATGAAACCATGTCCTCGAACAGATTTCTTTCGTTCAAAACTCGTCCTCGGACGTACACAATCATGCATGACTGTGTGCTTAGTCTATGGGAGTTTATCAACGCATATGGAGAGGAGTAAAAACAATGCCTTGTCCTTGGACAGTATGTGGAAGACGAATTGTGTGTATTTTTGAATGTTCGGTGATAATTGTTTGGTGTCTGTCGCTGTTCATGTCTTATTGTATGTGTTCTGCTGTATTATTATTGTGTATACACAGTTGCTGTTTTCTGGTTGATTTTGGTGAATGACATCCTTGTAATTAGTCTGGTGTGCACACTCACTACCTATTGTTTTAGCGGTATGCGAGTGATTTAATTTCCTCTGACTGCCAAACGAACAAAGATAGTTGACTATTAGGGACACGACCAACATTGGGCTGGATAGCTCAGTTGGTAGAACACTTGTACAATTGCTAGTTCGAATCCCACTCTTGTAAATTTTTAATTGTTCACTTTTCAATGACTTAAAATTCAGTTTTCTTCGTGGTTATTTGATGATTCTTTTTGGTGTCTGTGTCTTCGTATAATTATGTGCATTTGGATTATGAATTACTTACTGTATTAGTGGAAAATTAACAATTATTTGATAATGTGATTAATTGCTGATACGGTTGCATCTATGTTAAGCTGACTTTTTTTTGTATTATACTAACATACAATTTTCAAAACAGTTTGTTTTGTGTTGTGCATATACTGAAATTGTACCGATATATTATCAAACTATTATTACCGAAATATAACAGTTTTATACTAAATGTACCGTCTGAAAATTCTTTCTTTGCAAGCTATTGTGGTACTTTTTATGGGCTCCGAATGGATCTATACCTTTTTGGAAAGCGTTGTACTTATTTAACACGGAAATAAATGGTTCACAAGTAATTAAACCACTCTTGTGACGTCACTCTATTCAGAAAATTAATGATTATTTCGAAGAATTCACACTTAAGTGGTCATTCTTTTTAAGAATGCCCACTTAAAGTGGTCATTCTTAAAAATAATGACCAATGTGGGTAGGCCTGCCGGTAAGGTCTTTGGCTTTGGACCAAAATTGAAGGACGTCCGGTATGTACGCTTTGGAATGTTAGAGGAATTTCTGCAGAGATTCAACATTAAGGTTTTGTAGTATGACTACTTGAGCAGAGTGTACACTGTCAACATTTTCGGTAACAATCTCGGTAACATATGTTGCCCAGGTACGTTGTTGCTGAAAATGTTGTCAGTGAACACAGAGCAAAACGAGTTGGGTAACATATGTCGTATAACATCTCGGTAACATGTTAGCCAAATGTTGCTAGTGTACACAGGGCCCAACGGCGTGTTGCCCAGGGACCAATTTCATTGGCTTAGCACAAAAATGTCTTGCCCATTAAAACAAACCACCACTGAAAATTCCATTTGATATTCATGGTCAGCGAACAACAGCCATATAACGATCACAAGTGATACACAACACGTGGAAATCTGGTTGTTGACCATATTTTTATTAAGACAGAAATGTCATGCTTAGCAAATTTTCGTGCTAAGCAGCTCTATGAAATTGGCCCTCGGTGTGTTGCCCTAACTGGGCAACATGTTACCGAAATTGTTGACAGCGTGCATGTACCCCCTGCATTATTCATCAACCACAATAGTGAAGATGGGCAGTATGCAGTATTTACCCAAACCTTGAAATCTCAGTTCACGCCTATCGATATATGAATTTAATTGAAGTGTGAATAGAACTTATGCCTTCTTTGAAATTGCCCGTGGATACCTCTGGACATAACATGTAGAAACACTAGTGCAAGGTAGGATAAATAATTAAATATACTATTAACAAAATCGGTAAGCGTTACTTATTGATGGGGCCAATAACTATAGGCCTAAAGGAAATAACTTTTTGCAAAGTAACTTACTTAATAATACGTTATTTGATGTCCTCGTCAATATTAGCAAGGCTAGATTTGTGGAAAGAGGATAGAGTTTTGATTTTTTAGGGAAATTATGGGGTAAAACAGTAACAAAGGTGTAAACGAGAATATAGTCTGGTTTCCACTCTCAATTTGAGAACTCTTCATCTGTTGGGTATGGACAAAGGGGAATATACGGGTGATCAAAGTGAAGGTTCTATAGTAATGTATGTTGGGAAAACATGCTTGGTAATTATGTGTATTATTTGCACATACTGATCGTCCTGGTTTTGGTCTAAAACATCAATGAATGGTATTGTGGGGTTTCCTTTTAAAAATGTTCACCCAATAATACATAATGAAATAGAATGCTTAGGATGTTGGTGTCACCATGTGGTTATAATTAAAAGGTAGTATCATTCTTTAGTAAGAAACCAAAACAGAAATGTTCACAGATTTCATAACTTACAGGGTATGAAGATGGAGGTGGTGATACTGTTAAAAATGTTCCGCCTGAAATTGTTTATCTAAAAATTAGTAAAACAACGACCGAAAATCTTTTAAAAGATCAAAAATAAAAGAGAAAAAAGACTTCAGAAATACTGTGGCTGTTTTCACTGTTTTCTCAAAACGTGGGCAACGTATGGGACTGAAATGTTCACAGATGACTGTTACTGTATCTATCTTGATATTTTTGCCCATGAATCTGTATTTCTTTGATAAAAATGAAAGTTTGATACTACCTTTAAGGAGGAAGTGTGGTTCTGAGATGAGGAGAATGCTTCTATGTTGACAGTTTCTTGCAATATGTACATGTATTGTAAATACACCACTGAAAATAATGATAGTTAATACGCCACTGCCTACCTGTGCCCCTCATGTACTACTTGCTAATATTGCCGCCTTCGGCTCACAGCAACAAGAATTATACTTTTTATTGCACAACACGCTGAAAATCACATAAATTATTAATTATTATTAAATTAAAACAAAACAACAGAAATTTAATAATAAAAGCGAAAGAATGGGCCTACAGCGCATTTTCCATTCAATCTCTGAAACACCTTAATTAGCATTATAATCCTTGTACGACATGTACCGGCAACAGATCTCACACAATGGCCGACATCTCGATTTACACAACAACAACTATTCAACAGGGTTGATAGCTGTTTTTTTATATAAAAAGAAAATCGGATTTATTTGATTTAAAGGGTTCATGCAGTGTTTTTGTCGGTCATGTTATTTTATTGCCTTCATACAGAGAATATACTGACAGATACTGAATGGCAAGTCTTATTTTGGTTTCAAACCAGCATTTGGTTTTCTTTTGAACGGCTTTGCAAAATGGGGGATTTTCATGCATACTCATGTAGGGAACCAACAGCCAAAATATGATGAAAAACAAAAACAAATGAAGAGGCAAACATGACCCACAGAAATGGTTGGTAAAAAAAAATTACACCACCAGTTGAGTGAAAGGAACATATTCAGCACAATAAATCCCATTGAGGGGGAAAAGATTTGTCAGAAAACCTATAAAACAACCCCATTTTTTTTGCACAAAGCAATTGGATTACTGCTCTTAGTTACCCAGATGAAATCGCAGTTGTGCTCATGAATATGGTAATTCTAATTAGCTAACAAACAAAATAACCTGTTGTTAACCCTGAAACAGTGTGAGGAAGTGGGTTAAATCAAAGGCCCATATAACAATATATTTTTGGCACATGTTCAAGCCATAAATTTCCTATTGCATAGGCCCTTTAAATTTGATCTTCACAAGAACAAAAAAATTATTTCCACTGCCAGCCTTATCATGTGACTGCCTTAGTTTGTACATTCTGGAGTATACATCAAACATAATGTTTACATATACATTACAAGAACGTGGGCTATTTTTTTTCACAAACTCTTGCTACATGCTGCACCGATATTCATGTCTTAATCTAACAAACAAACACTCTTCAGTTTGTTCAGTCCTGGGGTTTGTGAGGTGGTTTTATTTGAAGGTTTTAGAAATACAACTTTTGAAATCTATTTATTCTATTCAAGAAGCATGTGGGTTGACTCCATAGTTGATCATTATGTATTTTTGTGTTGAGGGGTATCCAAGGAAACCACCCTTTGCCCTTCATGAAAGATGAACCTACACCTCTCACTAATGTTGAGTAGGCCCTACTTCATCAAGCATTAATGTAAGTGGAATAATTAAGAAGGACATATTACTCGGTTGAAATCAAATAATGGGTCAGGTTATTGCAATACTGCAAAATGCATGATGTACGCACACGCACACATTATGCACAGTCTCTCTCGTACCTCTAAGTCTGCTGCCTCTAAGAAAGCCTATCTCGAGATATGTTCGTTAGTATCACCTTAGTGGTGTGGAAAATTCTATCCAGACGAAGAAAACATAATTTACCATTTATGTCAAAAAATAAGTGAATGTATTCAGGAATTTCAGCTATACAATTACACTACCTAAATGGAACACAAAATGATGAAGCGATGAATCTATACTTGGCTGTGAATGACTAATAATTTGGCCACTTCATGATGGTCATGGCATGCATCCATTCTTTACAGCATAACGAAATTCAGGTGACTGCAAACGAACAGTAAATTATTATGTAAAACAGATGATACACTCTGCAAGGTGATTCGTGAGACATTGCGTGGAACCAGTTGAGTTTCTGACACTATACATAATTGTTGAATATTTTCTGGTGTACCAATGCCTTCCATCGTCAATAAAAGCGCCATTTATCAATGCCATTTACATTACCTGTGAAGGGATAACATGTGAAGCACGTACACAGCGAAAATTTGTATTCAAATTACTCAATTAGTTGCAATGACAATATCAGATGGCATTGAAACCTGTCTATTACCTATGGTCCATGATGTTACATTGTACGGCTTCATAGTTGTACTGCCAATTTGTAACTGTGAAAACGCCCCTACTGCAAGAAGAGCAACACTTTAATCATGATCCGTGTTTTTGAGACACGTACTTATATTATTTTCATTTCCTTGCACATTTACATACGGTAAATTACATCAGGTTACAGTTTGTCATGGACATTTTACTGTCATTTAGTTGCTCTATGTAGGCTATTTAGTTATGCACAGAGAGTGTGCATTGCATAAATGCAAATAATTATGGTTTGGTATGCTGGCTACAGTGGCAAGTATATGCAAGGGTATTTATCATACTTGATTATCGTAGGTGATTGGTCTAATGACAAGGGAAGTGGGCCAATCAGGGTGGGGCTAGTGACTTAAGGCAGCAGGAATTGCGTTTTGCTCGATTCTTTGTCAGTGAATACAACATAGTCTTTTCTGTGCCATATCTTGGTATGGAAACCAATCATGATTATATGAATAATGCTTATGTGTCTGCGAAACTAATAATACATGAGGCGCATTGACCAATCAGCTATATACGCGTATTGTGAGGGGTGTGGGTGCCACTCCTTAACCTGGTGCTGTATGCCAGCAGGGATCTCGTCAGTAAGTGTGTTGATGTGAATGTTGCCATCAGGTTTCAAACAGCTTGTCGTTTGCTGTTTTTAGCTTTCGAATGAATGTGTGTTTTAGATTTGGCTGCAGTCCTGCGCAAGACAAATTGTACTCTTGACTAAATAGGCATCATCGACGGGAAATTGACAAATCAGAAAGCATCAAGTTATTGGCCAGAAGTTGTCTTTTATCTGTTTTGAAACAAAAGAGTCATAATTCTTGTTTAAACAGGAAACAACTGTGCTGACTTTTTGTAGCCCAGCAAAATCCCAACAAGCTTCACCATGAGTGGGAAAGTGGCCATTGTGGTCTTCATTCTGAGTGCTATGACGGTGATCTCTCAAGGGGAGTGTCTGACTCGGTTTACTTCCAACTTCTACAAGGCCAGCAATCGTACTTTGCTACATCATGTATATAAAGCAAAGACTACATCTTCTGCAGTTATGTGTGGGAGAGATTGCTCTATTGATCCGCAATGTGCATCGTTCAACTATCATGAGAGCAACCACTACTGCCAGATGAATAATATAACTAGGGATATGGATACTTGTGGCTTGGTTGACCAACAAGGAAGTGGGTACTTTGACAATAATTTTATAACACCATTATTTTCAGCATCTTTTGATATTATGTATCAGAGCTGTCAGATGTTGCTTCAAGCTGGTCACAATGACAGTGGCATCTACACCATTTATCCTCTTGGAATGAGTAATGGCATACAGGTATACTGTGACATGACAACAGCTGGAGGAGGCTGGATAGTATTTCAGAGACGTCAAGATGGCTCTGTTGACTTTTACCGTGACTGGGCTGACTACCAATCTGGATTTGGCAACCTGTCTGGTGAGTTCTGGTTGGGTAATGATAATTTGCGTGATTTAACTACTTTTGGGAAATTTGAGCTGAGAGTAGATCTAGAGGATTGGGAGGGAGGCACAGCATGGGCAGAATATGGTCAGTTTGAAATCATAGGGGAGAAATACACACTGAATATTGGCTCATATGATGCTAGCAGTACCGCAAGTAACTCAATGATATGTCATGATACACAAATATTCTCAACAAAGAATCAGGACAATGATGTAATAAGTGGCCAGTGTGCACAGAAATATACAGGTGCGTGGTGGTTCAAGGCATGCTTTGTCGGTGGCTCTCACCTGAATGGGAAATACCACAATCATAGCAATGTAAAATATGGACAAGGTGTACAATGGTCCACCTGGAAAGGATACAAATATTCCCTTAAGAATTGTGCCATGAAAATTAGGGAAGTCCTCTAAACAAAATACCTACTCCATAATGCCTCAGCACAACACAAAGTCTGCATTCATTTCTCTTTAATATTTGGATGGAATTTACATTGGGAAATTGAAAGTACTTATAAGGTTGGTATTATAAGTTATTCTACCCTGAAACAGACAAGACCTTTCTGTATGTCTTGTGAGTCCTTTCTGAATTTTCAAGACAATAATAAAGGAAGATACTGAAATTTAGTTAATTTAAGTTATGATAACTTTTTAAGAGAATCTTTTAAAGGGAAAAAACACCGCTGTGCACAGGCCTGTATTGTTTAGCTTTATCAAAGCAGTTTATGAATGTTGAATTATGGATGCTTTAAACCTAATTTCATTACTAAATTGGGAAAGCAATAATACTCAACAATATGACGCCCAACAGGAAAATAGGATTGATTTTGAAATTCTATTTCTTGTAAAAAAAAAAATCTTAACTTAGAAGAAGTGCACCCCAAATTGCAGCAATAAAGTATATTTTTTAATTTCTAATTCTGGGAATCAAATTTTCCAAGATGCTTTCTCATTCTTGGTTTAATTGAACAAACTGGCGCCAACTTTTATTTGGTTTCTGTGTATAAATTGTCTCTGAAACACTTTGACAAACTCGCTCAATTATACAAAGTAAAACTGGGAACTAGATGATTTCAAGTGAAATTATTGTAATGTTGAGATAATAATCTTCTTACGAATACTCAGTAGGAGTTAAAACTGTGTGACACAGTTCAGTCTTAAAAATGTAGATCCAAACTTGGCAACCCGTCAACTAGCCTATATTAAGACCTGTATTGAAATTTGAAGCCTTCGATAAAGATCCTGCTAGGATCGAAATGTGCCAGGCCCTCCTAACTATTAATTCATATTTATGTTAGATTCGCTCTTCGTTTAAACAATCACATTTAATAAATACATTGGGCTAAAAAATAGTTTTTAATCTTATTTAAATCAATTCGGTTAGTTTCTCGTATGGTTATTTGATGATTATTTACATCTTAATATCAATTGTGATATTATGATGATGTAATGTTTAAAAAGATACCAGAAGTATATAGAACAATTTATCAATCTTCATTTCAGTTTTGTTAAAATGTTCATTCATGTGTGATTCTAGAAAAAGTAGAAAACAAGAAACGAATCGTGTCTACTAGCCAGTATATTAGAGCTGTATTGAAATTCTCTTCATCAAGCAATATTTTTGCATTGTAATATTGGTGAATGTAACTTAATTTAAAATAGATTTTGACAAAATATATCGAAGTTGTTGGAAACAATTTGTGACCCACTCGGTCAAAATGAGTCATAAGCAGCACATTTGACAGTCTCAGATGTACATGTGAGATTTCAAATGGTATTAAGTAGAAAGCCGGTGGCATAATGTGCTGTTGAGATGTCACTTAAGTAATTCTCTTGAATATTTCAGATGGATTATCTCTGTGTTTAAATGGTCAAAAATGCCAAATACATTAAAATGATAAATAGGAGTAGGTCTCACAGAGTGGGTTCACAAAATATCAAGAATTGATCTGATTAATTAGAATTGTAATATCAATTGTAACATTACAAGGAACTATTTGTGATATCATGTGTGAGGTGTGTGATATCCATTCATCCGTGATTCTGCGTGAAAAAGAGAAAAAAAATGTATTAGTGACAGAGTTATTTGAAAGTATTCTACATCATTGATCAAAAGAAGGAACAACATTCATGGAAAAATAATCATCATTTTGTGGCACGATTCAGAATTCAGGAGGTCGCTGGTTCGAATCCGGCTCGTCAATTTTTGGGAAACAAATGAGACATTTGGCTTTCTGACTAAAAGTAAAACAAAAGATATCATTGGTGTTGATAAATAATGTACCCTACCTTTAAGTACTCCGAGATGTACGCCAACTGCCTTTGCTTTTACATGATATTTGGCTGAACAAATACAAATTGTATCCGGACATTTAAGAACTAATAATAATACTACAGCTAGACTACGCTCATCACATTTGGAAAATATTGAATATCTTGAATTTACTGAAGTTTTGTTTGAAGTCAAATGAAGTACCATGTAAAATAAAGACATGACATCTGTAATGTAAGTACTAAGTAGACATGTTGCAACATTAGTAAAGTTAACTGGAAACTGTTAATTGGGTTTTGTGCAACATTGTGGAACCCTTTGTGATGTGATGTGATGTGATGTGATAATTCAATTCACTTCATTTTCTCTTATTTCACTTAAAGTCAAATTGTAGGCAATTAGTTTGTATGAAATTTATAAAATGTCTCAAAATAAACTTAAAATAGCCATTTGGCATTTTTCAATCAATGATGGATCCAAGTTTTCAAGATGCTTTTTCTTGGTGTGTCTTTGATGAGCAAACCATGTGACCACAGCCTTCTTGAACTAAACTTCAGACAGCAAACAATGTGAATCTTTTGAGAACCGGTCTTCAAGTCAACAGCGCATGCGCATGCACAACCCGCGCTGCTCACAATTGCGTGCTTGTGCGCTGTTGATTTGAAGACCGGTTTTCAAAAGTCTCCCATTGTAATGCAAGCTACAATAGAAGGTTGTGTAATGAGGGTAAATATTGAAACAAAGGCAATGGCTCAAGAGATAGCATCTTTAATGTACAATATTTCAAAGAAAATTAAATTGAAAAAGTTTGAAAAGCATTTGACAGAATGCTAGAATATGGATTTAACTTTCAAATCAATTTATGAAGCGGCATATCAAAGCCCATAAAGTTCGCATCCATCAATGATTTTAATAATGTTATTGTTATTTGAATTAGCATTGATCTTTCTGGTGATATTTAGTATTTGATTGTTAAATTATATTTGTTTTTTAATCATTAACACTCATTTTACACCTAATGTTAAAATGTTTTAACACATATTAAAATTTGCAGTTTAATTATAGCAATTGATATTTTTAAAAACATACTAATACAATGACCTTTACTGAATTTTATTTATTGAAAATTTAGTGAAAAAACAAATGCAAATTACCATTATTTGAAGTATGTTGTTTTTTTTTCTTAAAATGGAAATAGTGAACATTGCTGTTTGTGTTCCGATGTGCAACCAAAATGACAGTTACAAAAATAATCTAAGCCTTTTGAAAAGTTTCGTAAATATTAATATGCCCCTTAAAATGTTAATGTCTTAAACAAAACCTTAGTATTGAAATCAATGTTTATTCAAATTTAGCACTTTTAATAAATGGTTTTACTTCACATTAATCAACGATGGATCCAACTTACCACAATGCTATCTCACTGTTATTTTAAAAGTCAAAAGAAAATTGCAAACACAAGATAGCATGTTGTTTGTACATAAAAATTACGTTTTGATAAATTTGTCCAGAAAAAGCACGACATTTTACTTGAATTATATAGAATAATATTATCTAAATTGTAAATGATCTTAGTTGATGATATGAAAAGAACAAACACTTTGGATCGATCAATGATTAACATATATCAGTGTGAATGAATGGATGTTAAATGTTTTTATAATAAAAATACCATAAGTCCACTATACAGAGACTGAGGTTAGGAAATGCTTGAAATATGGACTTAGTGTCAAACCACTGTATTGCCAATAACCTTTTATATGTTGAATTATTCAAATAATGATATTATATCAGTAATTAACCTTTCCAAGCAATGTTTGGATAATTACCCTTGAAGTATCCATGCCTTACCAAGTCTTGAGTTGAAGGAAGGTATTAATATTCATTGCTAAATATTCATTTAAAGCATGATTTGAAAAGAGTTGAAATCACACACATAGATTAAACAGCAAGTTCATCTGCTACTTGTGTTGCTGCGCTTAAATAATTTAAATTGCATGGATTAAATCTCTCAAACTCTAAAGATTTGTATTGTTACCTTTGATAATTTATGAAAAGATTACCCCCAAACATGTTTGTAAAATGATGGATATTTTGAAATAAATGAAGCATTTATAGTGTGGTAAAAAATAAAATGTTGCCTTAATTGTCGTTCGTCTTTTTGTCCGTGTTTACACGTTTTGATAATTTCCTTTATATGCATGACCCTTTCTTAAGTTATTGGTAATAAATACTAATACTCTTCTTCGTGAAAAATTGTTTAAATTATTGACTTGATAGGACTGTGCCATTCCATTGCCAGCAGTAGTGACAAAATACCTACCGGGGGACACACAAGCGGAAAACACTTTATTGAGCTGTTTTGTGTGTGGTTATCGAGAAATCCAGTGGTGTGAAGTTCAGAATCGCAATCGGACACCGCTAAAGTTATCTTATGCCCTCTATCTCACTGTTTACCACTTAGCAATGGAAACTCATGGAACGTGCGCTTTGGCACGCGACAAACATTGTTCACATTCCTGAAATTCAGCACTAGTGCACTTCGGAACAATAACATTGTTCAGAATGGCTACAAATGGCATTCACTAGTTTGATCTAGAGGCTTTAATTTAATACAATTCAGAAAACCTAATTGTATGACCCTATAGCTCCACGGGGCGCAAAACCCATGACATAATGTGATCCCTTCAAATTCGCAAATCTATTTTCGGCAACAAAGTCTGGTTACCCGATTACAGTGTGTGCTATAGTTTTCACCAAAGATCCTATCAGCTGCACAAGATCTTCTCTTTCAAAATTATGCGTCACTAGATGAAGTCCGCACAAGCGGCCATTTTAGCTTTGTTGCTTTCTAAAGTTGTAAAATACACGGGTTTACACCATGGCAGCCATCTTATATTTTCATCGCAACTTCAAAACGAGGCACTTCCACTCATGCGCACTTTCCGAAGTGTAAGCCCGTCCATTGTCGAAGACAATACACGGGTTTACACTTCGGCGGTTTTGATCGCGACTTCGAAACGAGGCACTACCACGCATGCGCTTTTTTAGAAGTGTAAACCCGTGTATGATGGCTCCAAATCAAAAGGTAAGCTGCGTCAATGGTGATGTACATAAACCATTGATCAAGGAGACGTACGTTATTGTAAGCAGCAATGGCTGTTTGTGGTAAACTATTGTCGCTATGATAATGGTGCGTGTTGTACATATCCGTCTTGTGCATGTACAGTGATTTTAATACGGCCCAATTTAGTTGGAACATGGGCCTCCATAAATTGGGATGGATCATAGACTTATTCAGGCAAGTTACATTTCGTTTACACATCTTTCTTTCCATTCCTATTAATTACTCTTTTCAGCCATGTTCCCCCAGAGCAAGTTTGCATCTTCACCCCTTTAGTATCTTCCATCTCTGATCTTTTCTACCTCACCAGCATCCCAATTTGTCCCCTTTCCCCTGTCCTCCCCTCTTGTTCTATTGATGCACATGCACATAAGTACCAACTCGCTTTAAAACTATAGGTTAATAGATTGTGCACTATTTATCTCGGTATCAGTAGTGCTAAAAATTCCACAACCTAGACACAACTCGAGGAAAAGTTGCTTAGCTCAACAAAGTAATTATGAAATGGCTCTGAACAATTTGTTTGGAGTACGGTCTCATACTCTTCCCTTTTATGAATGGGTTGTAATGTGAATGTGAAACCAAGTCATATGAACAATGTCTTTGGTGAACATTACTTTGAAGTATTTATCTTCTACAACCTTTGTGGAGATATTGGTAGTGCATGTATAATTACAAAGCAGCTTGAATACTATGAACTTATCGTACATGAACAAGCACAATTTTAATTATTATGAACAGACACTGTCATAATTTTAGTCTGTCGTTTCTGGGCAAAGACAAATCTGAGGATTTGTCAAATCCACTTTGGTTATAGTTTTTATAAACATTACAGCAAGGCACGACTGATGGCCTTGTACAAATTGTGAGAGAACTGATTCAACCGCGGCATGTTGAGATGAATAAACCCAACTTGTGTAACCAAAAAACAGATTACCCCAAATCTTGATACTTAGCAACAGTGTCCTTAGTCTGTGGAATTCAAATACAGTCTAGGCCTATGCAATCTGTAAAGTCAGTTTACCAGACGTGATACAAATCATAACTCACAAGAGACATGTTTCTCGGATCTGCTTCAGCAGATAATATTGCTGAGCAAGTTTTCATGCTTAGCAATAATCAGCTGAATACCAGCTATAAGGAATGTACTCAACATGGTAATTTTACAGGTAACCTCCTTATGCTAATAGGTAACACTGTTTGTGTTGAGCAGCTATACGGCCATGCCTTGTATCATTCTAGTAATAGTATCCTTGCTATGAACTCCTACTGGCAGTGGCAAACAGGTTTATTGATTTTTTCGGGGGTTGTGATAATTGGTTACATCCTGCCACCCTGTCACTCATCATTTCCTGCTCCAACTAAGAGTTGCCTTGTGAAATGGAAATGCTTCAGCAGAAATATTTCTGGGCCAGTTTTCATACTCAGCAAAAATCAGCTGAATACCAGCCACAAGGAATGTATGTACTCAACATGACATTTCACTGGTAACCTGCTTTTGCTTATAGCTAACACTGTTTGTGTTCAGCAGCAACCATAACTGCCTTTTATTTTTTCCAATTTCTTTATAAACTGTGAAACGGAAGCAGATTGATTTTCTGGCAACTGGCTGCCATGAGATCCCTCAGCTAGGCCTGGCTCTGCCAGTCAATAAACCCTAACACTACGACAGAAGACAAGAGCTATTTGCCACACAATGCCACATTCTCCACAGGGGGGACTGGATATTAATACAAATCATATGCATTTACATGGAAGAGGTCCATATTGAAATACACGTAGTATCAATGCATAGGGAATTTCATTGTGTTTAATTTAGTCTCGCATTAATTTTGGAAAAGAAGACTAATTAGATGGTTCCAGTAACAGGTCTGAAACTTACAAGCCTAAATTTGCACCTATGTCAACAGGGACCCAAGGGACCCACTGTACATAGAAAACTACTTAAAATCATCTCAAGATTCCACAGCAACCTTGATGTGAAAGCAGTGCAATTAATATGAATCCCCGCACAGTTGTATGGTTGGGTCATAATAATCTTCAGTCCAACCGTAGCAAGAAGGCTTGTTGGTTGATTGGCAATTGTGTTTGACACAGAGAGACAATGCCATTAGTCTGGGAATTGAATTGCTGGATAGAACCTACGCAATCAGTTAAGTTAGTGTACCAGTGTTCCAAAAGAAACCAGTTTCATGGAGCTGCTTCAGTAGAAAATATTGCCTTGGCATTTTTCATGCGTATCAAAACTCAGCTGAATATACCAGCCACAAGGAATGTACTCAACCAGACATGTGACTGGTAAGGCACCTTCTCAAAGTTCCTATCGGTTGGGTGTTTGTTCAAACCACCCCATCCGCAGTTCGGAGAATGGAAATGATCCTTTATCTTTCCACACTGGTTATCGGTTGGGCTATAGGTTGAGTGTTCTGGTGGGCTGGAGTAGATTGTTTATTCTGTTAACAGGATTAAACAGTTGACTGCCCAGGCAGACCTGCTAGATTGTAATGTGGCCAGACCAGTGATATCTGATAGCTGGTGGTTCTGATAAGCCAAGCCTGTTTGGGGGTTTTGATAAAATGGTACCAGAGTCTACGGAAAAATTCCTCCTCAACGGGGGATTCATTCTTCTGGCAGAAAATAATGCTGGTCGTAGAGAAACTGGCACCTAATTATATTCTTTGGGAAAAAAATATATTCTTAGCCCTAAAATATATTCTCTATCTGTGATAAAAATAATAGGCCCATATCGACAAACCCTCCAAATTGGTCGCTCACTGGTCATTGGTCGCTCAAGGAAAAAAAAAAAAAAATGGACAAGCTCTGTTATTTTTAGTATAGAAATGGACGAAATCAAAGGAGAATCACATGAACAATATTATTTTGTTAACAACGAAACATCTACAGATAAGTGCAACAGTAGCCTATTGAAGAAGGTAATTGTCGTTCTTTGCACAGAGAGCCTTTGAGACAGGAAATGGTGTCAGACCACTCGGGCTATCCATCAATGCTCTGTGATAATCTGATTACTGATAGCGGGGGGTTTCTTACTCTACTGGTATAAAGTAAACAAACCACTGGCTGACCAGAGCATGATGTCTTGGTAGAATAGGGACATAATAGCGGATGAGAGAGAAGACTCTAGTAAACATGAACCGCAAGTTCAACCTATGGAAAAATGTTGCGGTCGGACAAAGTCTCCAACACCTAACCGACAGGAATTTTGAGGAGGTGCCTAAGGAGTTTTTGGTTATATGTATTACTATATTTGTGTTGGACAGCTACCATGACTGTCTTTACCTTTTATGATTTCAGTTAGAGTAATCTTGCTATGAACTCAGTACAATGTGAAATACCTGCACAGTTGCATAAGTGGTTAATAATCACCTTGCTTCCGACTGACAATGGCAAGGTGGAGGTGTATTGATTTCGGGTGAAAGGGGATAACTGGTTACATCCTGCCAGCGTGCCACTCATCATTTCCTTCTCCAACTAGGAATATTAAGAGGGTTGATTGATTTTCTCTTAGTCAACTCCCATTGAAACCCTTAGGCCTGGCTACGAGGCATTTAATAAAATGTAAGTGCATGTTAGAGTTCCATATTCATATTACATGTAGCAACACTGTGTGGAGGATTTCAATACATTTAATTGAATCTTACAGTCATTTGAACACTGGAAGAAATTGTTCCATTTACAGGACAGAAATATACAAACCTTTATTTTCACCTGTGCAGACACCTGCCTAGAGATCCATTGGACATTGTGCTTGGGATAATTATAATCTTAATAGTCCATACACAGCAATATTGATGTGAAAACATGCAAGTATATGAATGTATAAATCCCTGCATACATTTGCATAGCAGAGTAATAATCAGCTATTGTTCGACTGATAGCAGCAATTAACTTGCATTTTCCCTGATTGATGAAGCTTGCACTTGACCCTGCAGTCGTTCATTAGTACTAAAAACCTGACTACTCAGACACAAAATAATATTCATGCTATTATACAAACACGGTCTGGTACCGCAGCTCATGTTTGTAATGATTCTGACTGGTTCAAGTTTGAAAACATTAAAGCTTTAATTCATATTAGAACTCATATAAGATAACAGTGAAATGGTGAAAGACATAAACCCAACATAATCTTTGTGCATTTAATAACAACCATCAAATCTGAGGCTACATGGTAGAGTACTCTACTGGCTTAATTATTGGCATCAATATAAACATAATTGTAAGATTGCATTGTTTCAGAGGCATTATATTTTCTACTCTGTAATTTTCAGCGCTTGGGAGCAAATGTTGTCACTGCGTGAACTCATTTTATATTTATACTACTGAATCTACCCCAGCAAAAACGAGGATAACAATATTTGATTAATACATGCAATTCCACGCACAATCTCAATTGGCCTGCATACTGTCAATGCTTTACACCAGGTCACCAATAGGAACCCAATGACTTACTGATATGCCTAATCTGCTCCTGATATGAATATTCATGACTTCACTGGAATCGAGCTGTGATTGGTTCATTTTCTGCAGTGACTCTGACTTCCCAAAGTTGTACACGTATACACTATTTGACAAATGGTTTATGCAGTCACTTCTCAGCAGATAATTCAGAGAGTGTGCAGACAGTGAAAGTCCATGACAGGATTGAGGACCAACTGTTGATACAGGGATCTGTCTGACCAGTCATTGTTTGCTCTAAGGAGGAAAAGACACACCGTGCTCTCAGATGATGCTTCATTGATTTCAGTCAGAAATCATCCAGAATTCTCCTGCATGATCTAAACGGGAAATCACAACATCGGGACTCTATCTTCAAACTATCCATGTACCGCATTCAAAGCTGAGCTCATTTAAGATAGCAATGAGCCTGTTTTGTGCGTGAAACAAAGGACTAAAGACCAACCAGCCGTTTGCTGTGGATGATATCCATGATATCCATAATCTGGAGTAAAGCTGCATGTGGCGATTAGATTCTGTTGACAACGCATGGCAGAGGAAACTTCTCACGAACAGGAACATCAGTTTTAAAATGGATAAAGTTCTTTCACTGAGATACACAACAACATTTGTTATGATGAGAATCACCATTGTAATCTTGTTGGTGGCTTTTATGGCAGGAAACTGTCAAGGGGAGTGTCTGAATAGGTTCACTGCCAATTATTACAAGGCCAACAATCGTGCTTTACTGCATCATGTATACCAAGCAAAGACTACATCTTCTGCAGTGATATGTGGTAGAGATTGCTCAATGGATCCACAATGTGCATCCTTCAACTATCATGAGAGTAACCAATACTGCCAGATGAATAATATAAGTAGGAATATGGTTTCATCTTTCTTTGTTGAGCTGCAAGGAAGTGCCTACTTTGATGATGACTATGAAACTTCATTTCTGTCATTTCCTTTAAAGTACCAAAGCTGTCAGATGTTGCTTCAAGCTGGTCACCATGCTAATGGCATCTATACCATCTATCCTGTTGGAATGAGTGATGGCATACAGGTAAACTGTGACATGACAACTGCTGGTGGAGGCTGGATAGTATTTCAGAGGCGTCAAGATGGCTCCGTTGACTTTTACCGTAACTGGGCTGACTACCAATCTGGATTTGGCAACCTGTCTGGTGAGTTCTGGTTGGGTAACAATAATTTGCGTGATTTGACCACTTGTGGGAAATTTGAGTTGAGAGTAGATCTGGAGGATTGGGAGGGAGGCACAGTGTGGGCAGAATACGGTCAGTTTGAACTCACAGGTGAGAAATACACACTCAATATTGGCTCATATAATGCTTTAAGTACAGCAGGGGAATCAATGACAATTCATAATGCACGTCAATTCACAACAAAGGATTCGGACAGTGATGCATGGTCAGCTGGAAACTGTGCACAGGGTCATGAAGGTGCATGGTGGTTCACATCATGCTTTTATCAAGGCTCTCACCTGAATGGCAAATACTACAATCATGGAAATGTAGAGTATGCAAAAGGTATTCAATGGCCTACATGGAAAGGATATCTCTATTCCCTTCAGAAATGTACTATGAAAATCAGGGAAGTCCTGTAAATAAAATATGTACTCCATAATTTCTCTGCAGGCACAAAGTCTGAATTCATTTCTCTTTCATATTTGGATGGAATTGACATTGGGCAATTAAAATTACTTATAAGGCTAGTTTAAGTTGTCCTACCCTGAAACAGAAAAGACCCTTTTGACCTTCTTCTGACCCTTTTGTATGTCCTTTCTGAATTTTCAAGTAAACAATGAAGGAAGATGATACTTAAATTGAGAACAATTTGTATAAAATGTGCCTTTAAGTTGAGATTACTATTCACTTTTCAAGGGAATCTTGTAAGGAAAAAACACTGCTGTGCAAGGGCCTGTATTGTAAAGTTGTGAAGGTTGGTGTGTTGATGTTTCGAAGCTAATTTCATTACCAGATCTAAATTGGGGAAGCAATAATACTGACGCCCAACAGGAAAATAGCTTTGAACTTCAAATTATATTTCTTGTAAAAAAAAAAATTTCAATTGAGAAGAAGTGCACCCCCAATTGGATTATTTCAGGGCAGCAATAAAATACATTTTTTAATTCTTCAATTTGAACAAACTAGCACGTAAACTTTTATTTGGTTTCTGTGCATAAATTGACTCTGCCACGTGTTGACAATCTCACTCAATTATACAAAGTGAATCTTGGGACTAGATTATTTCAAGTGAATATACTCTAATGTTAAGATAATAATCCTTTTTAGAATATTCATTGGAAGTTAAAACTGTCTGACACAGTCCTGTCTTAAAAATGTAGTTCCCAACTTGGCAACCCGTCATCTAGCCTGTAATAAGAGCTGTATTGACATTTAAAGCCTTCGATAAAGATCTTGCCAGGATCGAAACGCGTCAGGCCCTCCTAACTCCAAGAAATTCAATTTGTGGTAGATTCGCTATGTGTTTAAACAGTCACAATTAATAAATACATGGGCTAAAAATAAGTAGTTGTCAAAGAGTGGAGCTGTATTGAAATAGTCGTCATCAAGCACTGTTTTTGCATTGCGATATTGGTGAATGTAATTTAATCTAATTTAATCTAGATAAATTTTGTTCAAAATGTATCGAGGTTGTTGGAAACTATCTGTGGCCCACTCTGTCAGAATGAGTCTTAGATATACGTGTGAAATTTCAAATGGTATTATGTAGAAAGCCTGTAATGTGCTGTTGAGATATCACTTAAGCAATTCTCTTGAATATTTCATAGATTCTCTCTGTGTTAAAACGGTCAACACTAACTGACAAAATACATTAAAATGATAAATATCAGTAGATCCCACAGAGTGGGTCACAAAATATCAATAATTTATTTGAGGAGTTAGCATTGTAATATCAATTGTGACATAACAAGGAACCATTTGTCACGTCTTGTGTGAGTTTTGTGATATTTATTCGTGCGTGATTCCTGACAGAAGAAGAGAACTGTATTAGTTACAGGGTTATTCAAAGGTGTTTTTACATCATTGATCAAAAGAAGAAACAAAATTCATGGAAATATAATCATCATTTTGTGACACGATTCGGCATTCAGGAGGTCGCTGGTTCAAATCCGGCTCGTACATTTTTGGGAAACAAATAAGACATTTGGCTTTCTGACTAAAACTTAAAAAAGAAGAAGAAATAATTGGTGTTGATCAATAATGTACACTACCTTTAAGTACTCTGAGATGTAGGCCCACTGCCTTTGGTTTTACATGATATTTGGCTGAACAAATACAAATACAAATACAAATTATATCTGTACATTTCAGTATACACAAACTATTGATAATACTTTAACTAGGCTAAGGGCAATCACATTTGGGAAATATTGTTTATCTTGAATTGACTGAAGCTTTGTTGGAACAAATGAAGTACAATGTACATGTAAAATGAAAGGCAAGACATCTGTAATGTAAGTAGACATGTTGCAACATTAGTAAAGTTAACTGGAAATTATTAATTGAGTTTTGTGCAATTTTGTAGTACCCTTTGTGATGTGATGTGATAATTTAATTAACTAAATTTTCTCTTATTTCACTAAAAGTCAAATTGTATTTAATTAGTTTGTATGATTTTTATAAAATGTATCAAAATAACCCGATAGCCATTTGACACCTTTTCAATCAATGATGGATCCAAGTTTTTAAGATGCTATCTCTTGGTGTGTCTTTGATGAGTAAACCATGTGATGACGGCCTTCTTGAACTAAACTTCAAACAGCAAAACATTGGAATGCAAGATACACTAGGAGGTTGTGTTGTGAGGGTCGATTTTGAAATATCTGAAATGGCTCATGTGATAGCATCTTTAATGTCCAATATTTCAATGAAAATGAAAAGTTGAAAAGCATTTGAAAGAATGCTAAAATATGGAATTAAATTTTAAATCAATTTATGAAGCGGCAAAACAAAGCCTATATAGTTTGCATCCATCAATGATTTACAAATTAAATTTTGTTATTTGAATAAGCATTGATCTTTATGGTTATATTTAATATTTGATTATTAAATTATATTTGTTCTTATGATTAATACTAATTTTACACTTGAACAAATGTCACATTCTCTAGTTCTATTATAGCATTGATATTTTTAAAAACATACTTATACAATGACCCTTACTGACTTTAATTTCATATTGAAAGAACAAATGCAAATTAACATTATTTGAAACATGTTATTTCACACATTTCAATACACAAGTATGTTATGTGTCTTTTCTTAAAATGGAAATTTATTGCTGTTTATGTTCCAATTAGAAACCAAAATGACAGTAACAAAAATAATCTAAGCCTTTTGAAAGATTTCACAAATTAATATGTCCCTTAAAATGCTCATGTCTTTACTCAAATAAATGTTTATCCAAATTTAGCTAATTTAAATAAATGGTTTTACTTAATATTAATCAATGATGGACCCACAATGCTATCTTATTGTTATTGTTAAAGTCAACAGAAAATTTGACATGTTGTTTCTACATGAAAATTTATTTTGATACTTTTGTCCAGAAAAAAAACCCCACTAGATTGTATTTGAAAACAATAATATAATTTTAAAGAGTTGAACATTTGAAAAGAACAAGCACTTTGGATCGATCAATGATTAACACTTATATCAGTGTGAATAAATGGATGTTAAATGTTTTTATATAAAAGTACCACAAGTCCACTATACAGAAACTGAGGTTAGGAAATGCTTGAAATATGGACACGTGTCATACCACTGTATTAGGGAGGACCTCATAATCTAACACGCGGTAATGCCTTGTTGTACCGCCCGGTACAACAAGGTATGACAAGGTATTGACATCGCCAGGTTTTATGAATGGAAATCCCGTGACTCATGAATAATCCGTATGCAAGAGGTCAAACAGCAGCAAGTGGGGCTCATTAAAAATGGCTGAGCTCTCACAAAAGATGTCTGGATGAATGGAGTTGAGGGTTACACAATGCTTAACCAGTCCACCTCCAAGCGCTATTGTTGTGGGATTAAGGGATTATTGGATCTCTGCCAGAAACCTGAGATCCTAGAGAGGCAGAGAAAGTTATAAACACTTTTAGCTGTTGCAAACTCTTGAGAACGACACGGGGAAATATTGAGGAATTGAAAAATAACACACGGGACGGGGAATTATTACGGGACTAAGAAATACAATAATATGGGACGGGAAAATATTACGGGATTGAGAACGGCACAGGAAACCTCTTATTTGTTGAATTATTCAAATACTGAGAATGATATCAGTAATTGACCTTTCCATTGCAATCGGAAAATTTTTGGATAATTAACCTTGTTACCCTTGAATCTATGCCTTGCCAAGTCTTGAGTTAAAGAAAAAAATGATATTCATTGTTAAATATTAATGTATAACATGCTTTGAGAATAGTTTGGTGTTGAAATCACACACGTTGATTCAACAGCCTGACTAAACATCGACTTCATCTGCTACTTGTGTTGCTGCGCTTAAATAATTTCAATTGTATAAATTCTAGAATGAATTTCTTCTCTCAAACTTTAAAGGTTTTTATTGTTACCCAAAGATAAGTTATGAAAAGATTACCCCAAGTACTAGTTTGTAAAATGATTCATATTTTGAAATAAATGAAGCATTTACAGTGTGGTAAAAATATTCCATTTTGCCTTAATTGTCGTTTGTCTGTGTGCCCGTGTTTACATGTTTTGACCATTTCTTTTGTATACATGACCCTTTGTTTAGATGTTGGTAATGAATAATAATACTCTTTTTCGTGGAAAATTGTTTGAATTATTGCCCTTATAGGACTCTACGATTCCATTGCCAACGTACAGTGGTGACAAAATATTTAAATGCCAAGCCTTTCTATATTATTTGGTTATATTCTGCTTGGTTATTAATTGCCGTCAGAGAGCGGCAAACACTTTATATTGAGCAGTTTTGTGTGGTTATCCAGTTATTCAGTGGTGTGAAGTTCGGAATCGCAATCGGACACCGCTAAAGTTATCTGCTGCCCTCTATCACACTGTTTACCACTTAGAAACTCGGAAAGCATTGGAAACTCGTGGCACGTGTGCTTTGGCACGCGACAAACATTGTTCACATTCCTGAAATTCTGCACTAGCGCACTTCAGAACAACACCACTGTTCAGAATGGCTACAAATGTCGTTCACTAGTTAGATCTAGGGTCTTTAATACAATTCAGAAAACCCAATTATATGACCATATAGCTCCACGGGGCGCAAAAACCATGACGTAATGTCATTCCTTGAAATGTCCATTATATCTTTTTTCGCTCACAGCAAAGACTGGTTACCCGACTGTGCAGTGTGCTTAAATAATTGCCTTCACAATGCGGAGACCAAACTATTTATTTTGCTTGCAATTTAAAGTTCTGTGTGAAGAGGTTCCGGTAAAACAACCTGAAAGAAGTTGGCAAATAATGGCTCCAAACCCAAAGGTAAGCCGTGTCACTCGTAATTTCCATAAACTATTGATAAAGGAGACGTTATTCTAAGCAGCAATAAACATTCTAAGCAGAATTCAACAAGGGCCTATGATCAACGAGTATTTGTGGACCACTGGTGCATCGTCCATGGTACCCTGCGAATGGTTTGTGTATGGGTTACCTGTTAAAATCCACTACTGGTTGACAAATGTTGACTGATCAATTTTGCCCAAGGTTTATGCATCTATCAAGTAATAATGTGTGTAAATGTGTATGAAACATTATAATGCTGAAAATGATATTTGTTTGTTATGATAGGCACAGGTCATGATGAAAGTGTATTTTCACAGTTATAAATGAACAGTGCCACCATTAAGCCTATAGCTTTATGAAGTGAGGCATTAGTTGTGTACAACCAAGAATAGATTATGTCACTTCATGTTACAGCAACTATCCGTGATATGTCATTATGTGTGGTGCCACCAATTACGATGATTAAGATAATGATGTCAGAATACACTAACAATTGTTTCTGTTCAATGCATATGTCACTGAATCCCCTCACAATTTCAACTCAAAACCCTGCCAACTTTCCGAACCCATAGCTTGCTGACATCAACATTGAAATCAAACAAACAGTATCAAGTGAGTTTGTTAATGTTAATGTGTAATTCTCTTCTCTTATAGGGAACATGGTGTTAATACCGTCCTGGGGCATTGATTTGCTATGTCCACGCACCGACGAGCTATTGATGAACAGGCAGGAACTACCAACTCACTGCAAAAGTAGGTAAGATTCTGCACACTTTTTCTCAGTAAAAGAAGTGTTCAAAATTTCAGAAACTAGAAAAAATCTTGTTAGAAAGTTGCTTAGCTGTAGGAAGTAATTATGGAATATTTCTAAACAATTTCTTTGGAGTAAAGTATAATTATTCTCTTCCCTTTTATGAATGGGTGCTAATGTGAATGTGAACCAATGTCAGATGAACAATGTCTTTGGGAGAAATAACGTTGAAGTCTTTAACTTCTACAATTTATTTTGAGATATTGATAGTGCATGCATAATTTCACAAGACTCAAAGCAGCTTGAATACTATAAACGTATCGCACATATGCAAAATCTTTAAAGGGGGTGTATTATTATGAAACCGACACTGTCATTGTTTTAGCCTGTCGTTTCTGGCAAAGACACATCTGAGAATTTGTCGAATCCAGTTTGGTAGTCAGTCATCTCGTGGTTAATGTTAACAGAGCAATCTTGACGTTACATTACTTAATTCACCGTAGTGATTTTATCATGATAGTGAATGATGCACGTTGTTGATACATGGAGCAATCTCTCCCACAGATTACTGCAGAATAATTGTTATAAACATTACAGCAAGGCACGATTGGTGACCTTTTACAAAATTGTGAGTAAACTGATTCAAATGGTATGTTGAGATGAATAAACCCAGCTTATGTAACAATGTAACAGCTTGCTCAATATCTTGATACATAGCAACAGTGTCCTAAGTCTGGGGAAATCAAATACAGTCTAGGCCTATGCAATCAGTGAAGTCAGTGTACCAGACATGATACAAATCATAACTCACAAGAGACCGGCTTCATGGAGCTGCTTTAGCAGATATTATTGCTGAGCAAGTTTTCATGCTTAGCAAAAATCAGCTGAATACCAGCCACAAGGAGTGTACTCAACATGGCATTTCACTGGTAACCTGCTTTTGCTTATAGGTAACACTGTTTGTGTTGAGCAGCTACGGCCATGCCTTTTATCATTTTAGTAAAAGTAACCTTGGTATATGAACTCAGTACAATGTGAAATCCCTTCACAATTGCATATAAAAAGTTGTTTATAATTATCGTACTTCCGACTGGCAATGGCAAACAGGTTTATTGATTTTTTTCGGGGGTTGGGATAATTGGTTACATCCTGCCACCCTGTCACTCATCATTTCCTGCTCCAACCAAGAGTTGCCTTGGAAATTCAAATGCTTCAGCAGAAAATATTGCTGGGCCAGTTTCATACTCAGCAACAATCAGCTGAATACCAGCCACATTGGAATGTACATACTCAACATGACATTTCACTGGTAACCTGCTTTTGCTTGTAGCTAACACTGTGTTCAACAGCTACCATGCCTGCCTTTTATTATTTCCAGTTCCTCTAACTGTGAAACGGAAGCAGATTGATTTTTCTGGCAACTGGCTGCCATGAAATCCCTCAGGCCTGGCTCTGCCAGTCAACTAACCTTTATCCTCTGTACCTACCACAGAAGACAAGAGTTTACCACACAATACCACAGTCTCCACAGGCGAACTGGATACCAACCCTAACTCTCTGCACCTACCACAGAAGACAAGAGCTGTTTACCACACATACTACCACAGTCTCCACAGGTGAACTGGATATTAACCCTAACCCTCTTCATCTACCACAAAAGGCAAGAGGTGTTTACCACACATTATCACAGTCTCCACAGGGGAACGGGATATAAACCCTAACCCTCTTCACCTACCCCAAAAGGCAAGAGGTGTTTACCACACATTATCACAGTCTCCACAGGGGAACGGGATATAAACCCTAACCCTCTTCACCTACCACAAAAGGCAAGAGGTGTTTACCACACATTATCACAGTCTCCACAGGGGAACGGGATATAAACCCTAACCATCTGCACCTACCACATAAGACATGAGCTGTTTACCACACAGTACCACAGTCTCCACAGGGGAACTTGATATTAACCCTAACCCCCTGCACCGACCACAGAAGACAAGAGCTCTTTACCACAGTCTCTACTGTCCGGTATGTCCACAAGTGGATTGGGTTTTCAATCCCTACCTGATTATGTGGGTTTTACCCAGAATATTACTCTGGGATTTTCCTTCCACCTCTTAAACGCTATCTGCTTCTCATCATCTTTCCATACAAAGTTTCATCAGGCTTTCGAGCTAGAGTGCCTAGGGCTCTTTTGAGGAATCCTTTGTGTTATACCAGAAAATAAATAAGTAATAAATAATGAATACAGGGGGACTGGATCATAATTGTGCATAACCACACAAACCACACTGTGATGTATTGTTGTATTCAGGATACTACGCTTAGCACAGGAAAAACCATGCACGGTAAACTGTGGTATGCAGGTGGCCTGGGTTGGGGTTAGTAAAACATGTGTGCATTTTAAGAGATCCATATTAAAATACATGTAAAATCAATGCATACAAAATTGTATTGTGTTTGATTTAGTCTCACATAAATTTTGGAAAAGAAGCAAGACTGAAACTTACAAGCCTCCATTTTCACCTATGTCAACAGTTTCCAAGGGACCCGCTGTACTTAGAAAACTTCTTAAAATAATCTCAAGATTCCGGAGCAACCTTGATGTGAAAGCAGTGCAATTAATATGAATCCCCGCACAGTTGTATGGTTGGGTCATAATCACCTTTAGTCCAACTGACAATAGCAAGAAGGCTTGTTGGTTGATTGGCTATTGTGCTTGACATACAGAGACAAAGCCATTAGTCTGGGGAATTGAAATGCTGGCTAGGCCTATGCAATCAGTGAAGTCAGTATAGCAGACATGATACAAATCATAACTCACAAGAAACCAGTTTCATGCATCTGTTTCAGCAGATAATATTGATGAGCAAGTTTTCATGCTGATCAAAAATCAGCTGAAAACCAGCCACATGGAATGTACTCAGCATGAAATTTCACTGGTAAGCAGCTTTTTATAAGTAACCTCGCTATGAACTCAGTACAATGTGAATTGCATTCACAGTTGCATATTAGAAGTTGTTCACAATTACCGTACTTCGACTGGCAATGGCAAACAGGTTTATTGATTTTTTGGGGTTTGGGATAATTGGTTACATCCTGCCACCCTTTCACTCATCAAATCCTGTTCCAATTAAGAGTTGCCTTGGAAATTCAAATGCTTCAGCTAAAAATATTGCTGGGCCAGTTTTCATACAAAAATCAGCTGAATACCAGCCACAAGGAATGTACGTACTCAACATGACATTTCACTGGTATCCTGTTTTTTGCTTGTAGCTAACACTTTTTGTGTTCAGCAGCTACCATACCTGCCTTTTATCATTTCCTGTTTCTCTAACTGTGAAACGGAAGCAGATTGATTTTTCTGGCAACTGGCTGCCATGAAATCCCTCAGGCCTGGCTCTGCCAGTTAATTAACCCCAACCCTCTGTATCTACCACAGAAGACAAGGGCTGTTTACCATACACTACCACAGTCTCCACAGGGGAACTGGATACCAACCCTAACCCTCTGCACCTACCACAGAAGACACGAGCTTTTTTTCCACACACGACCACAGTCTCCACAGGGGAACTGGTTATTAACCCTAACCCTCTGCACCTACCACAGAATACAAGAGCTCTTTAGCACAGTCTCTACTGTCCGGCTCGGTCGACAAGTGGATTGGGTTGCCAGTCCCTACCTGATTCTGTGGGTTTTACCAAGAATATTACTCTGGGATTTTCCTCCCACCTGTAAAGCTTCTTCTCATCATATTTCCATAAAAGGTTTCATCAGGCTTTCGAGCTACAGTGCCTAGGGCTCTTTTGAGGAATCCTTGGTGTCATTACCGGAAAATAAATAAGTAATAAATAATGAATACAGGGGGATTGGACCATTGTTATGCATTACCACACAAACCATACTGTGATGTATTGTGGTATTCAGGATACTACGCTTAGCACAGGAGAAAACATGCATGGTAAACTGTGGTATGCAGGTGGCCTGGGTTGGGGTTAGTAAAAAAAAATGTGTGCATTTTAAGAGGTTCATATTAAAATACATGTAAAATCAATGCATATAAAATTTTATTGTGTTTGATTTAGTCTTACATTAATTTTGGAATTATTGATTACATTAATGGTTCCAGTAATAGCACTGAAACTTACAAGCCTCCATTTTCACCTATGTCAACAGTTTCCAAGGGACCCGCTGTACATAGAAAACTACTTAAAATAATCTCAAGATTCCACAGCAACCTTGATGTGAAAGCAGTGCAATTAATATGAATCCCTGCACTGTTGTATGGTTGGGTCATAATCACCTTTAGTCCAACTGACAATAGCAAGAAGGCTTGTTGGTTGATTGGCTATTGTTCTTGACATACAGAGACAAAGGCATTAGTCTGGGGAATTGAAATGCTGGCTAGTCCTTTGCAATCAGTGAAGTCAGTATACCAGACATGATACAAATCATAACTCACAAGAAACCATTTACATGGAGCTGCTTCAGTAGATAAAATTGCCAGGAGCAAGTTTTCATGCTTAGCAAATCTCAGCTGAATACCAGCCACATGGAATGTACTCAGCATGAAATTTCTCCTGTAAGCAGCTTTTGCTTATAGCTATTACACTATTTGTGTTGAACAGCTACCATGTGTAACCAGGTCGTATACTCGTATTAATAAATATACTCTTACCCGACGCCGGTTCCTTTTCTTCTCTCTACTCTTTTAATTGTTTCTTTTTTTCTCCATTCACATGACACATGCTTGTATTATTTACTGTTTTAATCCAAGTTGCGCCTGCGTCGCAAGCACTCACAAAATAGCGCCCTCTTGCGACAGTGTGGCGTTGAGTCGCGCGATAACTTAAATAATACACTTTGCATAAGGAATGCCGCGCTATTGTCCCGGAGCGCTTTTTACATTTCTGTACCCGGGCGTTGGCAAGATTTCGTTTTAGGAAATTTCCTGAGAGAGTTGATTTCGATCCAGCTACGCCCGGCGTACAGATCTGTATTCTCCTGCCTCCCCCTAGCCTTTGGCTTGTGTCTGCTTCTCAATAATTATTTGTATTAGCAGCTAGCCCTTTCTCTTCAATAATTTTGAAGAATGAATATATGTATTCGGAGCGATCGTAAGGGGAAAAGAAGGCTTTGACATACAGTGCTGGGAGTGAGTATTTTTTTAATTTGATTAATTACTTTATCGTAATGCCCCGTAATTTTCCATAGTTATGTTTTGTGTGTAGTTCTTATTTTCTTAGGGCTGATTTGCCAGGACCGTAAATCGGTCTGGAATAAAGAACTGTGCGTTTTGGTAAATAACCTCTCACAATATAATTACTAGTGAGAATGGGAGATCTTGTATAAAATCCTCATAACTTTGTATACCTTTTTGTATAGTTTATTATTGTCTTGGCGATACCGCCGAAACATCAAGTTCCCGCCAAGTAACAAATTAATTGAATTGGCGGCGATATTATCCTTGACGTACTTTACACGTAGTCGTGGTCCACCTCTCAGTAATATGTTCGTTTTTATCTTAATCTATGTCAATAATTTTGTAGATAATTAATGTAGTCCCTTCCTATCATATAATTACACTTTGTTTAGTTTTCATAGTGTTTCGATTACGAAACTGATAAATGAATTGTAATTATAAATTCGTCTATAAACATATTAATATGGATTAATTTTTTTTGCTTTTGCAGACAGTTGTTTTCCTTAATTCCTATTGACTGTCGTTCTTTTTATATGTTCGCAATTAAAAAATTCCACCGAATATTGCAAAACAATTATGTCCTCCACCTTGTAATATTTTTAAGTGGAACCGCCCGGTAACACTTGGCGTAGTCGGCAGGATAGTCATCTATCCACTTTTCGATTTGGTGGCAAGACAAAATAATTAAGAGCGAACGACAGTCAAAAATAATAAGGGAACAATCAACGGAGAAGACTTGAAGCCTGGAGGTCCTGACGTTGTCTTACAGCGGAGAGGTCTTGCTGGTGACTCTGCTGTCTTGACTGTACCACTACCGTGGCGAGGCCCGTCCCCCAGCAGCTGCAGCCTGAAGTTGAAGCCCCGGACCACTCTGCCTTCAAGGGAGTTTGCCGGTTCCTGTAGTTTTTTTGATGGACGAAGCTCATCCGATCGTCATCCAGCACAAGTTCCCTGACGCGAGGAATCTTCTCTCAAGAGCCTGGAACTGAAGCCCTTGGACTCCTCGTATCCTCTGCCATCAAGGGAGTTTGCTGTTTACTACACAGTTTTCTTGGATGGGACAGAACTCCTTCAGTCGCCGCAATGGTCTGTTCTTGGACGACTTCGTGTTCTTCATCTGAACTGGCATCATTGTGAACATTTGAACTGTGCTCACGGAACTTTACAGTACTGGTACCCTACGTAGTTTGTCGTCAGATCCCTGGACCAAAGTAAAGTAAAGTAAAGTATTTGTCCATTTTTCTTGCTGTTGTTACTGTTCATTTTTTTGTGATTTCCAACACTGCATTTGCATTCTAGGAATCTGGAAACAAAACAAAATGTGCATAATAATCATATGAGAATATTCGTATCTCCATTTAGTATACTGCATTATTAGTAGAGGAGACACTTTAATGTGAATAGATTTGATAATCCTACATTTTTCTTCACTTGATAATTGCTTTGAAATTTGTGCTATTTGACTGACGTTCTAATTACATTGAAACTTTGAGCATTTCTAACACTCTGTGTCCCAAAATTTCGAATGTTAACCATTTTTTGGAACATCGTTTTAGATCATTTTTGATGTGACAAGTTTTTTTTTGTTTTTTTGCTTTTTTTTTGCATTTAATTCCTCTTCGGCAGTTGTGTTTTTCCAATATTGTTGGGTTTTTTTGTGCTTTTTGTGCAAACTAGAGATACTTTGCTGTTATAGGACTGCTCTGTTCAAGCCTCCTCTTCTCTCTCTCAGACAAATTGTCTCCCAGCACACCAGGCTTTAGTGCATTGCATAAGTGCCAAGATATTGCTGCGCCATGCTGCTTTTAGCTCAAATGCTTCTGCATCTGTAATTTGGCTTTAATGTCCGTGTACTAATCAGATTCCTCCCTAGTACTCAGCAGGTTTTCTTTATCTTGAACATGGCTAAAAAGTCCGAAGGGTCCCCGAGTATGTCCAACCTCTTGGATCAAATTGAAGATTTGAGGTCCTTATTTCATCAAACACAGGAATTTGCTAAGGCTAAAACTCAATCATATGTTTTGGTCCCTAATCAGAAGAAGCCTCTGACTTATTCTGGACCCCTGTCTGATGTTAAACTTGAGGACTGGATATATGATGTGACTGCTGCCACGAAGGCCCGTTCTATGACCAAGAAGGCCGAGGTAGACTTCGTCCTTCAATATCTGACTGGTGCTGCAAGAGAAGAAGCGAAGTACCATAAGATTGCAAGCCTAGATGCACTTTTTAAGGTTCTAAGGGACACATTTGGGGATCATGGATCCTCTGTTAGTATGCAAAGGGCATTCTTCGAACGGAAACAGACACCGGATGAGACACTTACCACTTTCTCTCACTTTCTTCTTGATCTGTTCAATAAGGCTGTTAGGAAGTCTCCCCAACTGATGGAGAAACGAGAACACCTTCTCAAGGACCAGTTCGCAGAAGGGGTTTATGATCCTCTCCTTCGAAAATATTTGAAGGGCAAGCTCCGTGAACTTCCCGAGATTGACTTCTTTGCCTTGAGAACCGAAGCTGTTGAGTGGGCCGAGGAGCCTGAAGGGGCCATATCTTCGTCCATGTCGGTGGCTGTCAGCAAGCAATCAGCTCAGGAACAGCCCAGTACCAAAGCACTCCTTGACATAATGGTTAAACAGCAAGAGCAGATCGACCATCAACAAAAACAACTTGATGAATTGACTGTCCTTGTACAACGGTTGTCACAATCTAAGCTGAACACACCTACAGGCAAAAGACAAACAACAACAACTTGCACATTCTGTAACAAGATGGGGCATACAAATGAGAAATGTTTCAAGCGCCAACTTAAGGAAGCACATGATACAATAGAAGACCTTAGGAAATCAGAGAGACCTTCGACCAATAAGGAAAACTGACTCCTCTCTCGGACCAGGGTCCCTTCGATGAGAGGGAAATTTCGGACCCCTCTTCTAGTTCTTGTCATGCTCATGAGGTCCTTTCCACCTCTAATGTTGTTGGTAGTTGTCCCACTCTCTCTCTTAGTCTGGGAACTGTAGAGACTAAGTGCCTCATTGACACAGGTTCTATGATTTCCACTGTAACTGAAGAATTCTTCCTGACACACTTAAAGCCTAAAGGTACTGAATTCAAATCCAACGGCCCTTGTTTGCGCATAACTGCTGCTAATGGCCTTGAGATACCTTATACTGGGTACTTGGAGCTAGACGTAAACTGTGACGGAGTAACTCTACCTCAAATGGGTTTTCTAGTTGTCCGTGATGCAGTAGATGCCACCATCAAGAAACATAAACAACTAGTTCCGGGTCTCCTTGGGATGAATATTTTGACTCCTTTGGTTAATGCTTTGGAAGATGCCAAACTTTCTACGGCATCCCCTCTGCATTTCCTAAAGTCAGTTCTTTGTCTGCAGATCGATGCCCAGGACAGGGAACAGGATTCTGTGGCCTTTGTCCGGTCTTCAAGTCAATCTGTTTATATTCCATCCAATACCTCTGTTACTATCCAAGGTGGGATCTCCCCACATTTACCTTTTCGTACAGCTGTTATTGAGCCCCTCCGTAACAGTGATCACCTGCCAGTTGGCCTCCTTGTGGCATCTTCTTTAGTACAGGTTGGCAAAACTGTTCCAGTTAGGATTGACAATCTTTCTAGCTCTGGATTTGTTTTACATCCTAGAACGCGGATAGGTGTTCTTCGTAGAGTTGATCAAGTAATAACTGATTCATTAGAGGTCGAATTTCAAATAACTTCACAAGAAATCAAAATCACTAAAGCTGAATGCCCCTCTCCTACTCATTTGGATGCTGTAGACATATCCAGCTTTGATGGCAGTCCAGAACAACTGCATAAAATACAAGACCTACTGGAGAAGCATAAGGACATCTTCGCCACTCACGACTTTGATTTGGGTGATACTAAAACCGTTGAGCATCACATAGAAACTTCTACTTCACAACCCATTTCTCAGTCTTACAGACGTATTCCTCCCAACCAGTACGAAGAAGTCAAAAAGCACATTCAGAAGCTACTTACTTACGACATCATACAGGAGAGTCACAGTCCTTACGCCTCACCCATTGTTCTTGTAAGGAAGAAGGATGGTAGCCTTCGCATGTGTGTCGATTATAGACGTCTCAACGCTGTAACCAAGAAGGATGCTTTTCCTCTCCCTCGCATTGAGGAGCTTATCGATGCCCCCGTTGGTGCCCAATTTTTCTCATCACTGGACTTGGCCAGCGGATACCATCAGGTGCGGGTGCGGGAATCTGACAGAGAAAAGACAGCCTTTATAACACCCATGGGATTGTATGAGTACACCCGGATGCCTTTTGGTTTGTGTGGTGCCCCTGCAACATTTCAGAGATTGATGCAGAGATGTATGGGTGACCTCATGTATCAGCTTATTTTTGTCTATCTTGATGATGTATGCATCTTCTCGAAAACTTTCGATGAGCACTTGCAACATCTTGACACTGTTTTCTGCAGATTGAGAGAACACAATCTCAAACTTAAGCCCTCTAAGTGCCACCTCTTTTGCAAGGAAATCAACTATCTGGGTCACACACTTTCTCCACTTGGCATTGCTACCAACTCAGAGAAAACCAAGGCAATTGTTGAATGGCCTGTGCCTCGCACCACCAAACAGCTGCGTTCTTTCTTAGGCTTTGCAAGCTATTACAGGAAGTACATCAAGGACTTTGCACGCATAGCTGCACCGCTTCATGCTTTGGTTGGTAAAACACAGCAGTGTTCACCTAAGGTGTTTCGAAAACAGTGGAACAAAATCTGTCATACTGCTTTCGAAGAATTGAAGACAAAATTTGTCAAACCCCCTATTCTTACCTTTGCCAACTTTGACCTCCCCTTCATACTTGATGTGGATGCAAGCTTGTCCGGCTTGGGCGCTGTCTTGTCACAAGTCCAAGATGGCGAGGAAAAGGTTGTGGCCTTTGCCAGTCGCTGCCTGCGAGAAAATGAGAAGAACATGGAAAATTACAGTTCTCGTAAGCTAGAACTATTGGGTCTGAAATGGGCAATAACTGAAAAATTTAAGGACTACTTATATTGTTCAGTTTTCACAGTCAGGACAGACAACAACCCGCTAAGTCATCTCCACACGGCAAAGCTGGGTGCTACTGAGCAACGTTGGGTTGCCACTTTGGCACCCTACAATTTCAACATAATTTACCGACCTGGTCGTGTGAACTCCAATGCTGATGGACTTTCTCGACAACACCCGGCAGAGAGTGATCAAACTTATGCCTTTGTCTCTGAAGTAATAGCCGAGGAAAGCTTACACAACGCCTCTCCATCTTCCTTACCTGCAACTTTGCAAGTAAAGATTTTCAACACTGTTGGCGAACTGTGTGCTGCTCGTGTGCATGCAGATGTCCTTTCCACTATTTCTTCTTTTCCATCTCTACCTAGATCTGAGTTAGCCAAACTGCAACAGGATGATCCTGATATTGGCCGATACTTGCAGTACCACAGAACAGACAAGTTAGACCAAGTCTCTAGGAAGCATGAATCTTCTGCTGTCAAGGTTTTATTGAGGCAGTCTAAGCGTCTTAAGCTTGACAAGGGTGTCCTCCATCGAGAAGTTCATGACCCGTTCCTTGGTACTCTTAACCAAGTGGTCCTTCCTGCTTGTCTTAGATCTCAAATCCTGACCAGCCTGCATAACGACTTTGGTCATCAGGGCGAAGAGAGGACCATGTCTCTCATTCGTAGACGTTGTTTTTGGCCATTTATGTTTAGAGACGTTAAAGAGTGGATTAGAGAATGTGAACGCTGTTCCGTAGCTAAGCTACCGGTGCCCTCTGTAAGGAACCCTCTAGGTCATTTGGTTGCCTCCAAACCACTTGACACTATTGCTATCGATTTCACTCTACTGGAACAGGCATCTGACAGGACTGAAAATGTGCTAGTCATTACTGATGTTTTCAGTAAGTTCACTGTGGCGGTCCCGACTAAGGACCAGACAGCTAAGACAACGGCTAATGCTCTGGTGAAGGAGTGGTTCTACAAATATGGAGTTCCACAGAGGATTCACTCGGATCAAGGACGACAATTTGTGGGAGACCTCATTGCAAATCTTTGTGAACTTTACAACATCACCAAATCCAGAACCACACCCTATCATCCTCAGGGTAATGCACAGTGTGAAAGGTTCAATCGGACTATGCATAATCTCCTTCGAACACTTTCCACCAAGCAAAAGCAATCTTGGCCTAAGCACTTACCAGAACTTCTCTTCGCATACAATGCTACTCCACATTCCTCTACAGGCTTTTCTCCTTTTTATCTTATGTTTGGCCGTGAACCACTACTGCCAGTAGATCTTTTACTGGATGGGGGCCTACCTGAAAACATCTCTCATGACTGGTTGGCTCTTCATGCAGCACGGCTAAAGGAGGCATATCACCTAGCACAGAAAAAGACACAGCAGGAGCTAGCTAAGAGTAAGAAGCACTTTGACCGCAGAATCAACCCCAACACTTTCAAAGTAGGAGATCTTGTGTACCTCCGGCAACATCACAAGGGGAGAAGCAAAATTCAAAATTACTACTTCCCAGATATCTATAGGGTGACATGCCATCATTCCAAAGACTCGTTCATTTACACCATTGAATTAGCAGACGGCTCTGGTGCTCACAAAACTGTTAACTCTTCTGAACTTAAACCTGTCCCTGCCTCTTTAACTCAGCTTCCCCATACTTCTGCTAAAGACTCACCACCTTCTAACCATGACTCTTCGTCCTCTGACACAGAGTACGAACTAGAGGTGTTCATACCGGATGGTGATGGTGACGATACTACCCCTCCTCCTCTTCAACCAACCAGAACGCCATCTCCTCCTAATCCTCTACGACGTTCCGCTCGTTCCACTAGAGGAAAACATAGTAACATTCATAGGTTACCTCGCTCTGTGCTTCAGCAACAACACCTACTTTCTCCTGATGACAGACTAATAATAATTTTTCTGGTCTGTACCATCTTGTTTCTTGTATTCGTTAATATTGGACAAACCTTTGGCTATGTCCACCTGCTCTGGATCATTCCTTCTGTCTCTGTGCTGACCTTCTGCAAATTCCATTTCCGGTGGTTGGTCGAACACCTGAGTAGATTCAGTGGCTGGATACAGGAATTTGAAGAGCATGCCAATAGTTAATATTTTTAGGCATCATGTAATATAATGATATATATGTACATAGTTTTTTTTACTTTGTTATGTCTCCACTTAATACTATGTCCATCCTAATTTCTTTGGAATGCATGGACAGCAACACATTTACTCTCTTCTCTCATTTGCTTAACCTTTGTATACAACATTACCTTGTCACTATTCTGACTTGATCTGTACTATTATTCCAATGCTGCTACTATCCTTGTACAGGGTCTGCAAGCCCCACGTCATGTTCTATCTAGTTCATCTCGCCTGTCTTCATACAACAGTCATAGACAGTCCAACGAGGTCAACTCATTCCAGGGACATCCTGGGCTGGACATAAAGTCTCTACATGTTGCATGACATTTCTATCACATGGCCAATGTTTCCGAACCTGGCCTATTCCATGGACCTTTTCCTCTTGAGAAATATCAAATTGATATGTGTCTACTCTATACATGAGATAATTCTCTGCCCTAGTGACATACTAAGGATAGACCGTAGTCATATTTCAGCCATGAGGCCTAGTGTCCTATTCTATACAGGTTGAATTTGTTCTAGAATGACATTTCACCACGTGCATCTATATTAATTAACGTTAGGCCTAAAACACAAGGAACAAGCTTTATCATTCACTGTTCAGCTACTTTCAATTTGGTGACTTTACTGCCTTTACACACACATACACAAAAAATGCCCATTAAAAACTACGGGGTGAGTGTAACCAGGTCGTATACTCGTATTAATAAATATACTCTTACCCGACGCCGGTTCCTTTTCTTCTCTCTACTCTTTTAATTGTTTCTTTTTTTCTCCATTCACATGACACATGCTTGTATTATTTACTGTTTTAATCCAAGTTGCGCCTGCGTCGCAAGCACTCACAAAATAGCGCCCTCTTGCGACAGTGTGGCGTTGAGTCGCGCGATAACTTAAATAATACACTTTGCATAAGGAATGCCGCGCTATTGTCCCGGAGCGCTTTTTACATTTCTGTACCCGGGCGTTGGCAAGATTTCGTTTTAGGAAATTTCCTGAGAGAGTTGATTTCGATCCAGCTACGCCCGGCGTACAGATCTGTATTCTCCTGCCTCCCCCTAGCCTTTGGCTTGTGTCTGCTTCTCAATAATTATTTGTATTAGCAGCTAGCCCTTTCTCTTCAATAATTTTGAAGAATGAATATATGTATTCGGAGCGATCGTAAGGGGAAAAGAAGGCTTTGACATACAGTGCTGGGAGTGAGTATTTTTTTAATTTGATTAATTACTTTATCGTAATGCCCCGTAATTTTCCATAGTTATGTTTTGTGTGTAGTTCTTATTTTCTTAGGGCTGATTTGCCACGACCGTAAATCGGTCTGGAATAAAGAACTGTGCGTTTTGGTAAATAACCTCTCACAATATAATTACTAGTGAGAATGGGAGATCTTGTATAAAATCCTCATAACTTTGTATACCTTTTTGTATAGTTTATTATTGTCTTGGCGATACCGCCGAAACATCAAGTTCCCGCCAAGTAACAAATTAATTGAATTGGCGGCGATATTATCCTTGACGTACTTTACACGTAGTCGTGGTCCACCTCTCAGTAATATGTTCGTTTTTATCTTAATCTATGTCAATAATTTTGTAGATAATTAATGTAGTCCCTTCCTATCATATAATTACACTTTGTTTAGTTTTCATAGTGTTTCGATTACGAAACTGATAAATGAATTGTAATTATAAATTCGTCTATAAACATATTAATATGGATTAATTTTTTTTGCTTTTGCAGACAGTTGTTTTCCTTAATTCCTATTGACTGTCGTTCTTTTTATATGTTCGCAATTAAAAAATTCCACCGAATATTGCAAAACAATTATGTCCTCCACCTTGTAATATTTTTAAGTGGAACCGCCCGGTAACACATGCCTGTCTTAACCTTTTATCATTTCAGTTAGAGTAATCTTGCTATCAACTCAGTACAAGATGAAATCCCCTCACAGTTGCATAAGTCGTTAATAATCACCTTGCTTCCGACTGACAATGGCAAGGTGGAGGTGTATTGATTTCGGGTGAAAGGGGATAACTGGTTACATCCTGCCAGCATGCCACTCATCATTTCCTTCTCTAACTAGGAATATTAAGAGGGATGATTGATTTTCTCTTAATCAACTCCCATTGAAAACCTTAGGCCTGACTACGAGGCATTTGATATTGTGAAAGTGCATGTTACAGGTCCATATTCATAGTATATATAGCAACACCTGTGCAGACAACTGCCAATGGAGCCATTGTACATTGTATTTTGGATATAATTTCAATTATCCACCGCAATATTGAAGTGAAAGCATACTGAATATATTAATCCCTGCATACATTTGCATATCTGAGTAATAATCAGGTATTGTTCGACTGATATTATAAATTTAGCTGAATTTTCTTATAATTGCCAAACATCCTTCCTCGCATCATTTGCATTTTCCCTGATTGATGCAGTCCTTCATTAGCACTAAAACCCTGAGTTCTCAGACACAAAGTAATATTCATGTTGTTTATAAACAAACACTATCTGGGACCTCAGCTTATGTTTGTAATGATTCTGACTGGTTCAAGTTTAGGTACATTGAAGCTTTAATTCGTATTAGAAATGAAATAAGATAGCAATGAGTTGGTGAAAGACATAAACCCAACATAATTTTCGTGCAGTTAACAACAGCCATCAAATCTGAGGGTACATGGTAGAGAACTCTACTAGCTTAATTCTTGGCATCAATATAAACATAATTGTGAGGTTGCATTGTTTCAGAAGCATTATATTTGCCACTCTGTAATTTGCAGTGCTTGAGAGCAAATTGGAATCTATGTGTGCAATTGAAATGTTGTCCCTACGTGAACTTTTTTATATCCTCAAATCTTGGAGACAATTCACTTTTGCTGCAGATGTTTAATGAAATGGAATAATTCTTCCAAACAGTTCATGCCATGTAGAGATGTATCCATGTATACAACTCCTTAATCTACCCCAGCAAATACGAGGCAAAAAATAACTGATTAATACATTAAATTCCATGCACAGCCTCAGTTGGCCCGCACACTGTCAATGCTTTACACCATTTGACCAATATGATCTCAATGAAAAGCTATTGGTTTTATCTGCTCCAGATATGAATATTCATAACGTCACTGTAGTCAAGCTGGGTTTGGTTCATTTTCTGCAGTGACTCTGACTTCCTAAAGTTGTACACATACAGTATTAGCCAAGTGGGTTTAATATGTAGTCACTTCTCAGCAGATAATTCAGAGAGTGTGCAGACAGTGATAGTCCATGACAGGATTGAGGGCCAACTGCTGATGTGGGGATCTGTCTGACCAGTCATTGTTTGCTCTACGGAGGAAAAAACATACCTTGCTCTCAGATGATGCTTCATTGATTTCAGTCAGAAATCATCCAAAATTGTAATCTTGGAAACTGACAAACAGCAATGATTATCAAATAAATCATATTCAAACCACGGTGCTATTGATGTCCTTCAAGATGAGAGTTGTCATTGCTTACTTGCTGCTGACTGTAATGGCAGGGAACTGTCAAGGGGAGTGTCTGACTCGATTCACTTCCAATTATTACAAGGCCAATAATCGTGCTTTATTGCATCACGTATATCAAGCAAAAACTACATCTTCTGCATTGTTATGTGGTAGAGATTGCTCCATGGATCCACTTTGTGCATCGTTCAACTATCATGAGAGTAATAACTCCTGCCAGATGAATAATATTTTTATGAACATGAATACTTCTATATTTGTTGAGCTGCAAGGAAGTGCATACTTTAATGATAACTTTGAAACTTCATTTCTGTTAGTACCTGAAACTGTAAAGCCTCAAAGCTGTCAGAAGTTGCTTCAAGCTGGTAACTACAACGATGGTATCTATACCATCTATCCTCTTGGAATGAGTGATGGCATACAGGTATACTGTGACATGACAACAGCTGGTGGAGGCTGGATAGTATTCCAAGGGCGTCAAGATGGCTCTGTTGACTTTTACCGTGACTGGACTGACTACAAATCTGGATTTGGCAACCTGTCTGGTGAGTTCTGGTTGGGTAACGATAATTTGCGTAATTTGACTGCTTATGAGATATTTAAGTTGAGAGTTGATCTTGAGGATTGGGAGGGAGGCACAGCATGGGCAGAATATGGTCATTTTGAAATCATTGGTGAGAAATACACACTGAGTATCGGCTCATATAATACAATGAGTACAGCAAAAGATTCAATGACAGTTCATAATGCACGTCAATTCACAACAAAAGATCAAGACAATGATCTATGGCCATCAGATTGTGCAGAGTTTGGGGGAGGAGCATGGTGGTTCAATGCATGCTTTATATCTGGCTCTCACCTAAATGGCAAATACTATAATCATAGCAATGCAGAATTTGGAAAAGGTATTCAATGGTACACCTGGAAAGGATATGGCTATTCCCTTAAGAAATGTACCATGAAAATCAGAGAAGTCCTCTAAACAAAATAGTAGGTGTACATTTGGAGTGCATATTATGGATTATTTCACGGCAGCTACAAAGTACATTTGTTATGATTTTATTTGGGGGATTTCGGGAACTGTGACACAGTTCAGTCATAAAAATGTAGTCCCAAGCTTGTCAACCCGTCAACTAGCCTGTCATGAGAGCTGTATTGAAATTTAAAGCCTTCGATAAAGATCTTAGATCTTGCTAGGATCAAAACGCGTCAGGCCCTTCTAACTCCAAGAAACATTTCTGATCGATTTGCTAAGTGTTTAAACAGTCACAATTACAAAATACATTCGGCTAAAAGTACGTAGTTCTCAAAGATTTTCCCATGTGTAGTTCTACAAAATTTGCTGTTGAGATGTCACTTAAGCAATTCTCTTGAATATTTCATTTGGATTCTCACTGTTTTTAAACGGTCAAAACTGACTGACAAATACATTAAAATTATAAAAAGGAGTAGCTCTCAGAGAGTGGGTCACAAACTATCATGAATTTATTTCATGAATTAGCATTATAATATCAATTGTAACATTACAAGGAAGCATTTGTCATGACTTGTGTGAGTATTGTGATATTCATTCATGTGTAATTCTTAAAAAAGAAAAGAAAACTGTATTAGTGACAATTTTTTGAAGGTATTCAACATCATTGTTAAGTCAAAAGCAGATACAAAATTCATTGAAATATAATCATCATTTTGTGACACGATTCAGTATTCAGGAGATCGCTGGTTCGAATCTCGCTCGTCAATCTTTGTTCACCTTTCAAAATCCACTGAAATTATTTTGTACTTTTGTATGTTTTAAGGAAACAAATCAGATATTTGGTATAAATTAGATGTACTGCTTTTGTTTTTACATGATATTTGGCTTAACAAATATATCCATATATTTCAGCATACACAAACTATTAATGATACCACAACATTTGGGAAATAAATGAATATTTTGAATTTACTCAATTATCATGTACATGTAAATGTCATGTAAATAGACATGTTAACAAATAAGAACATATTATTATTACTGGAAACTGTTACTTAAGTATTGTCACAATAGTGCGGTACATTGATGAAGTGAGGTGATAATTTAATTATTAATATTTTTTCATTTTCTTAATTATTTCGCTTAAAGTTAAATTGTATGCAAATAGTTTGTATGAAATTTATAAAAATGTATCAAATAACCTTATAGCCACTTGACACTTTTCAATCAATGATGGATCCAAGTTTTCAAGATGCTATCTCTTGGTGTGTCCTTGATGAGCAAACCATGTGACCACAACCTTATTGAACTTAACTTCAGACTGCAAAAAATTGGAATGCAAGATACAATAGGAGGTTTTGTTGTGATGGTTAATGTTGAAAATTCTCAATTGACTCATGTGATAACATTTTAATGTACAATATTGAAGGAAAATGATATTGGACCGTTTAAAAAGCATTTGAAAGAATGCTTAAATACGAAATTTAATTTCAAATCAATTTATAAATTGGCAACTCAAAGCCTATATAGTTTGCATCCATCAATGATTGAAACATTTAATTCTATTTGAATTAACATTGATCTTTATTGTGATATGTGGTATTTGATTATTAAATTATATTTGTTTTTATAATTAATACTCATTTTACACTTGCACAAAAAGTTACATTTTGTAGTTTTATTATAGCATTCAAAACATACAGCGACCCTTACTGAATTTTATTTCATACTGAAAAAACAAAAACTAATGCAAGGTAACCTTATTTAAAAAATGTTATTTTACACATGTTGTTTTCAAAACACAAGTATAATGTGTCTTTGAAACGGAAATAGTAAACCTTACTGTTTCACAGAGCGATCAAAATGACAGTTACAAATAATCTAAGCCTTTGAAAGGTTTCACAAATTAAAATGGCCTTGAAATCGTAATAAAAGTTATGTAAATGTAATGTTTGAGCACTTTTAATAAATGGCTTTACTTAATATTAATCAATGATGGATCCAACTTACCACAATGCTATTTATTGTTATTTTAGAAGAAAGAAGAAAAAAGGAAAGTCAAGAGAGCATTTTTTTTTTAATTACGTTTTTATAATGTTCAGAAGAAGCTCTTTATTCTATATGAATAATATAATAAAAAACAACTTAGTTGAAGATATGAAAAGAACAAACACTTTGGATGATCAATGATTAAGACTTATATCAGTGTGAATAAATGGATGTTAAACGTTTTATATAAGAATACCACGAGTCCACTTTACAAAGACTGAGGTTAGGAAATGCTTGATATATGGACAGGTGGCATACCACTGTATTTCCATTAACCTTTTTATGTTGACGTATTCAAATACTGAGACTGATATCAGTAATTAACCTTTCTATTGCAAGCTGAAAATGTTTGGATAATTACCCTTGAAGTATCCATGCCTTACCTAGTCTTGAATTGAAGGAAGGTATTAATATCAATTGCTAAATATTCATTTGAAGCATGATTTGAAAATAGTTGAAATCACACACATAGTTAGCAACTCCATTTACTACTTGTTTTGCTGCATTTAAATAATAAAAATTTAAGATTTTTATTGTTACCCAAAGATAAGTCAGGAAAAGATTACCCCAAGTACTAGTTTGTAAAATGATGAATATTTATAAATAAATGAAGCATTTACATTGTGGTAAACATATAAAATTTTGCCTTAATTGTCGTTTTTCTGTGTGTTTACACGTTTCTATCATTTCCTTTATATGCATGACCCTTTGTTTTGCTGTTGGTAATGAATAATAATACTCATTTTCGAATTTTTTTTTTAATTTATTGTATTTAATATTATCTGCCATTCCATTACCAACAGTTGTGACAAAATATTTACCAGGGGACAAAATTACCCTTTACACAGGTGCCAAAGCCAAGCATTTCTACATGTATATGTTGGATATGCTCTGCGCTAATTGGCTATCAATTGCCGTTAGAAGGCGGCAAACACATTACATTGAGCAGTTTTGTGTGTGGTTATCGAGACATTCAGTGGTGTGAAGTTCGGAATCACTTAAGTTATCTGCTGCCCTCTATTACACTGTTAACCACTTAGCAATGGAAACTCGTTGCACATGTGCTTTGGCGCGCGACAAACATTGTTCACATTCCTGAAATTCTGCACTAGCGCGCTTCGTAACAACAGCATTGTTACGAATGGCTACAAACGGCTTTCACTAGTTAGATCTAGGACAGTTAGGCCCGGTTCAGACGTTGTGCTTATACCGTGTCGAATACAATTCTATTCGGCGCGACTTAAGCACGGTGGAAGCATGGTTTCAGACGTCGAACTTAAAACAAACGTGTTGCTAAACTGGCAACGGTTTACAAGCAGGTCCGATACCTGTAAAGGGAATAAAAACAACTTAATAGTTTCTATTGTTCCAAAATGATACTTTTTACTTTCAGCACATGTTCCTGAGTCCTTAAATCCCCAGATAGAAGAATTTGGTGCAACATTTCAGAGTAAAAATATAATTCTTACCTGTTTGTTGCAAAATTCAAAACAGCCCGTCGGCCATTTTGTCTGGTCTGGCTAGTCAAGTTTAGTCTGGTACCTACAACCAACGTATTGAAAGTCCACACAATGAGAGCAGACACTAGACCATATTTTCGTCTGCGCGTCTGCGGCCGTTACGTGCGTTCATTGCCGTTTTTACCCCATAATTTCCCTCAAAAATCAAAGCCCTGCCGTCTTTCCACAAATTTAACCTTGTTAATATTATTGAAGAGGACATCACGAACGTATATTTAGGTAAGTTTCTTTATAAAAAGTTGTTTTTATTCCTTTTATAGGTATCGGACCTGCTTGTAAACCCTTACCGCTGAACTTAATGCATCCAAAATGGCGGGCCAGGAAAACAAACTGCGGTTCTTCGTATTTTCAATAAATTCAAATCTGCACGAACAAGAAGAATGCTTCTGAAATTTGAGCTGTCAAGTTGGATGAAATCAGCCCCTAAATTCGCTCTTCTTTTGAAATATAGTGCTATCTTGTAGTCTCTCAGAGGTAAAATTTACCGTTTTACGAATATTTTATTTCAAGTTTTTTCAGCTACGTTAACCTATAAAAAAAAAATGAAAATAAAAATTGAACAATTCAGTTTTATTTCGCTGTATCGGTTGATTGCATCAGAAACTTTACAGTATATCTTCTTTTTTTTAATTTGCAACTTTGTGTGGTAGTCTATGGGAAATTATTTACTGGTCTGCACGCCATTTTGTTCGAGAAACAAGCTTGTTTGTTTGTTTGCTTTTTAGCAATTCCTTTCTCGCACACATTAAGAGCATGAGCACTCCTAAATATGACCAGTACTCAAGACCAACTTCGAATTAACCGCGCCGTGCTACTTCCGTGCTAACTGACATAAGCACGGCAGACCCTGTCGAGCTTAAAGCTTCTTCCGTGCCGAATACAACTTGCTGAGCCAAATTTGTTTCAGACGTCGTCTTTATGCCGTGCCGAATACACACATCCAAGTTGATTTGTATTCGACAAGGCATAAGCAGGATGTCAGAACCGGGCCTTTCTTGCCAAAACACATTGAGTTTTACTGCCATAGTTATATACGTTTATACAGCAATTACAATATACAGAAAACAATGTACATATTTTAAAGCAATTGATAATATGAAATGTTAATACATCGTGGAAGTGGCTTTGTTCTGAAACAATTGGCTTCTCAACTTGACTGAACCTATGATGCTAGGAGACAAGACAATCGAGCCCTACTTACAATTTTGCCAAATACTGAAATAAATGGTGATACACGTTTATTATGATATGAAGAACAGCAAGAAAATTTATTTTCCAGCAGACAGCCAGCAAGGGGACTGATGTTTCTTGCAGACAGCGAGCAATTAAGGGGATTGATTTTTCAGGGAAACATCTAGCAAGGACACTGTTTTTATGTTTGTGTGCTATCATCACAACAATGTGTAGACAAAGACAATTATAGACAAATATACGTTAAGGAAATGGAATGTGTCCTCAACAATTGGACACTCAATTTGAGTGATTGTAAGATGCTATGACGACCAGAAAAATCATGGAGCTTGAAGTTTGCTAACACCAACAACAAAATAATGGTGCATTTTTTAGCTAGCAAGAAGTTTCATTTTCAAGCAGTTAGCCAGCAAGAGGACTGATGTTTCTTCCAGACAGCTAGCAATTAAGGGAATTGATTTTTCTGGGAGACATCTAGCAAAGAAAAGTGAAGTTTCTGATGGACATGGTACAAAACAGCGACTTGCTGTAGATACAGGGACCAAGGAATTGGTTTGTGTTGCAATCAGCTAGCAATTAACGAGTTTGATTTTTCAGGAAACATCTAGCAAGGACACTGTTTTTATGTTTGTGTGCTATCATCACAACAATGTGTAGACAAAGACAATTATAGACAAATATACGTTAAGGAAATGGAATGTGTCCTCAACAATTGGACTCTTAATTTGAGTGATTGTAAGATGCTATGACGACCAGACAAATCATGGAGCTTGAAGTTTGCTAACACCAGCAACAAAATAATGGTGCATTTTTTAGCTAGCAAGAAGTTTCATTTCCAGCAGTTAGCCAGCAAGAGGACTGTTGTTTCTTCCAGACAGCTAGCAATTAAGGGGATTGATTTTTCTGGGAGACATCTAGCAAGAAGAGTGAAGTTTCTGATGGACATGGTACAAAACAGCGACTTGCTGTAGATACAGGGACCAAGGAATTGGTTTGTGTTGCAATCAGCTAGCAATTAACGAGTTTGATTTTTCAGGAGACATATAGCAAGGAGAGTGAATTTTCTAATAAACATGCACCATACAAGTTACAAGAAAATTGATTTAATTTTTTGTTATGGTGGTGGGTAAGGTTGGAATTGATTTTTGTTAGGCAACTGGTGAGCAATGGAGTAATTTGTTCACCACAAAGTCACCAAGGGGCTGTTTCTCCCCAGTAGGCAGCCAGAAAAGTGTGCACTAGTAAATGGGCACAGAACAGGGGGTATGGCCAGTGATTCGGCATAGCAAAGGATACTTGTATGCATTCCCACCAGACTCCTAACAATTTACATGAAGCTATGATCGAATGGTGATTGTCTTATAGGCAGACAGGCACCATGAATATAAACTTGCACGTGTAAGATAAATAATGTCAGGGTTCAGGTGTATTATATGTGCATTAGCTGAATGGGAATTTATGTAATAATCATGGCAACATCTTGTGTGTTACGGGTATATGAAGTGTTTACATTACATTACAAATCACATTACATACATTAAGTGCAGTACATATTATTTGGTTGGTGCTTGTCGATCCACTGTCTGGTTCCCGACTACTGGAACTCGTAAATTTAATGACAACAGAACAACAAAAAACGCAGTAATTTTTGTGCTCTTCCATAAACCCCTCCCCTATGGGAAACGTAGGGTTCTGCAACTGCCTATAATCGCAACATTGTATAGGAAAAAAAGTAAAATAATTAATAATACGTTAAATGAAATGGAAAGTGTCCCGAAACAATTGGACTTTGAATTTGAGTGAATCTAAGATGTTATGATGACCAGATAAATCATGGAGCTTGAAGTTTGTCAAGCCCTGCAACGAATGGCAAAACCATTTTAAATAAAACTGCAAGAGGTTCCATTCTCCAGCAGACAGCCAGCGAGGGGACTGGTGTTTCTTGACAACTAGCAATTAATGGGATCGATTTTTCTGAGAGACATCTAGCAAGAAGAGTGAAGTTTATAATGGACAGTATAACAAAAGATCGACTTTCTTTGGAAAGGGGAGGCAAGGAATTGGTTTCTGTTCAGCTAGCAATTTAGAGGATTGATTTTTCAGGGAGACATAAAGCAAGGACACATTTTATAATGGCTAGACACTTCACAAGTTTCAAAGTACTGCAAAGAAAACCACAGGGACACAGACCATTTTCAACCAAAGGAACCAGTTTGTACTACACAACTGCAAACTTCTCATCAATTTTCTGATTAAAACACTCAATCCTTTGCTATAAGTCTTTATTTATTACTAAATGCATTTGTTCCACAACAGGTTTGCAGGAGCGTTTTAAATAATTAAAACAAGATGCTGACGTCTAAATTCCAATCACTATTCCATAGCAGGGAGCTGCACCTACACAGACTTAAAAACTTGGTTCATTTGAAAATGTCCTGTACATGCCTCGTAATTACTAACTGTAGGTCCCTTATAATCACTGGTAATACTGAAATACGTACATGTACCAGCGTTGCTGCACTCCGTCGTTATGGTAGATTATAAAATATAAGGGCAACAAAGGCTGGCAATATTCTGCTGTGACAACACAATAAGCTGTTAACTTCAAAAAGAGTAAATAACCAAAAGTAAATATCATACTTTGGTTTTTTTTTCAAAGAAATGCAGATTCATGGGCAAAAGTATAAAGGAAGGAAATTTCCAGTCCCAAACGGTGCCCACATTTTGAGAAAACATTGAAAATGCCCAAGGTTTTTTGCAAGTCTTTTCGCATTTTTACCTTGAAAAGATTGTTTCTGGTCATTGGCCATTGGTTTTACGTTTTTTCTGGATAAATACAGCATTTCAGGCCGAAACATTTTAACAGTATGTTTCTACCACCACCATCTTTATACCCAGTAACTAATCGGTATATCTGTGACGATTTCTGTTTTTGTATGCCTCCAAAGTATGATACTACCTTTAAAAGCATTGTTTAACGGCAAAAAACCTGCTGATATTGTGCTGTGAAAACACAGGAAGCTGCTAACAATTTTACACAGAGTAAATTACGCACTTAGATTGACTGGACATGACCTTGCCTACTTTATTAAAACAATTCATGTTAAGTTGAATGCAGAAGTGTCAATAAATTATGACTTTGAGTTAGAATTTTCTCTGAGCCTAAATTGGACTGGTGCTGTGCAGTATGACGTTATTTTGAAAGGCACTTGCATCGTGCAGAGAAATTCTAGCCAAGAGGTTGTCTGATCAATTTGTATCTGACGTTACCATGAACGCTTAATGAGCACAGGTAATGACTAATGGAAGTAGCTTCGTAAGAGTGAACAATTTCCTACCAAGTGAAATGTAATAATATAACGAACGCGTTTGACTTTGAAAATATGCAAGTTTGAATGACGGTATATTTTACTGATAGTAAATCGGTAATACACTCTTGGGCAGCACGTATCATAATTGAGTAACCTTCCAGTTAATTAGAATTCTGCGCTTTGTTTATAGCAGAGGAAGGTTGAGTCTGACATGAAATGTAATATGCAGGATGAAAAGATACATCACTAAGAGGGACCTTTCAAGTTGATGGAATTGGGGTATTAATAGTCTTTGAATTGGCTTTTTTTTCACCTCTACAATACAGTGCACAACTGACATTTGAATGTTGACAAAAATATTATATTCTTTAACTACAAGATTTAAGAAACGTGGACCTTTTGTTTGTCAAATATTTGTACTGCATATATCAGCATCGAAGAACTCCATTCATTGATGAAGTGACAGAGGTAATAGGCAATCTACCTGAGAAGAAAAAACACAACAATCCACACAATATGGAATAGAGTACTTGTATAGCTTGTTTGTGTCAACATGTGTGTTATAATAAGGAAGTGTGGGAAGTCTTAATGAGGAGAATGGTTCTAAAGAATAAACCATTGCCTATCAGAGTAAATTTGTCCCCACCCATTCGGTCTATCATCAGCATGAAAACCAATGCATTGCCTGCATACCTGTATGAGAATGTCAAACATATGTCAGTGTCACTGCTGAATCTATGACAACCAAACGGGGGAAACATCCGTGCTTCAGTAATTCCATTGCATAATCAACCTAATGGCTTTTGTTGTGAGAAAATATCAATAAAGCATAAAAGACTTTCAGGTAGCCAACATGTAATATAACATGCAGCTTTTTAACTTCACTTAACTATGAGCCCCTACAACATGACTGAATCATATGGAATGTTTGGCAACGTGAGGATGAAATGTAAATATTCATTACGTTCGAGGACTCATGCTATGATTGGTTCATTTATTTCAGTGACTGTGGATCCTCAGAGATGCGCATTGTATAAACCATTTAACAAATTGGATATGTAGTCACTTCTCAGCACATGATTCAGAGAGTGCAGACAGTGCAAATCCATGACAGGATTGAGGACCAACTGCTGAAGAATACGAATCTGTCCGACCAGTAATTTTCTCTGAGGAGGAAAAGTCACACCTTGCTCACAGATGCATTTAAGAAGTTATCAATGTGATATCAGTAGAAGTCAATCAATCCTAAATTGTAGTTATTTTCATAGATTAACAGCAACCTTTTACCGGTGTGTGCTGCTGACTTTCACGATGAAAAGCATTGCTTACTTGCTGCTGACTGTGATGGCAGGAAACTGTCAAGGGGAGTTTCTGACTCGGTTCACTCCCAATTATTACAAGGCCAACAATCGTGCTTTACTGCATCATGTATATCAAGCAAAGACTACATCTTCTGCAGTGATCTGTGGAAGAGATTGCTCCATTGATCCACACTGTGTATCATTCAACTATCAAGAAAGTAACCACGATTGCCAGCTGAATAATATAAGTAGAGATATGGATACTTGCAGCTTGGTTGACCAACAAGGAAGTGGGTACTTTGACAATAACTTTGTAACAACATTATTTTCAGCATCTTTTGATATTATGTATCAGAGCTGTCAGATGTTGCTTCAAGCTGGTCACAATGACAGTGGTATCTATACCATTTATCCTCTTGGAATGAGTGATGGCATACAACTATACTGCGACATGACAACAGCTGGTGGAGGCTGGATAGTATTTCAGAGGCGTCAAGATGGCTCTGTTGACTTTTACCGTGACTGGGCTGACTACCAATCTGGATTTGGCATCTTGTGTGGTGAGTTCTGGTTGGGTAACAATAATTTGCGTAATTTGACCACTTATGGAAAATTTGAGCTGAGAGTAGATCTTGAGGATTGGGAGGGAGGCACAGCATGGGCAGAATATGGTCAGTTTGAAATCATAGGTGAGAAATACAAACTCAATATTGGCTCATATAATCCTATGAGTACAGCACGTGACTCAATGACAGTTCATAATACACGTCAATTCACAAGAAAAGATCAGGACAATGATCTATCGACAACATATAACTGCGCAGAGTCGGTGGAAGGTGCATGGTGGTTCAAAGCATGCTTTATCGAAGGCTCCCACCTAAATGGCAAATACAACAATCATGGCAATGTAGAATATGGACAAGGTGTACAATGGTATACCTGGAAAGGATCCTATTACTATTCCCTTAAGAATTGTACCATGAAAATCAGGGAAGTCCTGTAAACAGGCAAAATACGCCATAATGCCTCAGCACTGATCAAAGCCTGCATTAATTTGTTTTTATTAATTCGATACTATATAATGACTTTGGAAAATTGGAAGGACCAATAAGGTTAATAAGTAATTTTCCCTGAAACAGACTAGACCTTTCTATATGGCAATATTGTGTGTCTTTTCTGGAATTTCGGATTCTTATTTATTAGAGGAAGGGAGGGAGGGAGGTGATACTGATATTAAGTACAATAATAAAATGTGCCTTTATGTTAAGATTGTTTTTCACTAATAAGAGAAATATTTAAAAACAATTCACTTCTCTCACAGGCAGGTAATGTGCACCGTTATCAAAACAGTTTATTAAGGGCGTGTAGTTCAATATTGCTGTAATTTCCCGTATTTTAATCGAGGTATAGATTATACAATGTTTGGAAAGTGTTGATCAAGTATTGTTTCAGTACTGCCATCCAATATTGCATGTGATTTGCATTGCTTTAGACTTCAATAGAGCCAAAATGTGGTATGAATAGTTCAGTATTAAAAATGAAGTCCCTAACTTGAAAACTCTGCTCCTACCTTGTATTAAGTGCTGTGATGAAAAAAAAATTATCAAGTACTGTTTTAGCCTTGCAATATTGGTGACTGCGCAATTTAATCTAGATAGACAAAGTTTGACAAAATGTATAGAACTCGATGTTAACTGTGACACACTCTGTCAGAATGAGTCATAAACATGACATTTGACAGACTGAGATATGCATACGTATTAGATCACAAAGGCTATAATGAGAATGTTCAAATTGTATATGTAGGAAGCCTTTGGCATAATGTGTTGTTGCGATGTGTTGTTGTTATGGATTCTCTATGTTTAAACAGTGAACATTAACAATATTGGGCTGAATATGAGTAGTTATCACAGAGTGGGTCACCAAAATATCAAGAATTTTGTTTGCATTGTAATATAATATGCGGCATTTTGATGATACTCGAAGTATTGAATAATGTATCATGTATCGTTTGACTTTTGTGATATTATTCATAAGTGCATGTTTCCAGAAGGAGAGAAAACTGTATTGGTGACAGAGTTATTTCAAGGTATGGTACATCATTGATCATGATTTTTGAAGAGAGAAAATCTAAGTCCTTGTGTTTCAGAAATGCACTTACTCTGCTGTTGTAGATTGTTTTGAGGAACCAGAAAATATAGACATTTGGCTTTCAAAGTTAAACTAAACAATGATATTATTGATGTTTATCCAAAATTTACACTACCTTCAAGTACTCTGAGATGTACTGCCTCTGCTTTTACATATATTTGGGTGAACAAACATATCCAAACATTTCAGCATACATAAACTATTGATAATACTACTGCTTGACTAAGGCCAATCACATTTGGGAAATATTGAATATCTTAAGATTACTCAAGCTATGTTGGGAGACATGTACATGTAAAAACAAAGACATTGTATATCTAATGTAAATAGACACGTTGAAACATTAGTGTAGCTAATTTGAAACTATTGATTGAGTTTTGTGCAACATTGTGGTACCCTTGGTTATGTAAGGTGATAAATTAATTAAGTACAATTTCTCTTATTTCGCTGTATGCAATTAGTTTGTACGTAATGTATAAAATATATGGAAATAACCTTGTAGCCATTTGGCACTTTTCAATCAATGATGGATCCAAGTTTTCAAGATGCTATCTCTTGGTGTGTCTTTGATGAGCAAACTGTGTGACCACAGCCTTCTTGAACTAAACTTCAGACAGCAAAACATTGGAATGCAAGCTAGAGTAGGAGGTTGTGTTATGAGGGTCAATGTTGAAATATCTCAAATGGCTCATGTGATAGCACCTTTAATTTACAATATTTCTATTAAAATGAAATTTAAACACTTTGAAAAGCATATGACACTAGTTGTCTTTCTACTCCATGATTTCTTCTTTGTTCCCTTTTCTCCTCGTTTTAGCCATCACCTGGAGTGGCCTGTTTTGGGCCTTGTGTGATTGTCGATTTTTCATAAAAAAACAAAACAAAACAAAAATGACAGAATGCTAGAACATTGGTATAAATTTCAAATCAATTAATGAAGCGGCAAATCAAAGCCCATAGAGTTTGCATCCATCAATGATGAGCATTGATCTTTATGGTGATATTTAGTATTTGATTATTAAATTCTATTTGTTCTTATTATTAATTATCATTTAACACTTGCACAAATGTTACATTTTGTAGTTATATTATAGCATTGATATTTTTTTAAATACTAATATAATGACCCTTACTGAATTTAATTTCATACTTAAAGGACAAATGCAAACTATCATTCGGGAATTTAATGTGTCATTTTTAAAAATGGAAATAGAGAATCTTACTATTTGTGCTCCAAAAAACGACCACAATGACAGTAACAAATTATCTAAGCCTTTGAAAGCTTTGACAAAATAAAATGCCCCTTTAAGTATATATTTATAATAGTTTGATATACAAATGTAATGTCTGTCAAATTTTATCACTTTTAAAAAATGATTTTACTTTTTACTTAAAAAATAATCAATGATGGGTCCAACTTACCATAATGCTATCTTATTGTTAGTTTAAAAATCAAACGAAAATTAGAAACTTAAGATCGCATTTTGTTTCTACACAAAAATTACGTTTTATGAAAATTTTGTCAAGAAAAAACTCTAGATTCTATATGAATAATATAGAATAATATAAAAATGAAAATGTATCTAAGTTGAAGAAATGAAAAGAACAAACACTTTGGATCGATCAATGATAAACACTTATATCGGTGTGAATTAATGGCTGTTAAATGTTTTTATATAAAAATACCACAAGTCCACTATACAAAAACTGAGGTTAGGAAATGCTTGAAATATGGACAAGTGCCATACCACTGTGTTACCAGTAACCTTTTATAAGTTGAATTCTTCAAAAACTGAGAAAGATATCAGTAAATAACCTTTCCATTGAAATCTGAAATTGTTGGGATAATAACCTTGTTGCCCTTGAAGAATCCATGCCTTACCAAGTCTTCAGTTAAAGGAAAAAATGATATTCATTGCTAAATTTCATTTTTATGATGCTTTGCGAATAGTTTGATGTTGAAATCACACACATAGATTTAACAGCCTGACTAAACAGCAACTTCATCTAGTACTTGTGTTGCTGCACTTAAATAATTTAAATTATATAAATTCTTGAATGAATTTATTCCCTCAAACACTAAAGATTTGTATTGTTACCCAAATATAATTTATGAAAAGATTACAAAGTACTTATAGTTTGTAAAAGGATGGATAGTTTGAAATAAATGAGACTTTACAGTGTGGTAAAAATAATTCAATTTTGCCTTAATTGTAGTTGTCAGTATGTCCGTGTTTACACGTTTTGATCATTTCCTTTATATGCATGACCCTTTCTAAAGCTATTGGTAATGAATAATAATACTATATTTCGTGAAAAATTGTTTGAATTATTGACTTAAAGGTAGTATCATACTTTGGTTTTTGTCAAAGAAATACCGATTCATGGGCAAAAATATCAAGACAGATTCAGCAAGAGTCATCTATGAAAATTTCAGTCCCATAGGATGCCCACTTTTAAAAAAAACAGTGAAAAACGACCACAGTATTTCTTAAGTCTTTTCTCATTCAATTTTTTACTATTTAAAAGATCAAAAAGGTTTTCGGTCGTTGTTTTAATCTTTTCTGCATAAATACAGCATTTCAGGTGGAAAAATGTTAACGGTATGTTTCTACCACCACCATCTTCATACCCTGTAAGTTATACGTAAATCTGTGAACATTTCTGTTTTGGCTTCTTACCAAAGTATGATACTACCTTTAATATGACTCTGCCATTCCATTGCCAGCAGTAGTGACAAAATATTAACCAGGGGGAAAGAATTACCCTTTACGCAGGTGCCAAAGCCAAGCATTTCTAATATTTTTTGACTATGTTCTGCGCTTATTGGTTATTTATTGCCGTTAGAGGGCGGCAAACACTTTATATTGAGCCGTTTTGTGTGTGGTTATCGAGAAATTCAGTCGTGTGAAGTTCGGAATCGCAACCAGACCGCAGCCCTGCAGCCCTCTATCACACTGTTTACCACTTAGCAACGTAGTCTGGTTCCCTGCCCAAAGATCCCCAGACGACTGACAGACAATAGTCGGGCGCTTTTGGGGTCCGGGAACCAGACTATTAGCAACGGAAAATCGTGGCACGTGTGCAGTGGCACGCGACAAACAATATTCACATTCCTGAAATTCTGCACTAGCGCACTTCAAAACAACATCATTGTTCAGAATGGCTACAAATGACGTCTATTAGTCAGATCTAGGGGCTTTAATACAATTCAGAAAACCTAATTATATGACCCTATAGCTCCACGGGGCACAAAAACCATGACGTAATGTGATCCCTTGAAATTTCCATTTTATCTATTTTCGGTCACATCTAAGTCTGGTTACCCGACTGTGCAGTGTGCTAAAAGAAAAGTCGTCACAATGCAGAGACTATTTATTTTGCCTGCAATTTAAAGTTCTGTGTGAAGAGGTTCCAGTAAAACAACCTGAAAGAAGTTGGCAAATGAATGGCTCCAAACCCAAAGGTAAGCTGTGTCACTCGTTATTTCTATAAACTATTGATGAAGGAGACGTTATTCTAAGCAGCAATGGCTGTTTCGGGGAAACAATTGTCTTTTTTTCAAGGCAAAAGATTCACTTTTCTCACTCTGTTATCGATGTAATAATGGTGTGGCGTGTAGTCTGTGCAGTGATTGTTATGTATAATGCCCCAAGTACTACGGCCCTACAATAGGTGGAACATTGGGCCTAAGGGTAGGCCTATGGTTCAGAGTATCACCTATAGTATGAGTTGAAACTATTTCAAAATTACATAACTTTTGGCGTTCGTGGACGTTAAGATCGGAAGGGGTTTTCAGCTGAATATAAGAAAAACCGTAACCATAACGTACCCTCTGCACCCACCATACAAGACAAGAGCTGATTACCACATGTTACCACAGTCTCTACAGGGGGACTGGATATTAACTCTAACCATTGCACCTACCACACAATACAAGAGCTGATTACCACATGTTATCACAGTCTCTACAGAGGGACTGGATATTAACTCTAACCCTCCGCACCTACCGCACAAGATAAGAGCTGTTTACCACACGTTACCACTGTCTCCACAGGGGAACTGGATATTAACCCTAACCCTCCGCAACTACCGCACAAGATAAGAGCTGTTTACCACACGTTACCACTGTCTCCACAGGGGAACTGGATATATTAACCCTAACCCTCTGCACCTACTGCACGGGACAAGAGCTGCTTACCACACAATACCACAGTTTCCACAGGGGAACTGGATTATAAACCATGCATTACCACACAAATCACACTGTACTGTGGTATATTGTGGTATTCAGGAATCCACACTTATCACATAAAAGTGAGAATATGTAAGGGTTAGGGTTGTTAATAATATATACGTGGTGCTATTGTTAGCCATTACAAAAAACGGGGAAATGCACTCCAGCCCATTGATCTCTATAATTGCATGCTTGAGTCCAGGAGGATTTTAAAAATTCAAATGTTGGTCATCGCACTAGACTATACGCAACACAAGTTAAGTTTTGGGGTTGGAGCAATGAATTTTGATTTAAATGAGTTGTTTCGTTCGTTCTGTTACCTGTGTGCAGAGTTTCAAGCATGGATATCTGAAAAAACAGTAGGCCCTATCATATGATTTTGTTAATGGTAAAGTGTAATTATCTTCTCTTAAAGGAATAGGGTGGAAATACCGTCCTGAGTGCATTGGTTCGCTATGTGCATGTAACAACAAGCTATTGATGAACAGGCACAGAACTACCAACTCACTGCAAAAGTAGTTAAGAGTGGGTCCACGTAAATACTTCATATTTTTGTCCTCGGCCAATTTTTTTTTTTTTTTTAATGAAAGCACTATGTGAGCAAGCAACAAAAAAATATTTAAAATTTTTCCCAAAAGCCCATTGCCATAGTTACGGGCTATTTTGTGTTTTGGGCATTTTGAGCCAATTTTGCGCCTCAAAAACAGGTTTTGTAGCTTATTTTAAAATACAACCAAGCTAAAATGCAAAGATCTGTCACAAAACTACTTATATCATTACAAAGTATCATCCTTGCCCTTACTTCAGATATTTTGAAAATATTTTAAATGCCATCATTATGCTATTTTTAGAACATGCCTTAAAGCATGTTTTTAGAACTTGCAAAATTGGCATTTTTACCCAATTTTTGTCTCTCAAAAAGTCAACTTGCCAGGGGTCTCAGAACATTTTCCTTTTGGACTTGCTTAGAGCCAAGATTGGTCTTTCCATATCTGGTGAGAAAAGTTTGGGGGATTGTATCTTTTGGGGGCAGTACCGCATCAAAAAATGTTATTTTCCCCAAAAATGAAAAAGTGAAATTTGAGGTTTTCCTTCAGTTTGAAGTAATAATACACACAAAAGGAATATTTTGATGAATCTGGAGCCTTTTTTCATTTGTTAAGAGTGAATTGCAGGTCTATGATTTATTCTAATGGATAAGCAGCATTGTTGTTTGCCTAATTGTGATTTTTTTTTAAACCCCCCCCCACTAGCATTCTATTTTCTTATTTTTTTAGTGTTATGAAAATAGATTAGCAGCACTTGTCAACTTTGCAAACCATTAAACAGAGTTACAGACTCCAACTAGAGCAGTATTTTCACATTATCTAGCTGCCCCTTTAAGCCTGTCACCCTTAAAAAACAGCTTTATTGCTTGCAATTGGGATGAAATTAATTTGTTATGGTACTCTCATTTGTTAAAAGTGAAGTGTGAGGTTTTACTTCAAAAAGCAGTAATAATATACCCAAAAGGAACACATCAAAAATCTATTGCTTTTTTTTCAAATCACAATAGTGAGTTGTACGCTTGTGAATTTGTAAGCTTCTGGATTTATCCTACTAGCTTGTGTGCCGTGCAAACTATCTGTCAACATCACCCTAAGCCTAAGCTCAGAGAAGTATTTTTCCACAGTGGCAACGCTGGCTGCTACCACAGTGCAGTAACTCTTCAGGCAGTTCCTCCAATGTGCAGACGATATGACTTCTCAGAACTTCAAGATGGGAAAGGTGCTTATGACAGAATGGCTTCAACAATCAAATCTCACATCTGTATCTACATAAATGAAGGCAATGACGTGGAGACACCTGAGCAGTTTCAAAGAGCAGTGGAAAGTAATGGAGGAGTAGCTGGTGTCCAGGTGTATGTTTGTGATACCCAAGGGAAAGTCACTGGAACCAAGCCCATAGAAAATATCACACAGTTGAACAACTTTGAATACATACATGTAGATGGTGGTGTGCATGCTTGGAAGGGCTATGATATTGAACCAGCGATTATCATCTCACCTCAGCAACTAAGGAGGGTTGAAGCTCCATCACTGATAATTCAAAGAGGCCCTTCAAAGCAAGGGAGCATGTTTAAGGAGATGCGTGCAAGAATATAGCCAGCCCAAGAAGCTACAAAGTGAATGTACCCCCGAAGATGCTCTACCTCACCCAGAGCTTTTTCCTCTGTATTGGCTGCATTGATTCCTACAATACATTTGGTGATTTAAATCACCATATGTTATACATGCAATCACACTAGATTGTTAGAGAAGCACACACTCCATGACAAAGTGAAAATCATGTATGTGGAGAAGTTGCAGGCTAGGCAAGATATAATAATCGGCACAGACACAAATGTAGTTCCAGCTGAGGGCAAAGAATAAACAGGATGGGCAGTGCAGAAACGTCGTCAATCTTAGCCCTTCAACGGAAATCAAAAACAGTTCCTGAATGAAAATTCAATGTGGGTGAAGTGTGCGGCACAAAATTTGACCATGCGATTGTTTCAAAAGAAATGCACACCAAGAAAGACACACAAGAAAACAGACAGATCTCAAGTTACTTCAGACGACTTGCCTCAAAGGTTAGAGAAGTGGGACCAACAATAGAGGAGGACAGAGACATAGATCATAAACAGTTCCTGGTGTCTGTTTTCGAGACAGTTGGGCTACAGCATCCAATCATGTTGAACATATATAATATTTGTGAATTCTTCAGATCAGGGAAACACCACACTCTCAGCCTAAAAATGTTGAAAACAGTTTGCCATGACCTTAACACTGGCACGCAAGATCTGCATGATAAGCACAAGAGGTCAGCTCATGAAGCAAAATTGAAAGAAGTTGTTAATGCTTGCACCTGCTCAACTGCCAACTAATCATCAACATGTAAAAACATGAGTTCAGGGGTCGGTTACATCATTGGTAATTTTTCCACAAATTAATTTAAATAATGCTTTAGTTCGCAACAAGTCCTCCTTTTTATTAAACAAATTAGCCTGAAACATGCTGGATTTGTTGGGGGCGTAAGTCAATGCCGCGCATTAATAAATTCACAAGCTAGTAGGATAAATTCAGAAGTTTACAAATTCACAAGCGTACAATTCACTATTGTGATTTGCAAAAAGCAATAGATTTTTGATGTGTTCCTTTTGGGTATATTATTACTGTTATTTGAAGTAAAACCTCACACTTCACTTTTAACGAATGAGAGTACCATAACAAATTAATTTCATCTACCAATTGCAAGCAATAAAGCTGTTTTTTAAAGGTAATATCATACTTTGGTTTTTGTCAAAGAAATACAGATTCATCGGCAAAAATATCAAGGAAGATACAGTAACAGTCATCTGTAAAAATTTCAGTTCTATACGGTGCCTCCTTTTTGAGAAAAACAGTGAAAAACTGCCACAGTATTTCTTAAATCTTTTCTCTTTTATTTTTGACAGGCTTAAAGGGGCAGCTAGATAATGTGAAAATACTGCTCTAGTTGGAGTCTGTAACTCTGTTTTATGGTTTGCAAAGTTGACAAGTACTGCTAATTTGTTTTCATACCACTAAAAAAAATCAGAAAATAGAATGCTAGAAGGGTAGGAAAGTGGGGGGGGGGTTAAAAAAAAAAACACAATTAGGCAAACAACAATGCTGCTTATCCATTAGAATAAATCATAGACCTGCAATTCACTCTTAACAAATGAAAAAAAGGCTCCAGATTCATCAAAATATTCCTTTTGTGTGTATTATTACTTCAAACTGAAGGAAAACCTCAAATTTCACTTTTTCATTTTTGGGGAAAATAACATTTTTTGATGCGGTACTGCCCCCAAAAGATACAATCCCCCAAACTTTTCTCACCAGATATGGAAAGACCAATCTTGGCTCTAAGCAAGTCCAAAAGGAAAATGTTCTGAGACCCTTGGCAAGTTGACTTTTTGAGAGACAAAAATTGGGTAAAAATGCCAATTTTGCAAGTTCTAAAAACATGCTTTAAGGCATGTTCTAAAAATAGCATAATGATGGCATTTAAAATATTTTCAAAATATCTGAAGTAAGGGCAAGGATGATACTTTGTAATGATATAAGTAGTTTTGTGACAGATCTTTGCATTTTAGCTTGGTTGTATTTTAAAATAAGCTACAAAACCTGTTTTTGAGGTGCAAAATTGGCTTAAAATGCCCAAAACACGAAATAGCCCGTAACTATGGCAATGGGCTTTTGGGAAAAATTTTAAATATTTTTTTGTTGCTTGCTCACATAGTGCTTTCATTTAAAAAAAAAAAAAAAAATTGGCCGAGGACAAAAATATAAAGTATTTACGTGGACCCACTCTTAAGATTGGGCCCTCTTTTTCTCAATATAGAAAAACCAGGCGATAATTTCATGGAGGTGCTAAGCACAAAATTTAGCAAAGCACAAAAAAGTCTTTCCCAATAAAACAAACCACCATTGAAAATTCCATTTGATATTAATCAGTTCATGGTCAGCGAGCAAGAGCCACAAAATCAATTGCAAGTGATACTCAACACATACAAATCTGGTTGTTTATACTATTTTTATTGAGTCAGAAATGTCATGGTTAGCCCATTTTTGTCCCGTGACATTTGCCCCCAGTTGGAAGGCTATCAAGCTGTAGAAAGTAATTTTAGGATGGTACAAATTAATTTGTTGTACCAACACGATGAAATGGTTATATATTTCCAAAGGATCCGTACAGTTAATGTCTCCCGCATATCACGATTGTTAGCTCTGTAATAATTGGCAAACATTGAGTCAGACACTCCCATATTCTGATTTCCACTCTAACTTTGAAAGGGGAATAGGGTTGATCAAAGTGAAGGTTGTATAGTAATGCAGGTTGGGTAAACATGCTTGGTCTTCTTCTTCGAGTCCGTCGCAATTCAATTTAGATGTTGTTCTGCCAGTATTCGGCGCAGGTCACAGCTTGTGGTGTTGGTTAAGCAAGGTCCCGTAGGTTTCACTTAGGGGCGTTATCACACACCATAAGTGGGACATGTAAGAGGGACATGCTTGGTAATTCTGTGTCATATTTGCTCACAATGATCGTCTGGGGTTTGGTCTGAAGGGTAGTGTGTGGTTTCCTTGGAAACAAGTCCATCTAATAATACATCATGGAAGAGAGTGCTTAGGATGTTGGTGCCAGCATGTGGTTGTAATTTAAGAAGTTAAGAAGTGTGGTTCTGAGATGAGGAGAATGCTTCTATGTTGATAGTTACTTGTAATATGTATTGTGAATACACCACTGTACGTGTGGTATCCTGAATTTAGTGCTGACTGTCTCATGTATCTCATGCTAACATTACCACCTCAGACAAAAAAAAACAAGAATTATATTTTGTAATTACATAATATGTGCATCTTGAGAGGTCAGTGGTGTATGGTGGACTCAAAGCCTCACGCCTCACGTATGGTGGACTCAAAGCCAGTGTTTCTAAATGTAATGTATGGCCTTGTATAGGAAATCTTGTCGACATCTATTTTTGTTTCGCTAGGAAGGGACATCTTCCAAAGTTCACAGTGCATGTTCATTTTGCTACAAGGAGAGTCAATTTGATGGTGAATCACAACATGAATCTCCTCAAAATCTCCTCAAAATTCACAACAACGGAAAATTATGCATTGTAATGTTTGTGCTCCTGCATGGTTCTATAGAAACCCCTCCCTACGGGAAATGTATGGCCCTGCAACTGCCTATCATCACTGTGAAACCAATGTACAGAAAAATTAAAATAATTATGGAAACGACAAGAGTGTCCTGAAAATTTACTCTCATATTTACCAAATCTAAAATGGTCTGTGACAAGAGGAATGTTCAATGGCTCACATAAATTATGGAGCTGTATTTTTGCGTATATGACATGCCGCAAAGACGCCAAACTTTGAAATGAAAAGGTGTCATAAGGTCATTGTAAAGGAAAACTTACAAAAATATTCATTTTCCAACAGATCAGAAATAGAGAAGAAAAAACACTAGCAAGGGGATTGATTTCCTTAGAGTAGGGAGCGAGCGGAATTGATTTATTTCTGACTGACAGGGAGCCATGGGAATTGATTTTCTTGCCGGCAGGGAGCAAGGGTATGTTTTTTCTGTTGACAGACAGGGAGTGATCGATTTTTCTTGTAGACTGCGAGCGGGTAGCAAACCTGTATGGGGCCATGTCGGCCTCTTATATTTACCAAATCTAAGATGGTCTGTGACAAGAGGAATGTTCAATGGCTCACAAAATTATGGAGCTGTATTTTTACCTATTATGACATGCCACCAAGGCGCCAAACTTTGAAATCAAAAGGTATCACAAGTTCATTGTAAATGAAAACTAACAAAAATATTCATTTTTCAACAGAAAAAGAGAAGAAAAACACCAAGCAATCAGGGGATTGATTTTATTAGAGTCGGCAGCGAGCGGAATTGATTTATTTCTGACTGACAGGGAGCCATGGGAATTGATTTTCTTGCCGGCAGGGAGCTAGGGTATGTTTTTTCTGTTGACAGACAGGGAGTGATTGATTTTTCTTGTAGACTGCGAGCGGGTAGCAAACCTGTATGGGTCCATGTTGGGAAAACCTGGGCCATGGAGCAATCTGAACATACATACTACATCCCATAGTGGTTAACTCATATAGGCATACAGTAATACAGGAGGCGCATTGACCAATCAGCTATATACGCGTATTGTGAGGGGTGTGGGTGCCTCTCCCTAGCCTGGTGCTGTGTGCCAGCAGGGATCTTGTCAGTAAATGTGTTGATGTGAATGTTGCCATCAGGTTTCAAACAGCTTGTCGTTTGCTGTTTTTAGCTTTCGAATGAATGTGTGTTATAGATTTGGCTGCAGCCCTGTATAAGAAAAATGGTATTCTTGACTAAATAGACGTCATCGACAGGAAATTGACAAATCAGAAAGTATCAAGTTATTGGCCAGAAGTTGTCTTTTATCTGTTTTGAAACAAAAGAGTCATAATTCTTTGTTTAAACAGGATAAAACTGTGCTGACTTTTTGTAACCCAGCAAAATCCCAACAAGCTTCACCATGAGTGGGAAGGTGGCCATTGTGGTCTTCATTCTGAGTGCCATGACGGTGATCTCTCAAGGGGAGTGTCTGACTCGGTTCACTTCCAACTTCTACAAGGCCAGCAATCGTACTTTCCTACATCATGTATATAAAGCAAAGACTACATCTTCTGCAGCTATGTGTGGGAGAGATTGCTCTATGGATCCGCAATGTGCATCGTTCAATTATCATGAGAGCAACCACTACTGCCAGATGAATAATATAACTAGGGATATGGATACTTGTGGCTTGGTTGACCAACAAGGAAGTGGATACTTTGACAATAACTTTATAACACCATTATTTTCAGCATCTTTTGATATTATGTATCAGAGCTGTCAGATGTTGCTTCAAGCTGGTCACAATGACAGTGGCATCTACACCATTTATCCTCTTGGAATGAGTGATGGCATACAGGTATACTGTGACATGACAACAGCTGGAGGAGGCTGGATAGTATTTCAGAGACGTCAAGATGGCTCTGTTGACTTTTACCGTGACTGGGCTGACTACCAATCTGGATTTGGCAACCTGTCTGGTGAGTTCTGGTTGGGTAATGATAATTTGCGTGATTTAACTACTTTTGGGAAATTTGAGCTGAGAGTAGATCTAGAGGATTGGGAGGGAGGCACAGCATGGGCAGAATATGGTCAGTTTGAAATCATAGGGGAGAAATACACACTGAATATTGGCTCATATGATGCTAGCAGTACCGCAAGTAACTCAATGACATGTCATGATACACAAATATTCTCAACAAAGAATCAGGACAATGATGTAATAAGTGGCCAGTGTGCACAGAAATATACAGGTGCGTGGTGGTTCAAGGCATGCTTTGTCGGTGGCTCTCACCTTAATGGGAAATACCACAATCATAGCAATGTAAAATATGGACAAGGTGTACAATGGTCCACCTGGAAAGGATACAAATATTCCCTTAAGAATTGTGCCATGAAAATTAGGGAAGTCCTCTAAACAAAATACCTACTCCATAATGCCTCAGCACAACACAAAGTCTGCATTCATTTCTCTTTAATATTTGGATGGAATTTACATTGGGAAATTGAAAGTACTTATAAGGTTGGTATTATAAGTTACTCTACCCTGAAACAGACAAGACCTTTCTGTATGTCTTGTGAGTCCTTTCTGAATTTTCAAGACAATAATAAAGGAAGATACTGAAATTGAGTTAATTTAAGTTATGATAACTTTTTAAGAGAATCTTTTTAAGGGAAAAAACACCGCTGTGCACAGGCCTGTATTGTTCAGCTTTATCAAAGCAGTTTATGAATGTTGAATTATGGATGCTTTGAAACTAATTTCATTACTAAATTGGGAAAGCAATAATACTCAACAATATGACGCCCAGCAGGAAAATAGGATTGATTTTCAAATTCTATTTCTGGTAAAAAAAAAAATCTTAACTTAGAAGAAGTGCACCCCAAATTTCAGCAATAAAGTATATTTTTTAATTTCTAATTCTGGGAATCAAATTTTCCAAGATGCTTTCTCATTCTTGGTTTAATTGAACAAACTGGCGCCAACTTTTATTTGGTTTCTGTGTATAAATTGTCTCTGAAACACGTTGACAAACTCGCTCATTTATACAAAGTAAAACCGGGAACTAGATGATTTCAAGTGAAATTATTGTAATGTTGAGATAATAATCTTCTTACGAATACTCAGTAGGAGTTAAAACGGTGTGACACAGTCCAGTCTTAAAAATGTAGACCCAAACTTGGCAACCCGTCAGCTAACCTATATTAAGACCTGTATTGCAATTTGAAGCATTCGATAAAGATCCTGCTATGATCGAAATGTGCCAGGCCCTCCTAACTATTAATTCATATTTATGTTAGATTCGCTCTTCGTTTAAACAATCACATTTAATAAATACATTGGGCTAAAAAATAGTTTTTAATCTTATTTAAATCAATTCGGTTAGTTTCTCGTATGGTTATTTGATGATTATTTACATCTTAATATCAATTGTGATATTATGATGATGTAATGTTTAAAAAGATACCAGAAGTATATAGAACAATTTATCAATCTTCATTTCAGTTTTGTTAAAATGTTCATTCATGTGTGATTCTAGAAAAAGTAGAAAACAAGAAACGAATCGTGTCTACTAGCCAGTATACTAGAACTGTATTGAAATTCTCTTCATCAAGCAATATTTTTGCATTGTAATATTGGTGAATGTAACTTAATTTAAAATAGATTTTGACAAGATATATCGAAGTTGTTGGAAACAATCTGTGACCCACTCTGTCAAAATGAGTCATAAGCAGCACATTTGACAGTCTCAGATGTGCATGTTAGATTTCAAATGGTATTATGTAGAAAGCCTGTGGCATAATGTGCTGTTGAGATGTCACTTAAGCAATTCTCTTGAATATTTCATATGGATTCTCTCCGTGTTTAAACGGTCAATAATGACTGACAAATACATTAAAATCATAAATACGAGTAGGTCTTACAGAGTGGGTCACAAAATATCAAGAACTGATTGATGAATCAGCATTGTAATATTAATTGTAACATTACAAGGAAGGAGTTATTTGAAGGTATTCTACATCATTTATCAAAAAAAGAAACAAAATTCATGGAAATATATTCATCATTTTATGACACTGTACGGCATTCAGAAGGTCGCTGGTTCGAATCCAGCGCGTAAATTTTTCTTTGTATACCTTTTAATAAAAATCCATTGAAGTCATTTGTTTATAAAAATGCACCTACTTTACTGCTGTGCATGAATTGTGGGGAAACAGACACTTTGCTTTCTGACTAAAATTTAGAAAAAGATATCATTGGTGTTGATCAATAATGTACCCTACCATTAAGTATTCTGATATGTACTGCCTTTGCTTTTACATGAAATTTGGCTGAACAAATAAAAATGATATCCGTTTATTTCATCATACAAAAACTATTGACAATACTACAACTAGACTAAGGCAATGACATTTCGGGGAATATTGAATATCTTAAATTTACTGAAGCCTTGTTGGGAGACAAATTAAGTACAATGTACATGAAAGAGCACAGAAAATACATCTGTAATGTTGGTAGACATGGTGTAACATTAGTTTAGTGAATTGGAAACTATTAAATGAGTTTTGTGGAATATTGTGGTACCCTTGGTTATGTACATTTTCACTTTTTTCGCTTGAAGTCAAATTGTAGGCAATCAGTTTGTATGGAATTTATCAAAATGTATCAAAATAACCTTATTGTCATTAGACACTATTCAATCAATGATGGATCCAAGTTTTTCAAGATGCTATCTCTTGGTGTGTCTTTGATGAGCAAACCATGTGACCACAGCCTTCTTGAACTTAACTTCAGACAGCAAAACATTGGAATGCAAGCTACAGTAGGTTGTTGTACGATGGTCAATATTGAAAACGACTCATGTGATAGCATCTTTAATGTACAATATTTCAATCAAAATAAAATTGGAAAGTTTGAAAAGCATTTGAAAGAATGCTATAATATGGAATTAAATTTCAAATCAATTTATGAAGCGGCAAATCAAAGCCTATATAGTTTGCATCCATCAATGATTTCCTAATTTATTTAATTATTTGAATTAGCATTGATCTTTATAGTGATATTTAATATTTGATTATTAAATTATATTTGTTCTTATTATTAACACTCATGTTACACTTGCACAAATGTTATATTTTAAAGTTTTATTATAGCATTGATACATTGAAAATTAATACAATGCCACTAACTGAATTTAATTTGGACACTGAGAAAACAAATGCAAATTATCCTTCGTGGCTCTTAATAATGTTGTTTCGAATAACCACGCATTTAATGTGTCTTTTCTTGAAATGAAATTACTGACCCATATTGATTATGTTGCAATGAGAGACCGAAATTACAGTTACAAATAATCCAAGCCATTGAAAGCTTTGACAAAGTAAAATGCCCCTTTAAATGTTCATATATTTATAATAGTCTGATATATAAATGTATAAGTCTATCAAGTTTCAGCACTTTTAATAAATGGTTTTACTTAAAAGTAACCAATGATGGCTCCAATTTACCACAATGCTATCTTATTGTTATTTTAAAACTGAAAAGAACATTGGAAACTCAAGATAGCATTTTGTTTCTACATGAAAATAACGTTTTATGATAATTTTGTCCAAAAAAAGCTATAGGTTCTATATGAATAATATACAATAATATAATTAAAAATGTATCAAAATGTTTGTAAGTTGAAGAAATGAAAAGAACAAACACTTTGGATCGATCAATGATTAATACTTATATCAGTGTGAATAAATGGATGTTAAATGTTTTTATATAAAAATTCCACAAGTCCACTATATATACAAAAAATGAGGTTAGGAAATGCTTGAATTATGGACAAGTGTCATACCACTGTATTACCAGGAACCTTTTATATGTTGAATTTTTCAAATACTGAGAAAGACATCAGTAAATAACCTTTCCATTGAAATCTTAAAATTGTTGGATTATAACCTTGTTGCCCTTGAAGAATCCATGCCTTATCAAGTCTTGAGTTAAAGGGGAAAATGATATTCATTGCTAAATTTTCATTTATAACATGCTTTGCGAATAGTTTGATGTTGAAATCACACACATATATTTAACAGCCTGACTTAACAGCAACTTCATCTAGTACTTGTGTTACTGCACTTAAATATTTTAAGTTGTATACATTGTTGAATGAATTTATTCTCTCAAACACCAAATATTTTTATTGTTACCCAAAGATAATTTATGAAAAGATTACCCCAAGTAGTAGTTTGTGAAATGACGGATATTTTGAAATAAATGAAGCATTTACAGTGTGGTAAAAATATTCCATTTTGCCTTCATTGTCGTTTGTCTGTTTGTCCGTGTTTACACGTTTTGATCATTTCCTTTATATGCATGGCCCTTTGTTTTTAATTGTTGGTAATGAATAAGAATACTCCTTTTCGTGAAATTTTGTTTAATTTTTTTGCCTTTATAGGATTCTTCCATTCCATTGCCTGCAGTAGTGACAACATATTTACCAGGGGACAGAGTTACCTTTACACAGGTGCCAAAGCCAAGCATTTCAATATTTTGGTTATGATCTGCTCTAATGGGTCATTAATTGCCGTCAGAGGGCGGCAAACACTTTATATTGAGCAGTTTTGTATGTGGTTATCGAGACATTCAGTGGTGTGAAGTTCGAAATCGCAATCGGACACCGCTAAAGTTATCTGCTGCCCTATATCCCGCTGTTTACCACTTAGCAACTAATTGAAACTCGTGGCACGTGCGCTTTGGCATTCGACAAACATTGTTCACATTTTGTTTTATTATCTGAAAGTATGCATTAACTTCAGGACAACAACATTGCTCAGAACGGCTACAAATGGCGTTAGGGGCTTCAATACAATTCAGAAAACCTAATTATATGACCCTATAGCTCCACGGGGCGCAAAAACCATGACGTAATATGATCCCAATTGGAATGTCCATTATATCTATTTTCGGTCACAGCAAAGTCTGGTTATCCGACTGTGCAGTGTTCTAAAATAATAGTCGGCACAATGCAGAGACCAGACTATTTATTTTGCCTGCAATTTAAAGTTCTGTGGGAAGAGATTCCGGTAAATCACCCTGAAAGAGTTGTCAAATTGTGGCTCCAAATCGAAAGGTAAGCCGTGTCACTCGTTATTTCCATAAAGTACGTTATTCTAAGCAGCAATGGCTGTTTTTAATTTCGGGCAAACGACTGTCTCTTTTTTAAGGCAAAACGTTCATGCACTTATTTCACTCATCGATGTAATAATAGTGTGTGTTGTGCATATACAGCATTAGCCTGTGCAGTGATTGTTATGTAATGCCCCAATTACTACGGCCAAACAATAGGTGGAACATGGCCTTAAGGGTAGGCCTATGGTTCAGAGTATCACCTAGTATGAGTTGCAACTATTCCACAATACACGGGTTTACACTTCGAAAAAAAGTGCATGCGTGATAGTGCCTCGTTTTGAAGTCGCGATCAAAACCGCCGAAGTGTAAACCCGTGTATTGTCTTCGACAATGGACGGGTTTACACTTCGAAAAATGTGCATGCATGGAAGTGCCTCGTTTTGAAGTTGCGATCAAAATCTAAGATGGCCGCCATGGAGTAAACCCGTGTATTACACAACTTTTGCCGTTCGAGGACGTTAGTCCATCCTTGTTAGTCTGGTACATTAAAGTAACTCACCTGATCAATACGACTCTTCATCTGTTGGCGGTCTGGGTACTAGACTGACCAGAATAGACTCATGTCCACGAATGCTATCTATTTTCTTCTGCTCAGTAATTTTTCAATTTCTTAGTTTCTGGAATGTTTGCAAAAACAACAGTTTTGAAAAATTTGAAAAACACTTGATCTGACTTTGTAGTAAAGTGGCAGTAGGCCCATGTACATGCACTGTAAACTTTCAAATCCATGTGTGATGAGTAAATTGATTGTCGCAAACTCCTTAAATCTTCTCATAAAATACAGGAACCCTGCTATGTAACGGAAAAATGGAAAATTGATACCAATACAATTGATACAAACAGTATACATTATACAGTATACAATAGCTTGATAACAGTTAAGTGTAATTTTCTTCTCTTATTTTACATGATATATTAACTTAATTTAGGAAAATTTATGTTTAAATTTAAGCATAACCTACTCCCATCCTGTTTTGATTCATGCTTTACCTTAGCATCTAACGTTCATGTATATAACACTCGAAGTAGTGCTAAGGGAAATTTGTTTGTCCAATTTAACAGAACGTCAATGTCAAAAAACAGTGTGATTCATCGAGGCACCTTGCACTGGAATAGTTTAGATGATTCTCTTAAACTGTTACCCTCACTCTCTGTCTTTGTCAAACATTTCAAAACTCATTCTATCGAATCATATTCATAAATTGAAATGTTATAATTATGTGCATTGATATTAAGGCCTTATCTCACACTTGTCCTGTCTGTCCCATGTTATGTTTTGTTTGTCCCTTATTACTGTACTCGGGTCTGTACATAGGTAAGGGCACAAAAGCGTCTGCTTAACCTTATACCTTAATGTTGTCATTTAATCTTTATTAATAATCATTGTGTACACAACTGTCATATATTACTATATTGACCTTATTTAATTTATACATGATTGTACATAATTGTAATGAATGACATCATTGAAATAAATGTAAGGAGCATTGGCTCACTATCTGCATGCAACAACAACCTAATGGGGCACAGGCAGAGAACGGCTGGCTCAATGCAAAAGCGGGTAAGATCGGACTCCTTTTTCCAGTGAAAACAGAATTCAAATCTCTGGAAACAGTAAAATAATATCTTCAAGAAGGGGTTTTCAGCTGTTTCGAGTAGTTTCAGAATATATGAAAAACCTTAGCCCTAACCTCCTGCACCCACCAAACAAGACAAGAGGTGTTTATCACACATTGCCACAATCTCCACAGGGGACTGGATATTAACCCTAACCCTCTATCACATAAGACAAAAAAATACAAATGTTGGTCATCGCACTATACTCTACGCAACACAAGTTAAGTTTTGGGGTTGGAGCAATGAATTTAGATTTAAATGGTTTGTTTCGTTCTGTTACCTGTGTGCATGGAAACCTGAACAAACAGTATCATGTTATTTTCTTAATGGTAAAGTGTAGTTCTCTTCTCTTATAGGAACATGGTGTAAATACCTTCCTGAGTGCATTGGTTTGCTATGTGCAAGCAACGACAAGCTATTGATGAACTGGCACAAAACTACCAACTCACTGCAAAGGTAGGTACGATTAGGCCCTCTTTTTCTCAGTATCAGCAGTGATCAGCATTTCAACTAGAAGAAGCAGGGGCTAATTTCATGGAGCTGCTAAGCACAAAATTTAGCTAAGCACAAAAACGTATTGCCCAATCAAACAAATTAACCACCATTAAAAATTCGCACACACCGCAATACCCTAGGGATCATTTCACCGACATGCACAGCAATGTTGCAACCTGGGAACGGATCACTTAAAGAGATTCAGCTTTTCAATTAATATAATCATCAAATAACCACAAGGGAAACTGACTGAATAAAAATCTAAATAATTAATCGACTTAATTAAATCGTATTCCTTGCCTCCACTGTAACTCTATTGTAAAACATGCAATGACTAAATTAATTACAAGGGTATCCATTATAAAATCAGATTATTTGGGCAATTTTCTTCACATGCAGCAGAAACCCTGTCCTGATTCCAGTACAATGATAAATCCCTGTACAGTTGCATGGGCAGATAATTATAATCTTATTTCTTGTGTCTGGCATTGCCAAGGAGGCCTATTGATTTTCTCTTAATTGGCTACCATGCCTGCCTTTCACCATTTATAGTTCCCCTAACTGATGAAAGCTATTTATAATATGCTGGACGTTGGCAGTTGTGCATAAGGCTTAAAGTCTGAATACATGTAGATGTTTTCTATAGCAGAACTGTCTATAGGCAAAGGTGCACACAGCATCACTGGCTTCATTTCACTGTACAGAAAAATGAAACCAAAATAGTTTTATTAAATCAATCTCATCCTTGCTGAGTGCAACAATGCACCAGCAGTCAGAATAAAAGTTGTCACAAGTTGTTGCATTATGTTGCATGGTGCAGTATTAATTCACTGCCTGTGCAATATGATGCATTAAGCAGGGTAGGTAATTGCTCCAAATGTTGACATGTATTAAATTGATTGCACTCTGTCTATTTGACAGGGTTCTTAGAAAATAGTGTCAGGGAGGGTCCGCGGCCTCCAATTTCATCAATCCCTTCAACTGCCAAGGCAGCCATTCCACAAATGCAGGCAATTTGAGTAACAATCCTAATCTTCAACAGTAACCTTGCTATGAACTCAGTACAACATGAAATTCCTGCACAGTTGCATAAGTGATTAATAATCATCTTGTCTCTGACTGACAATGGTAAGGAGGTTGTCTTGGTTAATTGGTTACATGTATCATGCCTATCTCTCATCATTTGCAGCTCCAATCACTAGTGAAAACACTGGGCTTGGCTCTACCAGTCATTAATGAACAAATGAAGTACATGAAGGAGGTCCAGGTTCATATTATGTAGCTGCACTGTGTATGCAGAGGGCTTCAATATATTTTACTCAATCTCAGAGTCAATTATGAAAAGAGGATTTATTTTCCAGTAAACACAACTACAGAACACACACAGAGACATTTACTGGCCTCCATTTTAACTGCCATAGACATTAAACACAGGGAAAGAATCACCATCTTCCCCTGCAATATTTATACGAATTCAGGCTTCGTAACACTTATCTTTTGTCCAACTGACAATAGCAAGAAAGAAGGCTGATTGATTTTTCTCTTTATTGCCTACCATGCCTGATTCTCATCATTTCTAGCTCCCTGACTGATGAAGGCCTTTGGCTTGAGTCTGTTTGTGGTTAATTAAAACTGTCAAAACACAACTCTGAATGAGAATCTTGATAAAATGAATTGAATTTCACATTCATTTTGATAAGAGGATTTTATATTCCATTAACAACACAAAAACATATACAATGTTCCACTTTCACTTGAGCCAACAACTGCCAATTGCCACTAAACATGGAAAACTACTTTTGAAATAATCTCAGTATTCCACAGAAACCTTGATGGAAAAGCAGTGCAATTATGAATCCCTGCACCGTTGTATGGCTGGGTAATAGTCATCTTTTGTCCAACTGACAATAGCCATCTTTGCCTAATGGGTTTCTCTTTTCCATGTAATTGTCTCTTAATTGCCTACCATACCTGCCTCTCATCATTCCCCATTCCCCTGACTGATGAAGGCTTGATATAATTCGTCTGACTCTTCAGTCGTCGATACCTCTAAAAGCCTGAGTACTTGGAGACAATGATATTCATACTGTGCCCCTGCAATCTCTAAAGATGATTTGAAACAGACTGATTGATTTCCAAATTACTGGCCTATTTGAGTGTCTTACGTTGCGTACTGCATCACTAATAGATGAAGACCTTGTACACGTATTGTAGGCGTCGGCTTGTCTCTTCTCTCATCTACATACAACTGACTCCAAGTAGAAAGAGGATTGCCTACCTTATTCATTAGGCAACCTAACGAATAGGGCCTTATATAATTGTGCTGGACTCTGCCAGTTTCCATCAGTGGCACCAACAGCCTGATTTGTTATCATCTGAATATACAACGTCGGACTGTATTCAATGTCCTGCATGAACTAAGGGGGAGATCCACAGTCTGAATTCTATCTTTGTACATCATTCAAAGCTGAGCTCATTTAAGATAGCAGTGAAACTGTTTTATGCAAGAAAAATTTACAAATGACTGAAGACCAGCCGTTTGCTGTGGATGATATCCTTTGCCTGTTTAACCCGGATTGAAGCTGTGCTGATTAGATTCTGTTCTTAACGCAAGACTGAGAAAACTTATCACGAACAGGAAACATCGGTTTTGATATTGACAGAGTTCTTTCACTGAGATTTGACCAAGATTCACACCAACAATTGCAATGATGAGGGTCACCATTGCAGTTTTGTTGATGACTATTATGGCAGGAAACTGTCAAGGGGAGTGTCTGACTAGGTTCACTCCCAATTATTACAAGGCCAACAATCGTGCCTTTACTGCATCATGTATATCAAACAAAGACTACATCTTCTGCAGTGATATGTGGTAGAGATTGCTCCATGGATCCAGAATGTGTATCGTTCAACTATCATGAGAGTAACAACTACTGCCAGATGAATAATATTAGTAGGGATATGGATACTTGCAGCTTGGTTGACCTACAGGGAAGTGCCTATTTTGACAAAAACTATACAACACCATTATTTTCAGCATCTTTTGATATTATGTACCAAAGCTGTCTGATGTTGCTTCAAGCCGGCTACAGTGACAGTGGTATTTTTACCATCTATCCCAAAGGAATGAGAGATGCATACAGGTATACTGTGACATGACAACTGCTGGTGGAGGCTGGATAGTATTTCAGAGGCGTCAAGATGGCTCTGTTGACTTTTACCGTGACTGGGCTGACTACCAATCTGGATTTGGTGACATGTCTGGTGAGTTCTGGTTGGGTAACAATAATTTGCGTGATTTGACCTATTATGGGACATTTGAGCTGAGAGTAGATCTTGAGGATTGGGAGGGAGGCACAGCATGGGCAGAATATGGTCAGTTTGAAATCATAGGTGAGAAATACACACTCAATATTGGTTCATATAATCCTATGAGTACAGCAAGTGACTCAATGACAGTTCATAATGCACTTCAATTCACAACAAAAGATCAGGACAATGATCTAGGGTCCAATGTTAACTGTGCACGGGGGAAGGAAGGTGCATGGTGGTTCAAAGCATGCTTTGTCGAAGGCTCTCACCTAAATGGCAAATACTACAATTATGGCGATGTCGAATATTCAAAAGGCATTCAATGGTCTACCTGGAAAGCATATTACTACTCCCTTAAGAATTGTGCTATGAAAATCAGGGAAGTCCTCTAAATATAATACACAAGAATGTCTCAGCACCCGTCGCACAAATCCTGCATTAATTTGTCTTTAACGTTTCAATACTAATGACTTTGGAAGATTGAAAGAAACAATAAGTTTACTTAGTCAAGTCAATGAGTTAAGTCATTTTCCCTGAAATAGACTAGACCTTTCTGTATGGCAATATTGTGTGTCTTTTCTTAAATTTCGGATTCTTGGTTATTAGAGGAAGTATTCATAAAGGGAGGTGATACTGACTTCAGGCTTCGTGTGCTTTCTGTGCATAATTTAATATGTCACAGCTTAACCTAATTTGTCATTTTTTCAAAAGTGAACCTAGTGACAAAATGAAACCAATGTTGGGCTTAAATACTCAGTCCAGTAGAAATTCAAGTGAAATTTAAAGCTGAGTGACATAGTTCAGTATTAAAAACGAAGTCCCTAACTTGAAAACTCTGTCTACTACCCTGTATTAAGAGCTGTATTGAAAAAAAATATTTATCCAGTACTGTTTAAGCCTTGCAATATTGGTGACAGCGCAATTTAATCTTTACTGACATAGTTTGAGAAAATGTATAGAAGTCGATGTAAACTATCTGTGACGCACTCTGTCAGAATGAGTCATAAACAGGACAATAGACAAACTGAGATATGCATATGTATGAGATCACAAAGGGTATAATGAGAATTTTCAAATTGTACATGTAGGAAGCCTGTGGCATAATGTGTTGTTGAGATGTCATTTTGTTGTTGTTGTTGTTGTACTCTGAGATGTAGTGCCTTTGCTTTTAAATGATATTTGGTTTAACAAACATACAATCCAAACATTTCAGCATACTACAACTAGACTAAGGCCAATCACATTTGGGAAATATTGAGTATCTTGAGTTTACTCAAGCTTTGTTGGGAGACAAATGAAGTACAATGTACATGTCAAAGCAAAGACATGACATATGTAATGTAAATAGACACGTTGAAACATTAGTCATGTTAGTATAGTTAATTTGAAAATATTGATTGAGTTTTGTGCAATATTGTGGTACCCTTAGTGATGTGAGGTAATAATTAAATTAACTACATTTTCTCTTATTTCGCTTTAAGTCAAATTGTATGCAATTAGTTTGTATGTAATTTATAAAATGTATCAAAATAACCTTATAGCCATTTGGCACTTTTTAATCAATGATGGATCCAAGTTTTCTTGGTGTGTCTTTGATTAGCAAACCATGTGACCACAACCTTCTTGAACTAAACTTCAGACAGCGAAACATTTGAATGCAGGCTACAGTAGGTTGTTGTACGTTGGTCAATATTGAAATAACTAAAACCACTCATGTGATAGCATCTCTAATGTTCCATAATTCAATGAAAGAGCATTTGAAAGAATTCTAGAATATGGAATTTAATTTCAAATCATTTTATGAAGTGGCAAATCAAAGCCCATATAGTTTGCATCCATCAATGATGTACAAATTAAATTTTGTTATTTGAATAAGCATTGATCTTTTGGTGATATTTAGTATTTGATTATTAAATTATATTTGTTTTTATTATTAATTCTCAATTTTCACAAATGTTACATTTTGTAGTTGTATTATAGCATTGAATTCATACAATGACCCTTACTGAATTTTTCATGCTGAAAGAACAAATGCAAATTATACTTCGTGGCTCTTAGTAACGTTGTTTCGAATAACCACGCATTTAATGCGTCTTTTCTTGAAATGAAAATTCTCCAATGAGCGACCAAAATGAGAGTTACAAATAATCTAAGCCTTTGAAGGGTTTTACAAATTAAAATACCCCTCAAATAGTTATAATAGTTAGATATTTAAATTTAATGTTGATCAATTTTGAGCACTTTTTACTTGAAATTAATCGATGATGGTTCCAAGTTACCATAATGCTATCTTATTGTTATTTTAAAAATCAAAAGAAAATTGGAAACTCAAGATAGCATGTTGTTTCTACATGAACATTTCGTTTTATGATAACAAAATAAGACAAAGCACTAGATTCTATTTAAATAATATAGAATTATATAAATTAAACAAAAAATTCTAAGTTGAAGAAAACAAAATATGAAAAGAACAAACACTTTTTATCTATCAATGATTAACACTTATATCAGTGTGAATAAATGGATGTTAAATGTTTTTTATAAAAAAACCACAAGTCCACTATATAGAAGCTGAGGTTAGAAAATGCTTGAAATAAGGAGAAGTGTCATATCACTGTTTTACCAATATCCTTTTATATGTTAAATTATTCAAATACTGAGAATGATATCAGTAATTAACCTTTCCATTGCAAGCTGTAAATGTTTCGATAATAACCTTGTTACCCTTGAAAAATCCATGCTTTACCATATCTTGAGTTGAAGGAAAAATTGATATTCATTGCTAAATATTCATTTACAACATGCTTTGAGAATAGTTTGATGTTGAAATCACTCACATATATATTTAACAGCCTGACTAAACAGCAACTTCATCTGCTACTTGTGTTGGTGCGCTTAAATAATTTAAATTATATAAATTCTTGAATAATTTTATTCCCTCAAACACTAAAGATTTTTATTGTTACCCAAAGATGATTTATAAACAGATAACCCCAAATACTAGTTTGTAAAATGATGAAATATTTTGAAATAAATGAAGCATTTACAATGTGATAAACATATCCCGTTTTGCCTTAATTGTCGTTTGACTGTGTGTCCGTGTTTACACGTTTTTATCATTTCCTTCATATGCATGGCCCTTTTGTTTTGCTGCTGGTAATGAATAATAATACGAACAAAATGTTTAAATTTATTGTCTTTATTATTATCTGCCATTCCATACCAACAGTTGGGGACAGAATTACCCTTTACACAGGTGCCAAAGCCAAGCATTTCTACATGTTGGATATGTTCTGTGCTAATTGGCTATCAATTGCCGTTAGAGGGCGGAAAACATATTACATTGAGCAGTTTTGTGTGTGGTTATCGAGAAATACAGTGGTGTGAAAATCAGAATCGCAATCGGACACCGCTTAAGTTATCTGCTGCCCTCTATCACGCTGTTTACCACTAAGCAATACACGGGTTTACACTTCGAAAAAAGCGCATGCGTGGAAGTGCCTCGTTTTGAAGTTGCAATCAAAATCTAAGATGACCGCCATGGTGAAAAAACCGGGTATGGAAACTCGTGGAACGTGCGCTTTGGCACGCGACAAACATTGTTCACATTCCTGAAATTCTGCACTAGTGCACTTCGGAACAATAACATTGTGCAGAATGGCTACAAAAGGCGTTCACTAGTTAGATCTAGGGGCTTTAATTTAATACAATTCAGAAAACCTAATCATATGACCCTATAGCTCCACGGGGAGCAAAAACCATGACATAATGTGATCCCTTCAAATTCGCAAATCTATTTTCGGCAACAAAGTCTGGTTACCCGATTACATAGTGTGCTAAAGGTATAGTTTTCACCAAAGATCCTTATTGGTGCACGAGATAGTCTACTCTTTCAAAATTATGCGTAGCAAGATGAAGTACGCACAGGCGTCCATTTTAGCTTTGGTGCTTACTAAAGTTGTAAAATGATGGCTCGAAATCAAAAGGTAAGCTGTGTCAATGGTGATGTACATAAACCATTGATCAAGGAGACGTACGTTATTGTAAGCAGCAATGGCTGTTTCTGGTATTAAACTATTGTCGCTGTGATAATGGTGCGTGTTGTACATATACAGCCGTCTTGTGCATGTACAGTGATTTTAATACGGCCCAACTTAGTTGGAACATGGGCCTCCATAAATTGGGATGGATCATAGACTCATTTAGGCAAGTTACATTTCGTTTACACATCTTTCTTACCATTCCTATTAATTACTCTTTTCAGCCATGTTCCCCCAGAGCAAGTTTGCATCTTCACCCCTTTAGTATGTTCCATCTCTGATCTTGTCTACCTCACCAACATCCCTTTGTCCCCTTTCCCCTGTCCTCCCCTCTTGTTCTATTGATGCACAGGCACATAAGTACCAACTCGCTGCAAAACTATGTTAATAGATTATTTATCTCAGTACAGTAGTGCTAAAAATTCCACAACCTAGACACAACTCGTGGAAAAGTTGCTTAGCTCAACAAAGTAATTATGAAATGGCTCTGAACAATTTGTTTGGAGTACGGTCTCATTCTCTTCCCTCTTATGAATATGAACAATGTCTTTGGGAGAAATTACTTTGAAGTATTTATCTTCTACAACCTTTGTGGAGATATTGGTAGTGCATGTATAATTACAAAGCAGCTTGAATACTATGAACTTATCGTACATGAACAAGCACAATCTTAATTATTATGAACAGACACTGTCATAATTTTAGTCTGTCGTTTCTGGGCAAAGACAAATCTGAGGATTTGTCAAAACCACTTTGGTTATAGTTTTTATAAACATTACAGCAAGGCACGACTGATGGCCTTGTACAAATTGAGAGAGAACTGATTCAACCGCGGCATGTTGAGATGAATAAACCCAACTTGTGTAACCAAAAAACAGATTACCCCAAATCTTGATACACAGCAACAGTGTCCTTAGTCTGTGGAATATAAATACAGTCTAGGCCTATGCAATCTGTAAAGTCAGTTTACCAGACGTGATACAAATCATAACTCACAAGAGACATGTTTCTTGGATCTGCTTCAGCAGATAATATTGCTGAGCAAGTTTTCATGCTAAGCAATAATCAGCTGAATACCAGCTATAAGGAATGTACTCAACATGGTAATTTTACAGGTAACCTCCTTATGCTAATAGGTAACACTGTTTGTGTTGAGCAGCTATACGGCCATGCCTTTTATCATTCTAGTAATAGTATCCTTGCTATGAACTCCTACTGGCAATGGCAAACAGGTTTATTGATTTTTTCGGGGGTTGTGATAATTGGTTACATCCTGCCACCCTTTCACTCATCAATTCCTGTTCCAATTAAGAGTTGCCTTGGAAATTCAAATGCTTCAGCTGAAAATATTGCTTGGCCAGTTTTCATACAAAAATCAGCTGAATACCAGCCACAAGGAATGTACGTACTCAACATGACATTGCACTGGTAACCTCCTTTTGCTTATAGCTAACACTGTTTGTGTTCAGCAGCAACCATAACTGCCTTTTATTATTTCCAATTTCTCTATTAACTGTGAAACGGAAGCAGATTGATTTTCTGGCAACTGGCTGCCATGAGATCCCTCAGCTAGGCCTGGCTCTGCCAGTCACTAAACCCTAACACTACGACAGAAGACAAGAGCTATTTGCCACACAATGCCACATTCTCCATAGGGGGGACTGTATATTAATACAAATCATATGCATTTACATGGAAGAGGTCCATATTGAAATACACGTCGTATCAATGCATAGGGAATTTCATTGTGTTTAATTTAGTCTCGCATTAATTTTGGAAAAGAAGACTAATTCGATGGTTCCAGTAACAGGACTGAAACTTACAAGCCTCCATTTGCACCTATGTCACCAGGGACCCAAGGGACCCAGTGTACATAGAAAACTACTTAAAAATAATCTCAATGTTCCAGAGCAACCTTGATGTGAAAGCAGTGCAATAATATGAATCCCCGCACAGTTGTATGGTTGGGTCATAATCATCTTTAGTCCAACCGTAGCAAGAAGGCTTGTTGGTTGATTGGCTATTGTGCTTGACACACAAAGACAATGCCATTAGTCTGGGAATTGAAATGCTGGCTAGGACCTATGCATTGCAATCAGTTAAAGTTAGTGTACCAGTGATCCAGAAGAAACCAGTTTCATGGAGCTGCTTCAGTAGAAAATATTGCCTTGGCAGTTTTCATGCGTATCAAAACTCAGCTGAATATACCAGCCACAAGGAATGTACTCAACCAGACATTTGACTGGTAAGCAGCTTTTGGTTATATGTATTACTATATTTGTGTTGAACAGCTACCATGCCTGTCTTTACCTTTTATCATTTCAGTTAGAGTAATTTTGCTATGAACTCGGTACAATGTGAAATCCCTGCACAGTTGCATAAGTGGTTAATAATCATCTTGCTTCCGACTGGCAATGGCAAGCTGGAGGTGTATCGATTTCGGGTGAAAGGGGATAATTGGTTACATCCTGCCAGCCTGTCACTCATCATTTCCTTCTCCAACTAGGAATATTAAGAGGGCTGATTGATTTTCTCTTAATCAACTCCCATTGAAACCCTTAGGCCTGACTACGAGGCATTTTATAAAATGTAGGTGCATGTTAGAGGTCCATATTCATGTTATTTGTAGCAACACTGTGTACATTTGATTGAATCTTACAGTCATCTGAACACTGGAAGAAATTGTTCCATTAACAGGACCGAAATATACGAACCTTTATGTTCACCTGTTGCAGACAGCTGTCAAGGGAGCCATTGGACATTGTGCTTAGGATAATTATAATCTCAATAATCAACAGCAATATTGATGTGAAAACATACAAGTATATGAATGTATAAATCCCTGCATACATTTGCATATCTGAGTAATAATCAGATTTTGTTCGACTGATAGTAGCAATAAAACTGATTTTTCTTATAATTGCCAACCATGCCTGACTCTCATCTCTTGCATTTTCCTTGATTGATGGAGCTTGCACTTGACTCTGCAGTCGTTCATTAGCACTAAAAACCTGACTACTCAGACATAAAATAATATTCATGCTATTATACAAACAGCGTCTGGTACCTCAGCTCATGTTTGTAACGATTCTGACTGGTTCAGGTTTGAATACATTAAAGCTTTGATTCATATTATAACTCATATAAGATAGCAGTGAAATGGTGAAAGACATAAACCCAACAGAATCTTTGTGCAGTTAATAACAACCATCAAATCTGAGGCTACATGATAGAGTACTCTACTGGCTTAATTATTGGCATCAATATAAACATAATTGTAAGATTGCATTGTTTCAGAGGCATTATATTTTCCACTCTAATTTTCAGCGCTTGGGAGCAAATGTTGTCCCTGCGTGAACTTATTTTATATTTATACTACTGAATCTACCCCAGCAAAAATTAGGATAACAATATTTGATTAATACATGCAATTCCGCGCACAATCTCAATTGGCCTGCATACTGTCAATGCTTTACACCAGGTGACCAATAGGAACCCAATGACTTACTGATATGCCTTATTTGCTCCTGATATGCATATTCATTACATCACTGGTATCGAGCTGTGATTGGTTCATTTTCTGCAGTGATTCTGACTTTCCAGAGTTGTACACGTATACACTATTTGACAAATGGGTTATGTAGTCACTTCTCAGCAGATAATTCAGAGAGTGTGCAGACAGTGAAAGTCCATGACAGGATTAAGCACCAACTTTTGATATAGGGATCTGTCTGACCAGTCATTGTTTGCTCTAAGGAGGAAAAGACAAACCGTGCTCTCAGATGATGCTTCATTGATTTCAGTCAGAAATCATCCACAATTCTCCTCCATGATCTAAACGGGAGATCATAAAAACTTTTCCCTGTACAGCATTCAAAGCTGAGCTCATTTAAGAAAGCAGTGAAATTGTTTTCTGCGTGAAGACCAACCAGTCGTTTGCTGTGGATGGTATCCATTGGCTGTGAAATCAGGAGTAAAGCTGCGTGTGCTGATTAGATTCTGTTGACGACGCAAGACAGAAGAAACTTCTAACAAAAACGAGCATTAGCAATTTCACTGGGATTTGACCAAGATACACACCAACAATTGCAATGATGAGGATCACCATTGTATTCTTGCTGAATTGTATGGCAGGAAACTGTCAAGGGGAGTGTCTGACTCGGTTCACTCCCAATTATTACAAGGCCAACAATCGTGCTTTACTGCATCATGTACATCAAGCAAAGACTACATCTTCTGCAGTGATCTGTGGGAGAGATTGCTCTATGAATCCAAAATGCACATCGTTCAACTATCATGAGAGTAGCCACTACTGCCAGATGAATAATATAAGTAGGAATATGGATGCTTCTATCTTTGTTGAGCTGCAAAGAAGTGCCTACTTTGATGATGACTATGAAACTTCATATCTGTCAATACCTTCTAAGTACCAAAGCTGTCAGATGTTGCTTCAAGCTGGTCACCATGACAATGGCATCTATACCATCTATCCTCTTGGAATGAGTGATGGCATACAGGTATACTGCGACATGACAACTGCTGGTGGAGGCTGGATAGTATTCCAGAGGCGTCAAGATGGCTCTGTTGACTTTTACCGCGACTGGGCTGACTACCAATCTGGATTTGGCAACCTTTCTGGTGAGTTCTGGTTGGGTAACGATAATTTGCGTGATTTGACCACTTGTGGGAAATTTGAGCTGAGAGTAGATCTGGAGGATTGGGAGGGAAACACAACATGGGCAGAATATGGTCAGTTTGAAATCATAGGTGAGAAATACACACTCAATATTAGCTCATACAATCCTATGAGTACAGCTGGTGACTCAATGGCAGTTCATAATACACGTCAATTCACAACAAAAGATAAGGACAATGATCTAATTTCAAATACAAACTGTGCAGAGTGGGGGAAAGGTGCATGGTGGTTCAATGCATGCTTTGTCGAAGGCTCTCACCTGAATGGCAAATACTATAGTCATAGCAATGTAGAGATAGCACAAGGTGTACAATGGTATACCTGGAAAGGATCCTATTACTATTCCCTTAAGAATTGTACCATGAAAATCAGGGAAGTCCTGTAAACAAAATACACCATAATGTCTCAGCACTGATCAAAGCATGCATTAATTTGTCTTTATTATTTCGATACTATATAATGACTTTGGAAAATTGAAAGGACCAATAAGGTTAATAAGTTAAGTAATTCTCCCTGAAACAGACTAGACCTTTCTATATGGCAATCTTGTGTGTCTTTTCTGAAATTTCGGATTCTTATTTATTAGAGGAAGTACACGTGAAGGGAGGTGATACTGATATTAAACACAATTATAAAATGTGCCTTTATGTTAAGATTGTTTTCACTAATTAGAGAAGTCTTAAAAAAAATCACTTCTCTCACAGGCAGGTAATGTGCACCATTATCAAAGCAGTTTATTAAGGGCGTGTATTTCAATATTGCTGTAATGTCCCGTATTTTAATCGAGGTATAGATTATACAGTGTTTGGAAAGTGTTGATCAAGTATTGTTTCAGTACTACCATCCAATATTGCATATGATTTGCATTGCTTTAGACTTCAATAGAGCCAAAATGTGGTATGAATAGTACATGTATTGAATTTGAAATTTTGAAACTTATTTCACCACCTTAAATCTAAATTTGGAAAACAATAAACAAAAGAAGTGTAGAATATAAAGCCAAAAGGGAAAAATGGCTTTGAACTTCAATTGTATTTCGTTAAAAAATTGAATTTAAAAAGGGGACCTAGAATTGCATTATTTCATTGGAGCAAAAAGTAACGTTTGACAGTTGAATGTTGAATCAAATTTTCCAAGATACTTTGTCATTCTGGGTTTCATTTAACAGACTTTGTGACTTCAGCCTTTGTGCGCTTTCTGTGCATAATTTGTTATGTCACAGCTTAACCTAATCTCTAAATTTAAAAAAGTGAACCTAGGGACATTTTGTCACTGATGTTGGGCTTAAATACTCAGTCCAGTAGAAATTCAAGTGTAATTTAAAGCTGAGTGACATAGTTCAGTCTTAAAACTGAAGTCCCTGACTTGAAATCTCTGTCTACTACCCTGTATTAAGAGCTGTATTTAAAAATATTTATCAAGTACTGTTTTAGCCTTGCAATATTGGTGGCAGCGCAATTTAATCTAGATAGATATAGTTTGACAAAATGTATAGAAGTCGATGTAAACTATCTGTGACGCACTCTGTCAGAATGAGTCATAAACAGGACATTTGACAGACTGAGATATTCATATGTATGAGATCACAAAGGGTATAATGAGAATTTTCAAATTGTATATGTAGGAGGCCAGTGGCATAATGTGTTGTTGAGATGGGTTGTTGCTATGGATTATCTATGTTTAAACAGTGAACATTAAAAATATTGGGCTGAATATGAGTAGTTATCACAGAGTGGGCCACCAAATTATCAAGAATTGTTTTTTTGCATTGTAATATAATATGTGGCATTTTGATGATACTCGAAGTATTGAACAATTTATCATGTATCGTTTGAGTTTTGTGATATTATTCATAATTGCATGATTCCAGAAAGGGAGAAAAGTGTATTGGTGACAGAGTTATTTCAAGGTATGGTACATCATTGATTATATGTGTGAAGAGAGATAATCTATCAAAGTCATTTTGTTTTAGAAATGCACTTACCCTACTGTATATGGTTTTGAGGAACCAGAAAATATAAACATTTGGCTTTCAAACTGAAACTAAACAATGATAATATTGATGTTTATCAAAAATGTACCATACCTTAAAGTACTCAGAGCTGAACTGTCTTTGCTTTTACTTGATATTTGGCTGAACAACCATATCCAAACATTTCAGCATACATAAACTAGTAATAATACTACAACTAGACTAAGGCCAATCACATTTGGGAAATATTGAATGTCTTGAGTTTACTCAAGCTATGTTGGGAGACAAATGAAGTATCATGTACATGTAAAAGCAAAGACATAATATATATAATGTAAATAGACACGTTGAATCATTAGTCATGTTAGTATAGTCAATTTGAAAATATTGATTGAGTTTTATGCAATATTGTGGTATCCTTAGTGATGTGAGGTAATAATTAAATTAACTACATTTTCTCTTATTTCGCTTTTGTATGAAATTAGTTGTATGCAAATTGTATGCAATTAGTTTGTATGTAATTTATAAAATGTATCAAAATAACATTATAGACATTTAGCACTTTTTAATCAATGATGGATCCAAGTTTTCAAGATGCTATCTCTTGGTGTGTCTTTGATGAGCAAACCATGTGACCAGAGGTTGTGTTGTGAGGGTCAATATTGAAATTATAACTTAAACGACTCATGTGATAGTATCTTTAATGTCCAATATTTCAATGAAGTTGAACAAGTTGGAAAAGCATTTGAAAGAATGCTAGAATATGGAATTTAATTTCAAATCAATTTATGAAGTGGCAAATCAAAGCCCATATACTTTGCATCCATCAATGATTTACAAATTAAATTTTGTTATATGAATTAACATTGATCTTTGTGGTGATATGTTGTATTTGATTATTAAATTATATTTGTTTCTATTATTAATATTCCATTTTGTAGTTGTATTATAGCATTGATACTTAAAAAAAGAATTAATACAGTGACCCTTAATGAATAATTATTTCATACTGAAAGAACAAATGCAAATTATCCTTCGTGGCTCTTAGTAACGTTGTTTCGAATAACCACATATCTAGTGAGTCTTTTCTTGAAATGAAAATACTGACCCATACTGTTTGTGTTCCAATGAGCGCCTAAAAAATTAGAGTTACAAATAATCTAAGCCTTTGAAGGGTTTTACAAATTAAAATGACCCTGAAATAGTTATAATAGTTAGATATTTAAATTTAATGTTTATCCATTTTGAGCACTTTTTACATGAAATCAATCAATGATGGATCCAACTTACCATAATGCTATCTTATTGTTATTTTAAAAATCAAAAGAAAATTGGAAACTCAAGATAGCATGTTCTTTCTACATGAAAATTACGTTTTATGATAAAATAAATTCAGGCAAAGCACTAGATTATATAATAATAATATAATAATAATATAAATTTAACAAAATTTCTAAGTTGAAGATATGAAAAGAACAAACACTTTGGATCGATCAATGATTAACACTTGTATCAGTGTGAATAAATGGATGTTAAATGTTTTTATAATAAAAATACCACAAGTCCACTATACAGACGCTGAGGCTAGGAAATGCTTGAAATATGGACAAATGTCGAAACCTTTTTATTTCGAAGAGTATTTAAATACTGAGACTGATATCAGTAATTAACCTTTCCATTGGAATCTGAAAATTTTGGATAATAACCTTGTTGCCCTTGAAGAATCCATGCCTTATCAAGTCAAAGGGGAAAATTGATATTCATTGCTAAATTTTCATTTATAACATGATTTGAGAATAGTTTGATGTTGAAATCACACACATAGATTCAACAGCCTGACTAAACAGCAACTTCATCTAGTACTTGTGTTGCTGCGCTAAAAATAATTAAAATTGTATACATTATTGAATGAATTTATATTCTCTCAAACTCTAAAGATTGTTTTTTTTACCCAACGATAATTTATAAAAAGATAACCAAGTACTTATAGTTTGTAAAATGATGGATAGTTTGAAACAAATGAGACTTTACAGTGTGGTAAAAATATTCAATTTTGCCTTAATTGTAGTTGTCTGTTTACGGTCCGTGTTTACATGTTTTGATCATTTCCTTTATATGCATGACCCTTTCTAAAGCTATTGGTAATGAATAAAAATACTATTTTTCGTGAAAAACAGTTTGAATTATTGACTTAAATTAATTTTTTATTCTTTGGTTTTTGTCAAAGAAATACAGATTCATGGGCAATAATATCAAGACAGATACAGTAACAGTCATCTATGAAAATTTCAGTCCCATACGATGCCCACATTTTGAGAAAACAGTGAAAAACGGCCACAGTATTTCTTAAGTCTTCCTCTTTTAATTTTGACCTTTTAAAAGATCAAAAAGATTTTCGGTCGTTGTTTTACTAATTTCTGGATAAATACACCATTTCAGGCGGAAAAATTTTAACGGTATGTTTCTACCACCAACATCTTCATACCCTGTAAGTTATACGTAAATCTGTGAACATTTCTGTTTTGGCTTCTTACCAAACTATGATACTACCTTTAATATGACTCTGCCATTCCATTGCCAGCAGTGGTGACAGAATATTTACAAGGGGGACAGAATTACCCTTTACGCAGGTGCCAAAGCCAAGCATTTCTATAATATTTTGGCTATGTTCTGCGCTAATTGGTTATTAATGGCCGTCAGAGGGCGGTAAACACTTTATATTGAGCAGTTTTGTGTATGGTTATCGAGACATTCAGTGGTGTGAAGTTCGCAATCACAATCAGACACCGCTAAAGTTTCTGCTGCCCTCTATCACACTGTTTACCACTTAGCAACGGAAACTAAGAGCACGTGTGCTTTGGCACGCGACACACATTGTTCACACTCCTGAAATTCTGCAGCGCATTTCAGAACAACAACATTGTTCAGAATGGCTACAAATTGCGTTAACTAGTTAGATCTAGGGGCTTAATAACAATTCAGAAAACCTAATTATATGACCTTATAGCTCCACGGGGCGCAAAAACCATGACGTAATGTGATCCCTTGAAATTTCCATTATATCTATTTTCGGTCACAGCAAAGTCTGGTTACCCAACTGTGCAGTGTGCTAAAAGAATAGTCGTCTCAATGCGGAGACCGGAATATTTATTTTGCCTGCAATTTAAAGTTCTGTGTGAAGAGGTTCCAGTAAAACAACCTGAAAGAAGTTGGCAAATTAATGCTCCAAACCCAAAGGTAAGCTGTGTCACTCGTAATTTCCATAAACTGTTGATGAAGGAGACGTTATTCTAAGCAACAATGGCTGTTTCGGGCAAATAATTGTATCTATTTCAAGGATAAACGTTTACTTATATCACGATGTAATATAATGGCGCGTGTTGTGCATATATACAGCACTAGTCTGTGCAGTGATTTAATGCCACAATCACTACGGCCCAGCAAGTTGGAACGTGGACCTATAAGGGTAGGCCTACGCAGGCCTTTGTAGAAAAACATGCATTTGTAACTACACAACACGTTGTTCATGTAATCGGCGTGTAATAACTGAAAAGATCCAGTATTATTCAGCATTTTGCAGGGATGAGATTTCTCAGATTAAAATCTGATTTCAGACATTGTTTCTTTTGGATTTGAGATTGTTTTCCTCACAGGCTGTGTACAAAAGAATATTAGATTTAAAAATATTTACACGATGTGTACAACCATAATTAAAACGTTGTTTTAGATATATATCAATTGTAATTACTGTTTTTTATTCAACAATTATTCAACACCTTTTCAAGATGCAACTGAAAGAACAATCTGTGTAATCTCGTGGTTCCTATCGATATTTTGTGTCATGGACCCAAAATTTAGCATGAGTAAAGAATTGAAACATTCATTGTCATTGCGTCAATATGGGGACAATGTGGTTCAGTAACAGCGCCACCAACGTTAAAATTGAGGCAAACTAAAAGATTACTACTGTATATAAAGAGGGTCAATCTTGAAATAAAGAAAACTATTCATGAAAGTGACTTCAGAAAATCCTGATAAATACGTGTATTATTAATGTTTAATGGTTTGTGGACATTGTCCTTATGAATTCAATATTGAAGAGCATAGAAAAAGATAAAGCAGGTTAAATGCATAACTGATTGAATGATACGTAGTGTCAATTTGAATGGATTTTTATGTTTTTTGTTATATTACAATAAAAAGTATTCAAAATTACTTATTTAAATGTAAACTTGCTGTGTTAAATTTAAGTTTTGTAAAAGAACAATTACTGTACTATTTACCATTATTAACCTACTTATTACTTATTAACCTAGGTTAATACAACAGAAATGCACAAGGAATATTTGACAGAAAATGGGTCATTAAATATGTACACATATTCAACAATCAAAGTTGTATGTTCATTGAACATCATGAAGTTAATAAGAATGTTTGATCAAATGCACATAGTGAGCCTACACATATAGATGTAGGAACTTGAAATAATGTTATTTCATCATATCAATGATGGATCCAACTTTCCAAGATGCTTTCCTATTTTTTGGATTGTCAAAATGAAAAAAGAAATGCTTAAATAAATGCAAGGACAGTATCAACATGTACATTTTAAACTTAAAATAACACAAATATGAGAAAAGCTCAGATATTGTTTTACATGTTTAATTCAATTATTTTCAGGCAAATTGACCTATTTCCAAGGTAAATGTTTGGATCCATCAATGATTTGAAATTAAATAAATATTGGTGTAAATGAATGTGAATTAAGTGTTTTTATAACAAAAAACCGCAACCCAACTCCTCAAAGGTTGAGGTTGATATTAATGTTCAAAAAGGTGATAAATTATGTCATCATTGTATTTTCTTTGTTTCACTGTGGACAGAAATATTACTTGTCTACTTCAAGAAACTCAATATTAAGGGTTAGAAAAGTTGGGAAGAGAATGCAATCAGAAAACCTCAAATAACCAATCACTAAAGACTGGATTTTCCCAAAGTAATATGTTTTGCACAGAATTAACTTCACCAAAAAACTGGCTGAATCATTGGTTATTAATAATCTTAAAACTTATACTCGCCATACAAAGTTAAGGTTAATTTGATTGAAGGAGACAATTCTAAAACTGTAATATTATATAAATTAATCTAAAAGCCTAAGATCAGTAACTGTTTAACTTATTATCAATGATGCAAGTTTGGCTTGCCCTTATATTAAATAACAATGCTTTTATTTGTTAAGCCCTGAGTTTTGTTTAGAGACCAATTACCCAATTAATTTATCAGAAGAAATTACCTAAACGGAATATGAATAAATTCAACAATTTATGTCTATGTGGTAAATGTGTTTCCTACTTTGCCAATTTTTTCTGGATGTTTATGTGTCAGTGATGCATGCTTTCTCAGTAAAAATGAGGATCATTTTGAAATTTATTTGGTGATGTATCACTGGAGCGAATAATTATAATTTCTTCATCAAACTACTAATAATTATTATAAAACTTCTTATCCACAGCCAGCAATAAGGACAAACTACAGGTCTGTCACTGGAAACAAACATCTAGGCTACAAGTCGAGGTCTCAACTCAGGTCAACCAATGTGCCACTGTGTATTCAACTACTGGACGAATATAACCTTTACATACAGTTACAAGTTTCGTTAATGTAAGGCCAGACTTTTTTAGTAACAAAGCATATACAATTTACGGTTGATTTTGAAGGAAGAATTGACATTCCAGCCATACTGTAATAAACAACGGTCTTGTAATGTTGTAGTCTGTATAGTGTTTGTTATATCAACTATGGCCCAACTATAGTTCAGACTTGATTCTATGGCCATTAGTTCACAGTTACCCCATTCCTATACCTGCATGGTGTGACCGCTGGTTCACATCCTAGTGAAAGTCAGCCATCATTTGTACGCAAACTCAAACTGCCTGGACAGACGTAACACGTACACATAGGGGCTTGTTGTTTACATATTTGTACACAAGTTTTAATTCATTGTGGGTTTGGAAGCAGTTTCTGTTGCTAGGATACTTTTGTTGGGCCATTGTGACAAGCCTTTCTGGCTGCAAGCCTTTATTACCAGTGCCCTTGATGGCTGGACACTTAATTAAAATGCTACTGCCTTCACTTACATGCAAGATGCAGATAAACAGGGAGTACAATATAACCAAGGATGGATCAAACCAATATATTCAAGAGGGATAGACACAAGTAACTAGTATCTGAGCTTGAGATTAATATGATGGTTTAGTGGTTTGGTTGATGGTAGTTTATATCCCTGTGTGATAGTGGATCATGCTTGCTTTCTTGCTTTCCTTCTAGAAAGTTCCCAGTGTGTATTTTTAATCAGGGCTGTAGTCATCAGTGTGTATTGCTTAGTATGGTCACATTGTCAGCCATTTTGTTCTCTTAAACAGTTCCCTCATTGTTGATGTTCCCCCTAATTAGCACTTGCTGCATGTGGGTCACCTTCTATGTGAAATACATGTATCAATATGATCACATTGACTATGGTATAGGTTGATTTAGAGACAGTACCCACAGGAACCAGCTTCAACTCCACAAACTGCCAACTTCAACAATCATTTAAAATACTGAATCCTTTGCTAAGCATGTATTCATCACAATTTGCATTTTACAACTAGCAAATTTACATGAAGGTAATTGAATGTATGTCACGTTAGAAACAGGATGTTGAAAAATCCACCATATTCCCATCGCAATCTCATAACAACCTTTTTATTGGAAAGCAGGTAGATGCACTGTCAATATGACCCCAGATTTATGAGAGGAAAGGATACGGAAGCTTACTGAGTTCACAAAATACAGGCGAAGGCAAGAAACAGACGGTTAAATCAAATATAAAATATAACTTGCACATTAAAGTTTAATCAAATCTGAAATATGGTCCGGACAACAATAACATAAACACAATTTGCAACAATAAATACAAGAAAATCCTTTTCGTGTAAGGTCGTGCGTTAAATCATTAAAGAAAGGCAAAACCCAAATATCAAGCAAGAACTCTCAAAATTGACTTGTCTTGATAAGCACAATTGATAAATTCGAGAAAAGCGTATACGTTAAATTACAGTAAACGGTGGGGCAAGCCCACCGTGACCAGAGGTCACTCAAAAGAGTTAGAGTGCAGACCTAAGCCGCACCTAACATCACATATATAAATATGGCATTATATATACAACAAATATAATGAACACTTGCGTCTGGCCAGACAATTGGATAGTGTTGCTCCGTTCACGGAACCGTTCGTCAAAATATTGCAGACGGAGTCCAGGGTCTTTTCCGACGCACTCCGACGCAACGTTCGTTAGTGATGACCCTCAAACAGCCGCTGGTGTCTAAGTCCGGGTTCGCCCGGTCCACCGCGCTGACACAAAGAATGGGCCCTCCCTCGGAGTCCTCCACTCAAGCGGGTCCTAGCTCTGTCCTGGCCTGATTGATGACCTCAGGGTACCGTCTGGCTCTGGCCTGGCGGCCCCAACTAGTTGGTCATCTGAATAAGACATGTTTGAAATAAATGTCTACTCCCGCAACTAATTGAAACACAGCTTGAAAATTTGGGGGCTTGTCCGGGAGAAGGAATTTCTATGGGATAATTTGAAAGCTTACTGTTTACAGAATACTCCAGAAGCAAGAAACTTGTTTTATCTTTTTTTTCCTGTCAAACCAGGAATGAGATCTTTCCATGGTCCCCCTCACAGCAGTTGCTTCATTAGCGAGCTTGCTTGCTATAGCGTTGCTAGCGATCATCGCGAAGCCGCCGAACTTAAGCTCATCGGATTCGTGCGCTCGTGCTTTTGAAGTTCATGTGTCAGGTAATGGTCATGGTCATGGTCAAGTTGTGTCGGTACAATCCTTAATTGTTTCAAGGTTTGTCTTGTTATTCAGGATGTCTGGTATCAAAGAGATCACAGAAGGAGAAGGAGCAACGGGAACTCGAGGCGGAGAAAAGGAAAGAGTTGGAGCGTTTAGCCAAGGAGGACAGGGTTCACCAGCGTGACATGAAGAAGCAGGAAATAGAGATCCTACAGCTTCAACTTCAGGTGAAACATTTTGATAACGGTAAGGAAAGTAAACATATTGTTTCTCACCCAATGAAAGCTAGGGCCCCTAAGCTTCCTTTCTTTGAAG